>JARNME010000029.1:28805603-28908568 GCA_030179655.1 Scaptomyza flava | reverse complement strand
AATTCTAGTCGAGGAATTGAGATAGGCTTTCTGGGAGCGACTCGGGTTCTTGCGGCAAGAAATGTGAAAATATGTTTTTCTTCAATATGTACGCGACTATATACAACGGCGGCATAGGCTTGCGCAGACGGGTCGGCGCATCCATGTAGTTCGATAGGTCGAGAAGGGTATCCAATGACATAAATCTTTTAGTCGATACACGAGTAATTTCATGTGCATCTCGTTTGATGGTGATAGTGTCTGTAGCATAGTTCCATTGTATAGGATCACCCTCAGTAAGAAACTCCGGTTTTTAATCGTAGATCTCGCTGGGGTGTTTAATAGCGGCAAACAATTTAATGTCCATTTCCGCAGGCGAAACTTTTCTCTCTCAGCAACAGAATAAGTACATCTTTAAGGCGAGAAGTTCATATACAGTATCAAAGCCAGTACGAATGTCAACGACATATGCATCTCGAGAGAGATCACGAGCAGCTGACGGAAAAGTGCTTTGATAATCAGAAGTCAATTGCTCCAATACTCTTCCGGCCAAAAATGGTGAAGATGACAATCCATACGTTACTGTTAGCAATCGACAATGCTCAAGTGGCGCAGTTTCCTCCTTACGCCACACAATACGTTGAAGGTTTGTGTGCTCTTCTGCTACTAGAATGACTCGAAACATATTCTCGATATCGGTGCAGAAAACATAGCGGTATTGACGAAAACGAATGCAGACTCCGAACAGATCTCGTTAAATAGGTGGACCAAAATGTAAGCGATCATTAAGCGAGTGGCCAAGGTTGTCTTTAACTGAACCATCGAAGACTACTCGGCATTTAGTGGTCGTACTGTCGAGATTCAAAACTGCGTGATGTGCTAAATATATATGTTCTAATGTGCTGTCGTCTATGTGTTCACGTTTAAGCAACTCCATGTGTCCACTTTCAGATAGTCATGCATGAACTCCGTTTATTGTTGCTTAAGAGCATAAGAACTTCTAAATTTCCTTTCCATTGCTGCAAAACGACTGCGAGCTTGCGTCAATGTTCCTCCAATTGGAACAGCATCCGGTTAGATGGATATTTGACGATGTATACGCCATCCTTGTTTCGTGTGTGTGTGTGTGTGGCAGCAAAGTGTTGCTCAGCTACGTCAGTAGCATCTATTGTAGCCTTGCTCGGCTGTACGGAATCCAACTCCATGAATTTGCGAACTAGTGCATCTAGATCGTCATGTGCAAAGTGTGCCTAAGTGTGTTTATCATCACAGCCATTGTGTGTACCTGTAATGACCCAACCAAATTTAGTGTAAAGTGCAATAAGAAAATTCCTACCGAATTTTTTTGCGTTGTGCAGATTCAATCTTTGATCAGAGCCAATAATAACATCTATATTGCCTGGCTGATCAAATGTCGGATCTGCCACAGGTAAAAGAAGAAGAACTTTCGTTGCACTAAGTCGCGTTGAAATTTAGCTCCGCAAAAAAGTAATTAAATCAGAGTGTTTTGCCGAGTATTGGTTCATAAAAATACTAAATAAACACAAAAAGCTAAACAGATTTTATAATTCTAATTTATTTGTGCGCAAAAATCGCAATTAGTATTTATAATTGTTCAAGCGCGGGCAAAGCTAACGAAAACAAGCAACAACAAACAACAGTGTAGCTATCGCCAAAACTCTTTAGGCTGCTGTTTTCAACAACAATAACTGCACACAGCTGCTGTTTTACACTCAACAAACTCTCAAACAAACACTCAACAAAAAACACTCAAATGGCACCGACAGCAAAGCGAGTACGTGAAAACTCTACGGCGGAGCTAAAGCCCAGCATGCTCAAGGATTCTGCAGCTATCATCAAGCTCATAAATGAGCGCTTTGAGGAGCAGGCGAACATGATCACAGCCAAGACGGGTGAGACCGCATTTTACATGTTCCACGAGAGGCTGGATAGCATGAATGCGGATCTGAAGGGATTGCTGCAGCGGGTACAGAAGTTAGAACTGGAGTCCGTAGATGTTCAGGCTTTAAAGGCACAAGTATCGGAACTTGAGGCAAAGTCGGCTGCACAGGCGAGTACTAGTGTGGCCAATGACTTGAGACTGCATGGAGTGCCGTATGCTGAGGGTGAGCAGTTGCGAACGATTTTCAACAGCTTATCGTTCTCATTGGGGATCACTCCAGCGCCCGGGCTAAGGGAACTTTATAGGGTCAAACAACAACTGGCCACTAATACCGTGGTTGACCCGGTAATTTTAATAAAATTTGACAGCCTACATGACAAAATTACAGTTCTGCGAGCCGCAGCTGTTTACCGGCGAACAAATAAAACGCAACTACTCTTAGATTTGCTGGGCTTTGACACACGTGCTAATGCTAATGTTCCCATTTACCTCAACGAACAGCTCACAAAAGATAATTACCAAATATTTAAACAGGCGATGCAAATGAAGAGAAGCAAGACGCTTACAGCAGTTTTCTGTCGTCGTAGGCTCGGGCACGTGAAGATTAGAGAGTCGGATGAAATTATTTGCATTGACAGCAAACAAAAACTCTCTCGACTGCAAGCCGAAAGCTCAACTGTAAATGCACCTGATCTTTTTCGCTCTTAGTAATGTATGCTTCATATATAATTCTTTTCTCTTTTATCTGTATTGTTAAGTGTTTTCTCTTCTACTTGTGTTTAAATGTTTTTATGTGCTTTAGATTTAAAATTAGATTAACAGATGTGCGCTTGATGATGTTTATTCCTTTTCAACTCAACTCCGTTAGGTAATAATAATTCCATAACGAACAGACATGCGATGGTTAGGGTCTTATGCAAGAAGGATGGGCTGAAGATATGTCATATTAATGCTCAGAGCTTAGTTAATAAGATAGAGGAGTTTCGTTATTTGTTTGTAAATTCCAATGTTGATGTTATTTGCGTGTCTGAAACATGGTTTGTCCCTGGTCTTGGTGATTTGTCAATTGAATGTAGTGGTTATAGTGTGTATCGTTCTGATCGTGTTGGTCATGCTGGAGGAGTTGCAATATTTGTGAATCAAAAACTGAAATGCAAAGTCGTCCTCAAGCAGTTAAACGATAGCTTAATTGAATATCTTTTCATTGAACTTCTACATACGAATTGTGATACAAAAATGCTTATTGGCTGCTTGTATCGACCCAATAGACATACTGAATACTCCAGCATAATTGACATAATTGCTCATTTATCACTGACTTATACTGACATCATACTGACTGGGGACTTTAATAGTAATATAATTAAGGAGAAACATCTTTCGAATGAAATTGAGTCACTTGGCTTAATGCTTGTTAACTCCTCCACACCGACACACTATACAGCTACATCGAATACCTTATTAGACTTATTTTTTTTTTATAATTATGAACGTGTCATATTCTTTGACCAATTTTCTGTTCCTTCGTTTTCCAAGCATGACCTTATTTTTCTAGCCTACAACATCTCCCCCAATTACAATGACCAAACCGTGACGTATCGTGACTTCAAAAATATAGACTACACTAGCCTTTACGAAGAGTGCCAAGGCTCTTCGTTAAATTTAAATTTAATTTACTCATTTCCCTCAGTCGAAACCCAAATTAGTCATGTGCAACATAGTATCGGTTACCTGTTCAATAAATACCACTTAGGTCTAAAAAAGTTAGGCCTAAAATTAAGTCATGGTTTAATAATGACATCAAGTTTGCCATACAAATTAGGGACGAGGCCTACGAAAGATGGAAACGTTACAAGACTGACTACATTTAAGTTACATAGACGTAGTGTAAACTTAATGATCAGCAGAGCCAAAAGCCTGTATTTTAACTCAAAATTTAAGAATGCGCTGACCACCAGTAGCATTTGGTAAGATATAAAAAGAATGGGGATTGGTAAGGTGACTTCTGTTTTAGAAAGTAATTTTGATGTTAATGTTCTAAACAACAAATTTGTAAACCTTAATGTTCCGGTAACAGTGTGTAATCCGTATGTGTGCTCCCAGTCTCTTAGTAACTGTAGCAATAGTTTTGATTTTAGTATTGTCATCCAATGTGATGTTTTGCAGTCTATTGGAAAAATAAAATCCAATGCTACTGGCTTGGATCACATAGATCCGAAATTTATAAAAATAATTCTACCACATATAATTGGTCACATTACTCATATTTTTAACACAGCGATCACAACATCCCATTTTCCTGACCAATGGAAAGTTGCCAAAGTATTGCCTATCCCTAAGGTAAATCAAGATTTTAGGCCCATATCAATTCTGCCTAACATTTCAAAAATTTTCGAACACATACTGGCTTCGCAAATAAATTTCTTCCTAAATGCAAATAGACTTCTCAATCAAAAGCAATCTGGTTTCCGAATGGGTGGTAGAAGCTGTACAACGGCGCTAGTAAAAGTTATCGAAGACATTCGACACCACATGGACAATAGTGAAGTTACTTTCTTGACACTCCTTGACTTTAGTAAAGCATTCGACACGGTTAACCACGATATATTACTGACGAAGCTAAGAAGGATGTATAATTTTAGTCAAACCGCAACCAAGTTATTGTCCACATATTTATGTAATCGCAGACAAGCCGTTGTTGCCCATAACAAAATCTCTGATCTTTTATCAGTCTCTCGTGGTGTCCCACAAGGATCTATTTTGGGACCTCTCCTCTTCACGATATATATAAATGACCTGCCTAGTGTATTGTCAAACTGTAATTTTCACTTATATGCTGATGACGTCCAAATGTATGTCAGTCGTCCTGTAAGTCTAATCAATGAATGTATCCGTATCTGTAACGATGATTTGTTATGTGTCAGTAAATGGGCGTTTCGTAATGGTCTGTGTATCAACCCGTCAAAGTCTAAGTGTATAGTGATACACAAAAAGTACCTGAATATTGACAGTTTTATTAAGCTTAGTATTGACAATGTAGAAATAAGTCATGTAGATAAAGCCGAAAACCTAGGAATAACATTTAACAGGACACTATCATGGAGAGACCATATAAATAAAGTTGTGGGTAAATGCTACGGTGTTCTTAGACAACTGTCCTTAACCCAACAATTTTTAACTATAGAGATCAGGTCGATGATAGCAAAGGCGCTAGCTATACCAGTACTATTTTATGGAATAGAGATTTTTGCAAAGTGTGATGCAAGCAGCTACAACAAACTCCAAGTTGCATTTAATAGTATAGCTCGATATGTGTTTGGTCTGAAAAGGAACGACCATATAACCAGCTTTGCTAAGCAACTATTTGGCCTAGACCTGTTGTCTTTAATAAATGTCAGAGTCCTCCTCTTCTTACATAAAGTAATTTATACGAAAAAGCCTGAGTACTTGTTTGATCAACTTAAATTCGCCACATCACCCCGAGTCCTTAACCTTACTTGTATGAGAACCAAGCTAGCATGCTCCGATAGGCAATTTTACATCTACGCTGTTCGGCTATGGAAAAACCTGCCGTCAGATTTAAAACCCATCTCCAGCGCACATCAATTTAATAATAAGTTAAAAGCACATTTTGGTAATTAAAAACTTAAAAACCTAAATGTTATAATCGTATAATTAATTTAATAGAAATAAAATAATAAATCATGTTAAAATTATTCCTTAAGAATTAAATGTATAGCCTAAGTTTGATTTCAAGAATGTTGACATGTAGTGATTAGTGCATAAATTTATAGTAGCGATACTGTAGCACTAAGAATCGTACATGAATAAATAAATAATTAAATAAATAAATAAATTAGTGACAAATCTTGTTCCAAATGGACGTGCAAGTGTTGATGGACTGTGCGGCAATCGAAGAAGTTGATGTAATCATTATTAACGCTGTAACGTCCATAGAAGCATTTGTAGTACAGTAAAACCTCGCTTAACGAGTATAATTCGTTCCAGAATCTCTCTCGTAAAGCGAAACACTCGTTAAGCGAAACAAAGTTTCATATATAAATTAATGTTAAATACGATAATGCGTTCCATGCTGAAAAAATAGTCAAAAAACTTTATGTAAGTACTATATCGATTATTCAAATAAAAGTACATTATATACTTTTCTGTACACATTTTTAAGCAGCCTCCTAAACCCTTCATGTTTTCATCAACCTGGAATACGAATTAAAGAAAACAACTGCTTTTAATTTATCCATATGAGAAGCAACCTTTCAACATCGTCGAGAACACGTAACCGTGTAACCCCCTACGAAGCATCTATCTCCATAACGTTGTCCTTGTTTTTGAGGATAGTACAAATGGTTGATGTTAACCGATTGTATCTGCGTGCAAGATCAGATACGCTCACACCTCGTTCTCGATTCTTAATAATATCACGTTTCTTTTCTATCGTTATTGTAATTCTCTTATTTTCTTATTGTAGTTTTTTCTTCGGTGACATTTTTGCCAGGGTTATTAAAGTGAACAAAAAAAAAACCCCCACACATATGTATGTAATTACTAAAAATGCACAATAAAATCACTTATAATACATATGCTTTTGCTGGAGAAGCAATAAAAGATGGTTTGGGTGATTCTTGATTGTCATCCATTTTCATTAGAATGATTCCGCAGCGAGTCGCAATGGTTATTAGTTTTTAGACACCGAATTGTTAGACCGTTCTACTCAACGTGCTGTCGCAAAAGTGACTGCTTGACTCTCAAACCTGGAGTCTGTAAACTTATTCTTATGTCATCCTTTCTGACTTCACTTCTTCACGTCTCTCACTAATACCAATGCGCTGCACTCAGTAGGATTTTGCCATTCTCCAACCGCGTTCTCACTCAAAAGAACTAGAACTAGAACTCATTGACTTAGTTCATCCTTCAACTCAACCAAATAAGTTAATTCAATGATTTATATCCGACACGGCCTTCCTGACGTTAACACGTCCTCGTGTTCAATAGTACTACAAATGATTGGCATCATTCTGACTTCTCATATCGATCAATGTCTTACATTCGTTTCTTTTATTAAATTTCTGGTTCGGTTAACACTATTCAACTTAAATTAAATTCTTCTTCTACTTATGATACGTTGCATAATTGTCGGTACATATAATTCAATAATTATTTTGGTTTACAGATAACTTTCATCTTATTACAAAATTACACATGATGTGCCTTCAAATGACAGTTTAGCAGGATATCTCTTTTATTTTCTTAGTGATTCGCACTCTTCTGCTAAAACCCGAACATTTGGCTATCAGTTTTACCATACCACAGTTTTCTGGCTCTTGCCGCAGACTGCGACGTTGTGCACCACCGTGCCAATCGATACCACACGATTCATGTCCGCCCCACAATGTCATCCGTAACTGACATGAACATTGTGCTTGAACCTAGCCACTGTGCATTCATTTGACCGACGCACAGTGGGGCCATTTGAGTTTTTTCATATCAAAAATCATAACTTTTGAACCAAATGAGATAATCGAACAATTTAAAAAGCATATGATAGATAATTAATCAACCTATAAAATGAGCGTTTGAAATGAATTCTACGATTTTTCTGTGCCTATTTATGGGTATGCAAAGTTGAAATTTGTGGAAAAATCAACTTTACGGGAAGGAAAAAAAATATTTTTAAATTTTTTGATTTTTATTGTTTCGTTTTAATGGTTTTTATAATCTAAAATTAATATTAAAATAATTTAAAAAAATTTTTTTTTTTTTTATAATTAATTTTTTGTAAAATATTCATCACAATCCGTAAAAGATGGTATATCTAAAAGAGAAATCATCTCTGAACTATAAGTATTTTCTAATTCTTTTCGTGACCTAACATGCCTCAGTGATGAAATTAGTGGATCTGAAGATGCTGCTAACATGTTGAAGAGGTCCTCATTTTGTCTCACCCTTGATGCTTTGAAAGTGTTTAGCAATCTGTATTTTTTATAAAACTTATTAAGGGACTCTTGTGCTTCTTCAGAGAGCTCTCCAATTGGCAAAGACTGATACCAACAAGAATTCACTAAATAGAGCTGCCAAACAGCAAAATTCCATTATTCAATTGGAACTCGTAACGTAACTAACCGTAGCTACCACTCGCTCTGAGAGCGCACTTCGGGCTTCTCTCGTGCTTCGTGTGTCGTTCGCCAGCCATTTCGCTTCCTAACTTTGCTACAACATTTTTGTTGATAGCACAAGCAGCCAGCCATACTGTGTGTATGCGCCGCTAGCCTGCGATTTTCTAGCGCGCAGTGGCTTCTTCAATTGCTGTACCCCCATTTTTTTCCTTGTATTCCTTATGTGCGCTTATTTTATTGCTTATCTTATTGCGTCGACCTAGCACCAGCAAAGCAAATGAGCGATTTAATAAAAACATACATATATGGTGGTAGCCAGGCATTGATTTTTGATTTTTGCTAGCCGAAAGGCTAGCTACCATAAGCATGTGTGTGTCCCTGTCTCTATGCATGTCAATATTTTAATGTATGCGTACCATTTGCCAGGCAATTCATTGACCTTCCCTCAACTATAATGAATTTCGGCAAACGCTAAACAGCCAAATTTTATATTAAATTTTTATTATGCCTTCAAAAAACCCAAGAAAAACCAGAAGAACAATACTTCCAAGGCAGTTTTGGTGCTCATCGAACATTTGCTGATCAGGCGAACAGCAAAATTAACAAGCGTCTTGTAAAATAAGCAGGCAATTATCAGTTTTGCATTGCTGGTCATACATACTCTTTTATGTTTTCAGCTATATGACTCTTTCCCAATCATTTTGTCATCGCAACCACCATACAGCTATGCTGCGATGCATACAAATTGCGCAAGTGTATTCCACACGTCCATTTGCCCAAGACATTTGCCTAAATTCTAAAGCAGAAGCAACACAAGAAAACGCTCGGCATAGCAAAAAATATTGACATGCATAGAGACAGGGACACACACATGCTTATGGTAGCTAGCCTTTCGGCTAGCAAAAATCAAAAATCAATGCCTGGCTACCACCATATATGTATGTTTTTATTAAATCGCTCATTTGCTTTGCTGGTGCTAGGTCGACGCAATAAGATAAGCAATAAAATAAGCGCACATAAGGAATACAAGGAAAAAAATGGGGGTACAGCAATTGAAGAAGCCACTGCGCGCTAGAAAATCGCAGGCTAGCGGCGCATACACACAGTATGGCTGGCTGCTTGTGCTATCAACAAAAATGTTGTAGCAAAGTTAGGAAGCGAAATGGCTGGCGAACGACACACGAAGCACGAGAGAAGCCCGAAGTGCGCTCTCAGAGCGAGTGGTAGCTACGGTTAGTTACGTTACGAGTTCCAATTGAATAATGGAATTTTGCTGTTTGGCAGCTCTATTTAGTGAATTCTTGTTGCTGATACTCAATTATATCCTTGCCATGCGCCAATATTTTATGGACTGTCGGGGTCAACTTTTTCTGCATATTCTTTTTGAAGCATATTCTCCATATTTGGCAGAATCAACTTTTTCCTTGCAGTTCAAAACATTTAAGATCGTTCCCAATCTCTTAACGATTTGGTTGTTTATCCCTGTGATTTGAGTTACAGCTTCATCATTCTCAAAAAATCTCCTTGAAGTGTTTCCATCGTTTGAGTTTCCGTACCCGTACTTGGGGCAGTCTACTTTAAGTCCAACTTGTTTGAAAAACGCATCCTGTATTTGCTTCTTTCTGATATTTTCCTTATCTTTGTTTGATGTGTTTTCGTCAAAGTTTTCAACCTCTTGTGGAAGCGTATACGCTAATTTTAACAAGAACTCCATACATCTTATTCTTGCGTGATCGTCGAAGTTTTTTTGCGTCTTTTTGCAAATTGGGCATGACAAAGTTGACCTTGTGCTTGTCAGTTCGTTGACCACTTTTCTGTCAACCATGGTCAGGTGGAACTCGTAACTACATTCAATGTATTTTCCTTCACTGATTTCGAACTTTGTTGGCTTAATCTTGCTTATTTGGTCTTCAATATCCTTTACTGTGTTTCGTATGAGTTCCGGCGATTCCCTTGCATACTGAAACATTATTGGTCGGCAATAATGTACAGATGACGGCCGTTCATTTTTCCAGTGTACAGAATCATCAGACTTTAGCCGCAAAGGAACAACGGATGCCATAAACATGTTTCCGTCCGATATTGTAGCGTCATCGGATGATATTCTTTGCTTATACACGCTTTGTCCAGATGATCCATCGCAGCCCCATTTACTGATCAATGTCAGATTCTCAGGAAGAGCTTCAACCACATTTTCAGCAAGACTCTCCAACAGCCGTTTTGTTGTATGGTCCATTAGATCCTGCATGTTAGTTTTTACAGAGACTTCAGTAAACTCCGTATGCAGTGGTCGTGAATCTAATTTTGCTTTCGAAACATGTTTGTATCCCGGTAAAATGTCAGCTCCATGTTGCCTCAAAGATGCCCGTAGTATCTCATATTTCTCTTTTGAAAGCTCTAAGTCCATAAACAACGCCAAAGCATCTTCGGGACCATACTTTGTAAGGTTTGTGTTTGGGGTAAGCATTACAGAATGAAAAACAAAAGTCAAGTATCTTCACAATAACGAAGGTAACAACAACAACACAAATGGGTTTTCACGGTTATATGTCATAAATTGCCCAAAAATGCATGCAACACATGTTTTCCTATGACTTTTTTCACTTTTTTACATTTAAAAAAAAGGGGCAAAAACGGGCACATGAAACTTTTTGCATTTAATAGAGGAATAATCAAATAAATTAATTAAAAAAAATAGCCGATATAATGTGATATTATTTTTTTTTATTTTCCATCAAAGTTGAGAAATAGTGAAAAAGTGGATAGTTGGTAAATATTGAATTGCCTGGCCAAACGCAAAGTAAACAGCATAATTTTTTTAAATTCTTTTCTTAATAAATAGATCTATCAATAGAACCAAAAATAATGACGATCCGTAACTTAGTTTTTGAGATATTGTATCTCAAAGCCGACCAAATTACCTTAAAATTGTGATTTTTATGTAACACAAAAAATCAGACAACTTTGAAAAGCTATATCTTCTAAACAAAAAATCCGGTTACATTATGGATTGCAGATTTGAAATCGCTGGAAAATTTCCTATAAAGTAGGTTCATTCAATAATTTTTGGAGGCACATGCAATTTTTGATTTTTGACACCTGTCTTGTTCTACGGGCGCCACTGTGCGATTTTAATTTTTTTTTTTTTAATTTTCACCATTGCTCTTAATTCTTTTAAATCGACTTGTGCTTCTTCGACGATAGATAACATGCCTAATGGCCTTGCCTCATTTTCTATCAGCAACTCTAGAGCACTGAACTTAGTCACCCGATTGGTGGTACAATTCATAGCCAATTGGACCACCCCAGTGCATCCTGCCACGAACGCTCGCTAGCTTCTACTGCCGTCAACATACTTTTCATTGTGCCCATGGCACGTTCCACTTGCCCATTAGCCCTACTAGAACCTGTAGCAACTAAATGTAGTTCGACTTTATTTGTTGAACAAAATTTACGAAAATCGTTACTTGCAAAGCTTCTTCCTTGATCTGCTATAATTCGAGTGGGTACCCCAAAAAGCGATATTGCTGACTTCACTGCCTTAATGCAACTCAACGCATCTTAATTCAAAGTGTGATACAAATAAACATATTTCGTGAAGGCATCTATCTGTACAATAACGTACTCCGCTTATATCAATAGGAATGGTATGCCATGAAATTTCTATTTGTGGTATGGGATGCAGTTCTACCTGTACCTTACCCGACATGGGCTTGGATAATTTACAAGTCACACAGCATTCAACAAACTTTCTTACGTACTTTGCCATATTCTCAAACCAATATTGTTCGTACACTTTATCTAACGTTTTCTACCACCCCATATGCATTAAAGCCTCATGTAGATGGTTAATTACAGACCATCTAATTAATCTAGGAATGACAGGCAAACATCGAGTCTTGCTATGTCTTTGTATTTTACGATAAAGTAAACCACCTCCTATCTCGTAAGTCTTTGACTGATTACTTTGTATCTCATTACTATTCAACTCTGCTATAATTGACAATATACTTTGATCGCGTTGCTGTTAAATAATCAGCTAGTTATCCGTTATGGGTATCAAATCAATTCGTACCTCGGATACTTTTTGTATGTCAATTGCTAATTCGACCGGGACTGGGTTTCGTGACATCTGACTTCCTTCCACGTCAAAGTCAAACGATTGCATAAACGCCCACCATCGATGCACTCTTTGCATTAATTCTATTTTGGTACGATTTGCTTTCAATGAATTACAGTCTGTATGTACGAAGAACTTTATCCCATTTAAATAATGCCTGAAGTATTTTATGGCATTGTACACGGCTTCAGTTTCCAATTCGTACGAATGATACTTAGACTCTGCTTTGGTGGTACATTTACTATAATACTCGACAACTCTACGCTTTCCCTCTACTTTATGCATAAGCATTGCACCATAGCCAATGGCACTTGCATCTGTATGCAATTCAGTAGGGTACTGAGGATCAAAATTTATTAAAACAGGGTCATTTGTCAGTACATAAATAACTTTTTGTCGAATTTGCTCGTACTCATCGTTCCACACAAATTCAGTCAACTTTGAGGTTAACTGATAAAGTGGCTTCATCTCTTCAAAAAATCGTGTGACGAATTGTCTAAAATAGGATGCCAAACCTATGAATTGCCATAGCCAATTTACCGTTGTCGGTTGACTTAGTGCTGTCAAGGCTTGTATCTTCCTAAGATTGGGTTTTATTTCACCATTTTTAATAAAGAATCCCAGATATTCTATTCCTGTACGTAGAAAAACACACTTTTGACATTAAGTAAAAGAAAAACCTGCATTAGACAAAACTTCAAGCACAACTGCCAATCTTTAAAAAGCTTCCTCTTCAGAACGTCATAAATATAAACCACTACATATGAATTTACTTAATCACCCAATTCTCGTACAATAGCAATAGAACAAACTGAAGATGCGTTCTTTAGCCCGAATGGCATAGCTAAGAATTAAAACTGACCATGAGGAGTTGCAAAAGCTGTTCGCTCAATTGAATCAACATGTATCGGTATCTGATAGTATCCACTGGCCATATCAAGACTAGAAAAATATTTTCCACCTCTAAGACAATAAGATATCAACGGCAAGGGGTATTTGTCAGAGACTGTATTTGCATTTAGTTCACGAAAGTCTATACACATTCTATCGCTACCATCTTTCTTCGTTACCAACAACATTGGGCTGGCAAAAGGTGAAATACTCGGACGGATAACATTGGCCTCAATCATTTGCCGTATCTTATCTCGGACTATAAATTTTTCACTCTCACTAAGACGATATGGTCACCGTTGAACCGTTTTGTTTTTGTCTAGCAAACGGATTTCCAAAGATCCTATTGTTATGCGCCTTTTTGGTATGCCGTCAATTAAAAAATCAGAATACTTTTCTAATATAGTATTAAATTTACACTTATCACTAATACATAAATCGGTGTTCGCATCAATTATATCTTTCATTTTGTTGGCAGGGCTATCATTATGTACAGCATTAATAATTTGCGATTTGTAAATACTAAATTTTCTCATTTCCATCATTACTCCGACCAACTATTATGTCATATTTTAAACAATCATCAGCTACAACATGAAACAAAACTTCCAAATTTATGTACAGTAGATAGTATTTGCATTTGACTCTTCACTACACTTTCGCCAATGCCTCTCAATATTACTAAATTGTAACTGCGTTTACCCGCTAGCTTCTCACTCAGTTTCTCCTTAGTAAGAGAACACTCAGCTCCGGAGTCAAAAAAAAAAACATAGTGGCGCATAGTTAATTTTGGCTATGCCAAGACTATGATACCCTTCACACAGCCAAATCAATACTCCCCCCTCTTATGTTTCTGTGCAGTTGTTGGTAATTTTTCGCTAATATTTTTACTCTTGAGCGTCATTTACTTGTTCGTGTGCGACAACAACAACAATTTGACATGTAGGTACGTGAAAGTGCACGACAGAGACAACAATTGATAGTACGATATGGTAAATTTTTATGGTGGCTATGTCGTAGAATGCTCCGATCGAAATAAAATTTCATAGTGAACAAACCCGACATGATCTAAGCAATCTGTGAAAGTTTCATCAAGATCGGTTCAGCAGTTTGGCCGGAAATCGTGTTGATATGGTAAGTTTATTTGGTGGCTATATCGTAGAATGCTCCAATCGGGTTGAAATTTCATAGTGAACAAACCCGACATAATCTAAGCAATCTGTGAAAGTTTCATCAAGATCGGCTCAGCAGTTTGGCCGGAAATCGTGTTGATATGGTAAATTTATATGGTGGCTATGTCGTAGAATGCTCCGATCAAAATGAAATTTCATAGTGAACAAACATGACATGATCTAAGCAATCTTTGAAAGTTTCATCAAGATCGGTTCAGCAGTTTGGCCGGAAATCGTGTTGATATGGTAAATTTATATGGTGGCTATATCGTAGAATGCTCCAATCGGGATGAAATTTCATGGTGAACAAACCCGACGTGATCAAAGCAATCTGTGAAAGTTTCATCAAGATCGGTTCAGCAGTTTGGCCGAAAATCGTGTTCATATGGTAAATTTATATGGTGGCTATATCGTAGAATGCTTCGATCGGGATGAAATTTCATAGTGAACAAACCGGACATGATCTTAGCAATCTGTGAAAGTTTCATCAAGATCGGTTCAGCAGACGGACAGACGGACGGACAGACGGAAATCAATTCCTGAGCTCGTCCTGATCATTTTGTTATTTAGTTTATGGGGTCTCCCATCATTCCTTTAAGGCGTTACAGATTCATGAGTCAATATACCCTGTGAAGGGTATAAAAATGGAAAGCGCTCACCAAATTGACTCACGAGTGCGTTTTGCTCAATAACCGCACACAAGTTCACTCTCTTCTCATTTCCGCTCATATTTGTAGGCGCTGTCCCTTGCACACACGAAGATGCAAATTGTCCTGCGTTGCCACATTTGTAACAGGTCGCCTTTGCTCGCTCTCTAAAGCTAGCTGATTTTTGCCATGGTATTGGCTCTTCTTGTAATCGGTCTTCTCTTCTGCTTTCTTCTTCCGACAGTCCAGTGCTTTATGTCCGAGTTTGCCGCAATAATGGCACTTGATCGGCGTCTGCATTTTGAGCCTCTTTCTCTCAGGCTCCCCTTTCCTCTCTCATTCCGAAATGCCACTCTTCTTTCCAAACGCATGTGCTTTCAATTGCTGCTGCAGCTCATTTCGTGTCTGTATATTTGTTGTAAAGACTAGGCGTTGCAGTCGAATGTCAATTTCGTGTGCGCTAACACAAATGAAACAGCGATTTCCTCTTGAGACATCGTTTTCCATTTTGTCATCAGAGAGATCACCAGTGTTCTCCCATACACCGATAGACACTCATTAGAGTTTGGTTGTCCGTTTAAAATGTTTAGCAACATGGCAGCTGGCGTCTCGGTGCCCTCATAACGCTCCAAGAACAATTCTTTAAAATGTGTCCACGTCATTCCAGCAAAGCAAATTTGCGATAGCCATTGCGATGCGGTGCCACGCAAAGATTTGCTTAGAGCCATCTACTGTGCTGCGCCTTCTAATTGTTGTTCGCACAAAATTAAACTAGCCGTTTAACACCAAGCTGCAGCGTCAGCGTCAGCAGCCTCTGGGTTGAAAATCGGCAACGAGGCATTTTCATTGCGCGACGATCGCAAATAATTTTATTTTGCGACTCCAGAAGCGCTTGCCACCTGGCGTTAGAATACTTCTGTGGCTTAGGCGATCCCACTTCTGATGTTGGAGAAGCTGTGAATTAGGCCGCGTCGGCCCCTTCACAAATAGTTATACCATATTAGATTTATAGTTTAAAGTCGCAAAGGAGCGCATTGTTGATTTAGTTTACATTTTTGTATTATATTTATAATTTTTAAGTCGCAAGAAGCGCATGGGTTGTTCAAGCTGTAGGTGTAGTTTTGTTAGACGCAAGGAGTGCGAAGTTTTAAATATAACCGCCCCAAAACGCAGAGTCGCAAGATGCAGCGCGCCAGCTGCGATCACTAAATCCACCACGGTCACGAGCAAGTGTGGGGAGCGACAAAATCTGCAACTTGGGCCGAAGCCGAAGCGAGCGGAGTGAGCCGAAGTGAGCGGACGTGTACGTGCTTAAAAGTAGTTAACGAGTTAGTAGCAAAAATATAGAGTTTAGTAAAGATAAGGTAAGAGGGAATAGTTCGCGGTAGTTCAGATATATAAGCATATATGTACATGTAGTTAGGTTTAGGTTGTCTTGTACAGATGATCTTTGATAACAGCTGAATAAATTGGTCGCCGGTAAGTCCGCGACCCAGTGGAGTGTGATTGCTGTGTGTTTTCTTGCGTTCTATTTATTTTCTTTGGTTTTTGTACACGCGCGTACGCGAGTCAAGCTGAGTCGCCTTATACTCTGACTGCTGAATGTGCCGGCTGTTGCGTTGGTGTCGACGCAAGCGTTTCCCCTTCCAACTTGTAAAAACCGCGCGCGTTATAGTCCCACCAAAATACATAAATATTCTTGTGTGGTGTACCTGGCCAGACTGAGTTTATACCCTGGCTAAATTACTCCTTTACAAGTGGCGACCGAGCAGGGACTCTAAAGTGCAAAGGTGTATTATAATCTGGTATTAAAGCCCCAGAAATATCAGCAACAAGTGTGGAAGGAAAAGTGCGTAAGGTGAAGTGCGGGTATACCCGACGATACCCTGCTTTATAAGTGGCCAACGAGAACGGTTTTCGAGCGTGGTTTTGTGCAATCGTCGCGGCACAACGAAAGTGAGGGCGTAAGGCAAGTGCAGATAAGAATAACTGTTCGCGTTCGAGAAGCATTGCCTTAGAAACGTTCGCGGCGCAACGAAGTTGACGGTGGAAGAAGACACACCGATCAAACTAGCGGTTCGCGTTCGAGGCTGTGCATAAGTGAACACCTGCGGCGCAACGAAAGTGTCGGCAAAGTGTGTGAGCGGTCAACGAACGGCGCGACAGTAGCTGGTACAGGCAGCTGCAAAGGTCGCGGTGTTGTCGCACAGTGGGCTTCGACCGCGAAATAAAAATTGACTCTTATTTCGAGTGCGGAGTTGTCCCATCGGTTCGGGTCGAGTATCGGACTTACGTGAAGTCGCCGTACAGTGGGCCTCGACCGTGTAAACGTACAGTGGGGAAAAAAAAAAATTTAAAGGAATTTAAAAAAAGGCAGAAATACGGGAAAAAAATTAAATAAAATAAACAGTGACCAGTTAACAGAAAAATTTTATTACACTGCAAAAAAAATACAGTACGACCTCGGTTAACGCAACCTATTAAAATTTGGCCAGTTACGAAAACTGAGGTGGTTGCGAAAACTGAGGTGAAATTTTCTGGTGCCCATGAGACCTTTTTAAATAAAAGATGCCTTCGCTTACCTTTAAAATTAAATTTTATCGAATAAGACTTTGTTTAAAGCAAGAATTTCATATTGTTTTACTTATTTTTTAAAAAATTGAGAAATTGGGATCTGTACTTTTTTACAATTTCTTTAGAAATAGGAAAATTACGCTCTCTTTGTTTTAGAAACCACGCGTCGATGATTTCTTCATATTATCATTTTCGCAAGCATGAAAAAAAAAAAACAAAAAGAGAACGAAAGAAAAGTGGTAAAAACTAACTTAAACATACTTTTCCTTAGGAAGTTGCGTTAAATAAGGTAATTTTTTTTTTAAAGTTGCGTTAACAGAGTCAACAATGTTAAGAATTCGGGTGTTGCAATAATCGAGGAGTTGCGTGTAACAAGGGTTGCGTTAACCGAGGTCGTACTGTATATAAAATTAATTTCGCAATAAAATAAAATAACCACAATAAACAGTGACCAGTTAACAAAGGGAAAAAATTTTCTTTTATTACACTGCAGAAAAAAATATATATAAAATTCGTAATACCGTGGACAAAATTTTTTTTTTGTAATAAAAGGAATAACCGCGACAGACAGTGACAAGTTAAAAGTTTTTTTTACACCGAGAAAAAAATTCGGGAAAATTTTTTTTTTAATTTTGTAACAAAACGGTTACCGCGATAAACCGTGCCAGATTAAGAGTGCAAATTTTTGCTAAGCGGGACATATATGCTCGAGACGGAATTTTTTTTTTGCGTTCGTTTTTTTTTTTCGGTTAAATGGAGAAACCCAGGACTATCGAGCCCGCCCGAGTGAAGGTCGTAGAAAGCAGCAACCCCGGTGTGGGTGTGCAATGGGTCTACCACTGCCATAAGGAGGATCTAGAGGATATCGTCCGTTAGCTCGGATTGGAAAAGTGTGCCACGGTAACTGACTACCGGAAGCTGGTATGTACTTTCATAAGGCAAGGTGGTCATACCACCGATATATGGGCCCGGTTAGCGGAATGGGAGTTGCGGTTCGCAAAGATCCCAGTGCCGCCTACCCGGATTGCCACTTCTGTTGGAGGAATACGACCCAGGCAGAAATCTGAATCAGATGCGGCAATCCCATCAATACAGACCGGGGGCACGGAACATTTGCGTCCACCTTCCAACAGTACGATTTATAATGAATTTTCCCCACAGAATACAGCATGTATCCCCGATATACGAGTAGGGTCACCTCTGGCATCCGGGGAAGATACCCCGGTGAGACAGGCGAACCCCCATCTTAATTCTAGTGATAGCTATAGTACCCCGAGGCTCTAACGGGTAAGGCCGCGCGGTGACTATCAATAAGTTGGCTAAGAGACGCAACTTAGGCGACATTTAAAGCCGAGTTCTTGGAGTTCTTTCTACCGCCCCAGAATTTCGACAGGTTAGAAGACAGTATCCGGGCACGACGGAAACATGATAACGAGCCGTTCAAGGACTACTTGCTCAAGCTGCGGGGTATGATGTACCACGCGGGGTACAGGGCAGAACAAGAATTGCATAGGATATACGAGAATTTAGCACCCGAGTACCGTTTGTACATTCGTAAAGGGGACTTCTCCTCTCTGGCGCAGCTAACTCAGATGGCAGCCGAGTACGAAAATGTGAGGCAACAAAGTCGCGAACGTGCAGCACGGAGTAGGTCTGGGGGTAGTAGGTATTCGGACGGATTAGCCGGTGAGGTAGCCCCCGCCAAACATTTTAATCCTTTCCGGACGCAACCACAGCCAGGGTCAAGCGGTAACGTGGGGAATACGCCACCGCTCGGGCATACGGGAGTAATTTCAAACGGGATGATCAGCCAAGAGCAGTCGAGGGCTCTAGGCGGGAAGAGGCTATGCTATAACTGTTCACATGAGGATCATTTTGCCAAGGAGTGCCCCAATCCACGGGTACAGTTTTGTCGACAGTGTGGGGCCAAGGGGGTCAATACTAGCCAGTGTTGTCAACAGTCAAGGGCGGGAAACGATATGCGGCACCATCCGGGACGGGACCCGATGGGGGCCGACGTGAACCAGTCCCGAACCTAGAATACCCTTTAAGAGTGGAAGACGGGCGGATAGTCGCTACTGTAAGAGTCGGCGACCAAGTAGCGACTGCGACAGTAGATACAGGAGCGACTAGGAGTTTTATTAGTGAGGAGTTTTCCCGCAAGGTGACCTGCGGGGGCGAGATGCTGGTCGCCTGCGCGAAAATTCGCCTAGCCGATGGGTCCACCTTGGAGGTAAAAAAGCTATTGAGGGTAAAGGTTGGTCTAGCGGGGACAGAGGTCACGGTGAGTATGCTCGTGATGCCCTCGATGCTAGACAACATTATACTAGGAATAGTCTTTTTGTGCCGGGTGGGGACGACCATCGAGTGTGGCAAGGCTAGGTTAATTTTGGAAGCTGTGGAAGTACCGGTGCGATAGAAGCCTCCCGCAGCCAACACAGCGCCCGATCGTGCTGGTTAAAAAAAAAAAACAGGCGAGTGGCGGATGTGCATCGACTATAGGCAACTCAATGCACATTCCTTGCCAGATGCATACCCCGTACCCAGGATCAATCACATTTTGGAGCGATTGAGACACGCGCGGTACATCTAAACGCTCGACCTCAAGCACGGTTACTGGCAAATTCCCATGGCTGCGGATAGTCGGGAGTGTACAGCGTTTACGGTACCCGGTAGAGGTTTATTCCAGTGGCGCGTAATGCCTTTCGGCTTGCACTCGGCGTGTACAACATTCCAACGAGCTTTGGATACGGTCATCTGACCAGATATGGAGCCGCATGCATTTGCCTATCTGGATGATATTATAGTGATCGGAGCGACAAAGGAGCAGCACTTGACAAATTTGAAGGAAGTCTTCAGGCGTTTAAGAGCGGCCAACTTGAAGCTGAATCGTAAGAAGTGTTTGTTTTTTCAGAAGGAGCTGATATGCCTGGAACACTTAGTGAGCGGCGACAGGATCAAAACCGACCCCGCCCAAGTAGAAGCGATCCGGAACTTGAAGGCCCCAACCAATTGTAAGGAGTTGCGACGTTGCCTGGGCATGGCCTCCTGGTATCGACGGTTCGTGCCGAATTTCGCTATAGTGGTGCAACCGATCACTGCTTTATTAAAAAAGTCTAGGAAATAGTCATGGGGAGAGGAACAACAGGCAGCGCTAGAGACCCTCAAACATAGCTTGACTACCGCACCGGACCTGGCCTGTCCGGATTTTGCAGAAAAATTTGTTCTGCAGACGGACGCCAGCGATTTTGGTCTCGGAGCGGTACTCACACAGACGATTGATCAACAGGAACGCGTGATAGCTTACACGAGTCGGAAACTGAATAAGGCTGAAGAAAATTATTCAGCGACCGAAAAGGAGTGTCTGGCTATAGTATGGTCAATCTGGAAGATGAGATGCTACCTGGAAGGATATCGGTTCGAGGTAATTACCGACCATATGGCTTTGAAATGGTTGAATTCGATCGAGAGCCCGTCGGGGAGGTTTGCGTGCTGGGCACTGGAGCTGCAGCAGTAACAATTTGACGTACGGTACAGACGAGGGAAGCTCAACGTAGTAGCGGACGCCTTATCCCGGCAACCCGTGGAGAACTTTCAACAAGCGGTACAGGAAAAATCGTCCGGCAAGTGGATCGAGAGGATGAAAGAAAAGATTGCTAAAGACCCAGTGCAATACGCCGATTATATGGAAGAGAACGGTCAACTCTATAGACACCTCGGACACCGTGCGGATGACGACGACTACATCCCCTGGAAGCTGTGCATCGATGAGGATCAGAGGAAACGAGTGTTGTTGGAGTGCCACGACGCACCGACGGCCGGGCACCAAGCAGGACGGAAGACGATAGTGCGTCTGGCACAACGCTACTACTGGCCTGGAATGTTCCGAGACGCAGCGAAGTACGTTAAGTACTGCGAATCGTGCCAGAGGTTTAAGACGGAACAAGTAAAGCCGGCTGGACAGATGTTGACGCGGCAGGTCGCCGAGCCCATGGCTGTACTATGCGCCGACTTTGTAGGGCCCTTACCACGCTCGAAACACGGGAACACGATTCTCCTGCTATTCCACGACGCATTTTCAAAATGGGTGGAGCTGGTCCCCTTGAAGCGAGCGACAGCGGCCCAACTGCAGAAGGCGTTCCGTGAGCGTGTATTATGTCGTTTTGGCATGCCCATAAAGTTTGTATGCAACAACGGTGTACAGTCTACGAGCCGGAATTTTAAGTCATTTTTGAACTCGTTGGGCGTAGAATTGCAGCATACTGCCCCATATTGTCCACAAGAAAACCCGACAAAAAGGACCAATCTCACAGTAAAGACGATGATCGCGCAGTTTATAGCAGGTCACCAAAGTTCGTGGGACGAATTGTTACCGGAAATTTCGTTGGCGGTTAACTCCAGTGTGGCAGACTCTACAGGATTTTCACCGGCTTTTCTGATGCAGGGGAGAGAGCCCCGCTTACCAGCTTCCTTGTACGACGAGAAGACACCCGGATCAGGAAGCATGCCGCAAGCACCAGAAGACCGGGCAAGAAGATTAAAGGAAGTTTTCAGTATCGTCCAAACAAATTTACAGCGAGCGTCAAAGGACCAAGGGAGGAACTACAACCTCAGGAGAAGAGAATGGCGACCAGGACTCAATACGTTGGTGCTACTAAGAGCACACCAACTCTCTAAAGCCGGTAAAGGTTTCGCGGCGAAACTCGCTCCCAAGTTCGATGGCCCATTCCTCGTGAAAAAGTTCGTATCACCGAACATCGTGCGATTGGTAAAAGAAGGACAAAGAAAGAGCAAACTCGCCAGCATTGCGCAACTGAAGCCATTCTATCACGAGGGAGAGGAGCACGGAGAAGATGACCAACCCGACCGAGCGCCTGACAAAGAGCAGACGTATCACAGTTTTAATTAATCTCTTTATTCTTTTTTTATTGACACTAACCAAATTTGAATTCAGAAGGCCCGTTCATCAATGAAGACTAACCGATTGTGTTTATACATCCCACAGAATACCCAAGATGAGCGACTTATGTAATCAGCAGCGGCGGTGAGGGTGACAGAGCCGCCAATCCAGGGGCAGGTATTACCGCCGAAAATGTGGGCGCTACGCACCGCAAATTGGGCTGTCTTCCCGGACGAGGGGGGTGTGAAGTAGGCCACGTCGGCCCCTTCACAAAGAGTTATATTTATTATATTTATAGTTGTTAAGTCGCAAGAAGCGCATCGTTTGTTTAAGTTATAGTTATAATTTTTGTTAGACGCAAGGTGTGCGCAGTATTTATATTTAGTAAACGCAAGGAGCGTAAGATATTTGTGTGTAGTAAACGCAAGGAGCGTAAAGTATTTAGATTTATTGGATGTACATACTTTTGATTGACGAAGAACGCCTAAGAATTTAAATATAACCGCCCCAAAACGCAGAGTCGCAAGATGCAGCGCGCCAGCTGCGATCATCAAATCCACCACGGTCACGAGCAAGTGTGGGGAGTGACAAAATTTGCAACTTGGGCCGAAGCCGAAGCGTGGGCGGAGTAGTTGTGATTGACCTCCGCAAGTGAGCAGACGCGTACGCGACAGAGAGAAGAGAAAGGTTAGGTTATAAGAACAGAAAAGAGAGGCAGCGTATTCGCAGCAAAGGTAAAGGATTTTTATAGAGAAAGGGTAAGAGGGGAAAGTTCATCGCAGTTCATGAACATATATATATATAGCTAGGTTTAGGTTTTCTTGTATAATACAATATTTTAGAGAAGTGAAATAAATTGGTTGCTGTGTTTTTCTCTCCTTTTTTTTTGTTGGTTTTGTACACACGCGCACGCGAGTTAAGCTGAGTTGTTTTATACTCTGGCTGCTGAGTGTGTGGGCCGTCGCGTTGGTATCGACGCCGGCGTTTCCCCTTCCAACTTGTAAAACCGCGCGCGTTATAGTCCCACCAAAATACATAAATATTCTTGTGTGGTGTACCTGGCCAGACTGAGTTTATACCCCTGGCTAAATTACTCCTTTACAAGTGGCGCCCGAGCAGGGAATCTAAAGTGCAAAGGTGTGGTATAATCTGGTATTAAAGCCCCAGAAATATCACCAACAAGTGTGGAAGGAAAAGTGCGTAAAAGTGAAGTGCGGGTATACCCGACGATACCTAGCTTTACAAGTGGCCAGCGAGAACGGTTTTTGAGCGCGGTTTTGTGCAATCGTCGCGGCACAACGAAAGTGACGGCGTAAGTCAAGTGCCGATAAGAATAACTGTTCGCGTTCGAGAAGCATTGCCTTAGAAACATTTGCGGCGCAACGAAGTTGACGGTGGAAGAAGACACACCGATCAAACTAGCGGTTCGCGTTCGAGGCTGTGCATAAGTGAACACCTGCGGCGCAACGAAAGTGTCGGCAAAGTGTGTGAGCGGTCAACTAACGGCGCACAGTGGGGCCTTTGCTCATTTAGCTTATCAAAAATAATATCTTCTAAACTAATGAAGCGATTTCAAAAATTTAAAAAGCAATTAATAGATGACTTTAAAGCTTTAAAATGAATGTTCGCCAAGAGTGCTAGGTATCCGTGGTGCTTAAATATTCAGGGTCAAAGTCAAGAAATATTTCCAGCACATTTTACCTGTAAAATTCCAATTAAAAACGTTTGTTTTTAATCATAGCTGAAAATTTTTTATAACTTCAATGACTATTTCGCATTTTTTGTTGTTTTAATTCGATTTTCTAAGTAAAAAACATAAAATTTAAATTCTTATTTTTGGGTGATTTTTTGAGGTTAATTTTTAATATTTGCTATCGATGGCTGATTTTCAACCAAATAATCGTCAACATTAATGCTAGTAAGGTTAACATCTAATGAACTTGTACCTGTAAAAGGTGTGTATGTATTGTTAGCATCCAGTACAAACTGACTGCTTAATTGTTGTCACAACTGGCACTTGTAACCAGGTGGACTGCGGAGAATAATGAATGTATCTTTGTAGGTTGTACTAAGAACACTGATTTTATTAACGAAAAGTAACAATATTTATAGGAAATAATAGCTTAGTTTTACAGTTTTGTGGTGTCAATTAAAATTAGGTTATTGTGTACTCAGCAGTTGCTTGCAATGCAGAATAGCCTATTTAGCGACTACCGGGTTGGCTGACCGCTACTGTTGCGACATATTGCATGCATTGTGCAGTCAGCGATATTCTGTGTGTTCAGCATAATTTGGTGTTGCTTAAAGTTTTATTGGGTTAATAAATGTAGCGCATTGTGTATTGTCTTGACCTAGTTTTACATATGTTTATAATTTGTGTGTCATTCTTACATAGCTATGTGCAGTTATTTGATATCTTATAATATAAATATGTGCTAACTTGTTGACTGCTTCGTTCCTAGTGGCTGTGGGTGGACAAGTCCATCGTCGTTGCGTCCGCATTGCATATGCACATAGTATTATGACAGATATCACTAGTGCAATGTAAGCGGCTATGTGATGATGTTGGAACGAGCTTATTTGGTTGGGCAGCTCTTCTTTGTTGAGTGTTGCCAATTTTACCTGCAGGTCATCTAGATCCTTGTCGTCTTGTGCGTTGTAATCCAAGATGTTGAGAGTTGTCTCTGGTACCTTTGTTATGTTTGGTTGGATAATGTCACCAAAGCGGGCGTAGCCTTGTCTTATTTGACTCGTGACAGTGCCAAAGGTATTGATGCTAATGTCTGTGTTGCGTGCAGTACAGCCAAGTGATAGCGACAGTAGTCCACTGTTTTGTAGTTGGATAGTTGACGGTGTTCCGTTGCAAACTGCTTGAAGTTCCACTTTCGAATGTGTTGCGAAGATCCAGTTGTTCTGCTGTTGTGTTTTTTCCCATACCATTTTGGTTGTTCGGTAAGTTACGTGACACGTCGTTGGTGTCTTGTTGGTAAACAGTTGAAACTCACATCGGTTGTTTACATCAAACACAGCGTGATGATCAAAGCATATGTATTTTTCGATGTTATTGTACGGCAGCGGTGTAGATCATCTTGTGTAAGTCCCATGAATTGATCTCTGTGGTTGTTGACATTGTTTTGTCGTTGAGGATCCAATATTGTTGTCTAGCGGTTGCTCGTAAGGCTTGGGCACCGCAAAGCATAATGTCCTCATGGAGATCTTTCAATAGCATTTTACTATTGGATTATTGTAGGGCAGCAGAACCTGGTGCCTTGCATTGTAAGGGAGTGGGGCTTGATCCAATCTGCCACCAACTCGTATAAGTCCATCGTATCCTTGCAGGGGGGACAGCGATGAAATGGAACTCCTTTTTTCCACCATGTTGTGACGCTGCATCGTTTTTAGTTCAGCAGCAAATACCACTTGTTGTATTGTCCGCAAAATTACGTTTCGAGCGTGATTCAACTCCTCGACGCTTAGAGTGACAGTTGCTGGTCTGTATTTTTTGTAGCAGAAGCGTAACATGTAAGCCACAATGCGTTGTAACTTGTGAAATGAATGGCTGTGTCTACAAGTGTACAATTCTTCACCTATTGTAGATGGAGATATTGCGAGACTTATATGTATCGTTTTCCTTTCCAGGCTTCTGGGGGTGATACTGGGTAAGGCTGACCATTTGTCTGGAGAGCCATGCAGAAATAGTGGTCCATACAACCATAAGTTGTGCTCATGTAGTTTTCGTGCCGATATTCCTCTTGAGAGTACATCTGCCGCATTGTTGGCCGATGATACACGCCGCCATTGAGTCTGGCTTGTCAAGGTCTGAATTTTCGCTATTCGGTTTGCCACAAATGTATGATATGTGGGGGCAGCTGCGTTGATCCATGAAAGGACAACCGTAGAATCTGACCAAAAGTATCCTGGCACTGTGTTGCTGTCGAGGCTTAGATCGCGTCGAACCCTTTCAGCAAGCTCTGCACCCAATAGTGCAGCACATAGCTCTAGTCGAGGGAGTGACTGTTTTGCTGTTGGAGCCACTCGAGACTTTGAACATAGTAGCCGAACAGATATTTGTTTGTTTCTGTACGTTGCACGTACGTAAACTGCAGCGCCATATGCACGTTCTGACGCATCAACAAAGACGTGTAATTCTTTTGTTATCGGGGTCTTACCATCATAAACGTGCCTTGGGATTCGCATTGAGTTGAGGCTTTGCAACTCGTCTCGATACTCCTTCCAATCATTCTGAAGACTTGTAGGTAACTCGTCGAGCTTTAATTCCCAGAGGCGTTGCATGAAGATTTTTGCCTTAACTACGACTGGAGCGAACAAGCCTAGTGGGTCGAAGATCTGTGCCAGCTCCGAGCAGACTGCACGTTTTGTAATGACTGTTGCCTTAACTACGACTGGAGCGAACAAGCCTAGTGGGTCGAAGATCTGTGCCAGCTCCGAGCAGACTGCACGTTTTGTAATGACTGTTGCTGCACTGCTGTGAGTTCGACCGCCAAGTTGATCCGTTTTGCGCGTCCAAATAAGGCCTAATGTTTTTACACTGTACTGTTCCAGTGTTTCTCCGAGCTGTACGTCGTTAACTGTGTCTTCCTTTGGAATTCCCTCCAATATTTGTTCATTGTTTGAACACCATTTTCGTAGCTTGAATCCCGATGGCTGAAGAATTTTGTTTAGTTCTTGTTGAACTTGTTTCGCTTTTGCGATTGTGCCGGTGCCGGTCAGGCAATCGTCTACATAAAAGTCACGTTGTAGTGCCTTTGCACCCATCTGTAGCCTTTCCATATGCTTATTAGCCAGAGTATCCAAACATTTTATTGCTAAAAATGGTGCGGATTTTGTGCCATATGTGACTGTTTTCAATCGGTAGTATTTAATTTCTTCCGACGAGTTGTTGCGCCATACAATCAGTTGATGAAACTGATTGTCCGGATTGATCCATACCTGACGATACATTTTTTCAATGTCAGCCGTAAACACATATCTATGTGTTCTGAATCGTAGTAGAATAGACATAAGATCGCTTTGAACCGTGGGGCCTGCATGCAGTATGTCATTCAGCGATTTTCCAGAAGATGTTTTGCACGATGCGTCGAAGACAACTCGTAATTTTGTTGTTGTGCTGTCAGGCTTCAACACGCAATGATGCGGAATCACGTAGTGATTTTTAGGAATCTGTTGCGGATATACTTGTTTCATGTGTCCCAGCTTCTCATACTCCGCCATGAACGCTGCGTACTGCTTCCACGTGTCAGCGGAGGTTCTGCGCTCTAACGATAGAAACCGTTTGGTCGCAATCTCCATGGACTCTCCCAGGGCTGAATAGTGTTCAGAAAATGGTAGTTGAACGATGAATCTGCCGTCCACCGCCACTTGTAAATGTTCTAAGAAGTGCCTTTCACAATGCGCTTCAATGGGTGTTCGTTGTTTTTCTGTTGTATCCAAGCTATCTAATGTCCAGAATCGTTCCATTAATGCATTTGTTTCCTCACTTGTTGCAACTGCGCAGATGGCTGACGACTTACTTGCAGCGTTTACCTTTCCAGCAATGATCCACCCGAACTCGGTTTTTTGCATCATTGGACCAGACTGGAACATTTTGTGTTGTTGTGGGAGCAATATTGAAAAACAGTGCTCTGCTCCAATCAACATGTCGATTTTGCCTAGTCTGTTGAAGTTTGGATCCGCCAGTGGTAACTTGCTCGGCATGCCCCAATCGGCTGTGTTGATCGACTGGTTGATCCGAAATTATATGCGGTAATACGAATGCTTCCAATCGCATCGTAAAATTGCTGTGTAGTGATTTAACTAGGACATTCACTCGAGCCTTGCTGACTCTTGGCTGTCCTCCGATGCTCTCAATCCGGAGTGTTGTGTCATGACGCTTAAGTCCCAACATTGTCACAAGTCTTTCGGAAACAACGTTGATTTGTGATCCAGAGTCCAGTAGAGCCTTGAATGATGCCTGTTGTCCGTTAGTTGCTTGAACAGCTACCTTTGCTGTTGCAAGTAAGTTATAGTTGTGGTTGTTTGCGGATGCCACAACTTGTGATAATGGCTCTGCTGCTGCTGATGAGACAACATTATCCAAATGCACTAGAGTGTGGTGCTTTTTGTTGCACTTAAAACAGCTGAAGTTGCTTGTGCATGCAGTTGACGCATAACCTTTGTCTGTGCACCCAATTTAAGCGCTCGCTGACAGATTTTGCGCGAAATTCGTCACATTTAGATAAATAATGACTTGTCACATCACATCCCCACTTATTGAGTAGAGTCAGATTTTCAGGAAGAAGCTCGACCTCTCCATCAGGCAAACTTTCAACTATACGCCTAGCAGTGTGATCCATTAAATCCTGGAGTTTTACTTCTACAGATGTCTCTGTTATTATTGTATTAGGTGGCACTGCTTCCTTTTTGGCAAATACAATTTTTTTATATCCGGGAAGAACTTTGACGTTATGTTTTTTTAAGGAGCTGCGTAAAATATCATATTTCTCCTTAGTCAGTCCCAAGTCCATAAATAGGGAAAACGCTTCTTCGTGAGTGTACTTAATTCCGACTGAGTTTGGAGGCGTGGGAATACTTTCCTTAATCCTATACAGCCATAAAGGACTGGCGACCTGCACAGCTTTCGTAAGTGTCGCTCTTGTCCTCTCTTGTTCCTTCATATACTTGGATGAAAGTGCTTCCGACAGATGTTCAGCTGTTAAGCTATCCGTAGCATCCTCAAGCTTACGTTTCCTTGTAACACATGAACACTCCTCCATACTTTTTTGCGGCCTTCCTCTTCCTCTTTCTCGGCTAGTCGATGGGTAAACTTCTTCCTGTTCTGAATATCCGAATGTTGTACATTCCTCCAACCAATTTTCATGCTTTTTTATGAAAGCCGACATGCCATTTGCTCTTCAAGTTAGCGTGAATGAATTTAATTTGTGCCTGAAGCGCACAACTAGCGTTTTCGAGTACGCCAATCTCTTTAAGCAATGCCACTTGAAAATCGTTAATATTTTCAGAAGCACGAAAAAGTTAAAAAAATCTTTGAATTTGTTAAATCCATTATTGCGCTTATTTATCAAAATTTCGTGAATTATATTGAAAAATACTATTCAATTTGAAAATTTCTTATTGTTCGCAGCGATAAACAACAAGTGTTTCCTCTTATGAAGTTATGAAATAACTGTTGCCATCAAGTGACATATTTTGCACTTTATACCATATTTTTGAGTTAGCTAGGTTAGCAAGCAAAATTGGTATAACCCTTTTCCAATTAGCTAGGTAAAAAACAATATATACCTAAGGTATTGATTTATATTAAAAATAGGTAAACGGGGAAATACAGAAATTAAAAAAAAAAAATAACCTGTAGTACCGCAACTTTCCATCAACTACAATTATATTTACCTGCCTCCTCAGACCTTTTCCATTCAGGTAATTAGAAAGGATAGGAAGGAAAAAAGGATTAGAAGGGATATATATAGACAGGTAGTACTTATAATACAATATTTAGAAATGTTGTCAATAAACAGTACACACGCTACAGCCAAATTTGTATGCGCTCTTCTTCTTCCTTATACCTGCCGCGTGTTTTTAACTCGAGGTATCCCTAGTTTTTTGGCTCGCGTTTCCAAAATGCAGATTTTCGCAGATTGTGACTATATAAATATGAAAGGTATATATTATAGCTTTCAAATGCATGTGGTCCCACCGTGACTCTGAGAGATACTTTTTTTTTATAGTCCACGAAAGTTCAAAAAATGCCAAAATTTAGTGTATTTTTTAAACGATTCTAATTTAATAAGTATTTCAGCTATATTTAAACTGTATACAGAAAAACACTGAGATTGAACATACTTTTCAGATAAAGAAAAAAATCGAAGATCGGTTGTGTACGTCGCCCAATATTCAGTTCGAAAGTGGTAAATTTCTGTAAAAATTGTCATTTTTTCGTACTCACGTAAAATTTCTCAACTTTGAGGAGCTCTACCACCCATAATTATTAACCGATTTAAAAAATCTTTTGGATCCATAATCTTTGAAGTATTCTCTATCGATTACATATTTCACTTTTGCCAAACGCGTTCATGAAAAAAATTATTTTTGATAAGCTATCCGAGAAAAGGCCCCACTGTGAGGCGTAACAGTAGCTGGTACAGGCCGCTGCAAAAGTCGTGGTCGTGTCGCACAGTGGGCTTCGACCGCGAAATTAAAATTGACGATTATTTCGAGTGCGGAGTTGTCCCATCGGTTCTGGTCGAGTATCGGACTACCGTGAAGTCGCCGTACAGTGGGCCTCGACCATGTAAGCGTACAGTGGGAAAAAATAAATGAAAGGAATTAAAAAAAAAAATAAATAAAATAAAATAACCGCAAAGAACAGTGACCAGTTAACAGGAAAATTTTATTGCACTGATTAAAAAAAATTCGTTATAACGTGGAGGAAAATTTTTTTTTTAATTTTTATTACACTGCAAAAAAAATATAAAATTCGTTATACCGTGGATGAAATTTTTTTTAATTTCGTAATAAAAGGAATAACCGCGACAGACAGTGATTAGTTAAAAGGTTTTTTTACACCAAAAAAAAAAAAAAAAAAATTTCGTGGAAAAAAATTTTTTGTTTAGTTTCGTAACAAAACGGTAACCGCGATAAACAGCGCCAGATTAAGAGCGCAAATTTTTGCTAAGCGGGAAATATAGCTGTTGGCAACTAATTTGAAACGATTCTATAATATTGTAAAAAAGCTGTATACGGCTCGAGACGGAATTTTTTTTTTGCGTTCGTTTTTTTTTTCGATTAGATGGAGAAACCCAAGACTATCGAGCCCGCCCGAGTGGAGGTCGTAGAAAGCAGCAACCGTGGTGTGGGTGTGCAATGGGTCTACCACTGCCATAAGGAGGATCTAGAGTATATCGTCCGGGAGCTCGGATTGGAAGTGTGCCACGGTAACTGACTACCGGAAGCTGGTATGTACTTTCATAAGGCAAGGTGGTCATACCACCGATATATGGGCCCGGTTAGCGGAATGGGAGTTGCGGTTCGCAAAGATCCCAGTGTCGCCTACCCGGACTGCCACTTCTGTTGGAGGAATACGACCCAGGCAGAAATCTGAATCAGATGCGGCAATCCCATCAATACAGACCGGTGGCACGGAACATTTGCTTCCGCCCTCAACAGTACGATTTATAATGAATTTTCCCCACAGAATACAGCATGTATCCCCAATATACGAGTAGGGTCGCCTCTGGCATCCGGGGAAGATACCCCGGTGAGACAGGCGAACCCCCATCTTAATTCTAGTGATAGCTATAGTACCCCGAGGCTCTAACGGGTAAGGCCGCGCGGTGACTATCAATAAGTTGGCTAAGGGACGCGACTTAGGCGGCATTTAAAGCCGAGTTCTTGGAGTTCTTTCTACCGCCCCAGTATTTTGACAGGTTAGAAGACAGTATCCGGGCACGACGGCAACATGATAACGAGCCGTTCAAGGACTACTTGCTCGAGCTGCGGGGTATGATGTACAACGCGGGGTACAGGACAGAACAAGAATTGGTATACGAGAATTTGGAACCCGAATACCGTTTGTACATTCGTAAAGGGGACTTCTCCTCTCTGGCGCAGCTAACTCAGATGGCAGCCGAGTACGCGAACGTGAGTCAAAAAGTCGCAAGCGTGCAGCACGGGGTAGGACCGGGGGTAGTAGGTATTCGGACGGATTAGCCGGTGAGGTAGCCCCCGCCAAACATTTTAATCCTTTCCGGACGCAACCACAGCCAGGGTCAAGCGGTAACGTGGGGAATACGCCACCGCTCGGGCATACGGGAGTAATTTCAAACGGGATGATCAGCCAGGAGCAGTCGAGAGCTCTAGGCGGGAAGAGGCTATGCTATAACTGTTCGCAAGAGGGTCATTTTGCCAAGGAGTGCCCCAATCCACGGGTACAGTTTAGTCGGCAGTGTGGGGCCAAGGGGTCAATACCAGCCAGTGTTGTCAACAGTCAAGGGCGGGAAACGATATGCGGCACCATCCGGGACGGGACCCGATGGGAGCCGACGTGAACCAGTCCCGAACCTAGAATACCCTTTAAGAGTGGAAGACGGGCGGATAGTCGCTACTGTAAGAGTCGGCGACCAAGTAGCGACTGCGACAGTAGATACAGGGGCGACTAGGAGTTTTATTAGTGAGGAGTTTTCCCGCAAGGTGACCAGCGGGGGCGAGATGCTGGACGCCTGCGCGAAAATTCGCCTAGCCGATGGGTCCCTCTTAGAGGTAAAGAAGCTATTGAGGGTAAAAGTTGGTCTAGCGGGGACAAAGGTCACGGTGAGTATGCTCGTGATGCCCTCGATGCTAGACAGCATTATACTAGGGATAGCCTTTTTGTGCCGGGTGGGGACGACCATCGAATGTGGCAAGGCTAGGTTAATTTTGGAAGCTGTGGAAGTACCAGATATAGAGGAGGAGCAGGTCCTAATGGAACGTGAGCCAGTTGTGAGCAAACCGGAGGAAGACGGCGGATCAAGGCACGAGAAGGATGCCCCTGGGGTACCTCAGCCCAGCATCGCCGTGGGAACGGTTCGAGGAGACAGCGTGGACGCGACAAAGGCGGGAGTACAATGGTTCAGCGAGGTAGGAGGGTGCGTCATACCCGGCCCCGCAATAACACCGGTGGAAAGCGTCGAAACCAGGGAAAACGAGTGGCCAGAGGACTTGGAACCAAAGATAAAGGAAACATTGAAAGCGGAATTGGCTCTCTTTGACGAGCTGCAAGGGGTGTCACACGTAGCTGAGCACCGGATCATCATGAGGGACGACAAGCCGATTAAGCAGAGGTACTACCCCAAAAACCCTGCGATGCAACAGGTGATCAACGAACAGGTAGACGAATTGCTGCGAGCCGACGCGATAGAGCCCTCCCGCAGCCCGCACAGTGCCCCGATTGTGCTAGTTAAAAATAAAACAGGCGAGTGGCGGATGTGCATCGACTATAGGCAACTCAATGCACATTCCTTACCAGATGCATACCCCGTACCCAGGATTAATCACATTTTTGAGCGATTGAGACACGCGCGATACATCTCCACGCTCGACCTCAAGCACGGTTACTGGCAAATTCCCATGGCTGCGGATAGTCGGGAGTGTACAGCGTTTACGGTACCCGGTAGAGGTTTATTCCAGTGGCGCGTAATGCCTTTCGGTTTGCACTCGGCGTGTGCGACATTCCAACGAGCTTTGGATACGGTTATCGGACCAGGTATGGAGCCACATGCATTTGCCTATCTGGGCGACATAATAGTAATCGGAGCGACAAAAGAGCAGCACGTGACAAATTTGAAGGAAGTCTTCAGGCGTTTAAGAGCGGCCAACTTGAAGCTGAATCGTAAGAAGTGTTTGTTTTATCAGAAGGAGCTGATATACCTGGGACACCTAGTGAGCGGCGACGGGATCAAAACCGACCCCGCCAAAGTAGAAGCGATCCAGAACTTGAAGGCCCCAACCAATTGTAAGGAGTTGCGACGTTGCCTGGGCATGGCCTCCTGGTATCGACGATTCGTGCCGAATTTCTAACCACTAACCAAAATTTAATTCATAAATTAAGACTAACCGATTGTGTTTATAAACCCGCAGAACTCCCAAGATGAGCGGCCAATTCCCGTATGTGATCAGCAGCGGTGACGACGAGGATAGCGAGGGCACCACCGAGGGTCTCGAACGAGAGCAACACAACCCAGCTACTTCGACGTACAGGCACCCGCTGCACCACCACATAAAAGAGACCGCCTGCGTCGTGGAGGGTGGAATCATTTTTATGACGGTGGAGACTTCCACAGTGTTCGTGAAAATACCAGGCTTCCGAGCACCAAGCCCGGATGCCGAGGAAGCCGCGCCACAACTCGAACGCCCGGTAACCGATCGGACACCCACCGGTGGAGCTCAGCGTGGCAGCAGACCCTTTGAAGGAACACCAGCAGCTGGAAGGGGTGTACAAGACATGGCAGGAACGAACGAGGTGGAGCGAAGAGTGGAGGACGCAGTCGTTCCACCCAAGGACGACATCGATTTGTGGGAGGAGGGCCTCGAATCCGTGGTGGCCGAATTAGAGTCGGCGAAGATGACCGAGCCGCCAACCCAGGGGCAAGTACTACAGCCCAAAACATGGGTGATACGTCCCGCAAATTGGGCAGTATTCCCCGATGAGGACGACCTCACCGACGCCGCGGTCGCGGCCATATCGGAGGCGTCAGCAAGCTGCACATCAATGGCCCGCTGGTCCATGTTTAAGGTGGAGGTGGACGGAGAGATGCACGGCGTGACAAGGAACGCATTCGGACACGTAACTGTCACGCTACCCAAGAAAGGGGGGGGGGGGGGGGGGGGGGTGTGAAGTAGGCCGCGTCGGCCCCTTCACAAATAGTTATACCATATTAGATTTATAGTTTAAATTCGCAGAGGAGCGCATTGTTGATTTAGTTTACATTTTTGTATTATATTTATAATTTTTAAGTCGCAAGAAGCGCATGGGTTGTTCAAGCTGTAGGTGTAGCTTTGTTAGACGCAAGGAGTGCGCAGTATTTATATTTAATAAACGCAAGGAGCGAAAGTATTTAGATTTCGAAATAAGCATTTAAATATAACCGCCCCAAAACGCAGAGTCGCAAGATGCAGCGCGCCAGCTGCGATCACTAAATCCACCACGGTCACGAGCAAGTGTGGGGAGCGACAAAATCTGCAACTTGGGCCGAAGCCGAAGCGTGGGCGGGGGAGTTGCGATTTATGTACGAAAGTGAGCGGACGTGTACGTGCTTAAAAGTAGTTAACGAGTTAGTAGCAAAAATATAGAGTTTAGTAAAGATAAGGTAAGAGGGAATAGTTCGCGGTAGTTCAGATATATAAGCATATATGTACATGTAGTTAGGTTTAGGTTGTCTTGTACAGATGATCTTTGATAACAGCTGAATAAATTGGTCGCCGGTAAGTCCGCGACCCAGTGGAGTGTGATTGCTGTGTGTTTTCTTGCGTTCTATTTATTTTCTTTGGTTTTTGTACACGCGCGTACGCGAGTCAAGCTGAGTCGCCTTATACTCTGACTGCTGAATGTGCCGGCTGTTGCGTTGGTGTCGACGCAAGCGTTTCCCCTTCCAACTTGTAAAAACCGCGCGCGTTATAGTCCCACCAAAGTATATAAATATTCTTGTGTGGTGTACCTGGCCAGACTGAGTTTATACCCTGGCTAAATTACTCCTTTACAAAGCAATAAAAGATCGTACGGGTGATTCTTGATAGTCAGCCATTTTCATTAGAATGATTCCGCAGCGAGTCGCAATGGTTATTAGTTTTTAGACATCGAATTGTTCGACCGTTCTACTCAACGTGCTGTCGCAAAAGTGACTACTTGACTCTCGAACCTGGAGTCTGTAAACTTATTCTTATGTCATCCTTTCTGACTTCACTTCTTCACGTCTCTCAGCAGCTTAGCTCATCCACGAGTAACACCAGCGTTGTTAGCAGCGAGACCCAAAACTGATATGCGTGCGTGTGTGCGATGAGCAGCGATGCGCTGAATGAATGCTTCAGTAGCCATAGTTATAGTTGAACCTGTATCGAGCAGCATCCGACAGGCAGTCTTATTGCCCCGTGCGTCGATAACAGTAGCTGGAATAGTTGGTAGCAGAGCCTGAGTCTTCGAAACTGAACATGTATCCAATGTGTGATGACTGATTGCCGCAAGATCCGAGTCTGCATTCCTATCGCTTTAGGAGAGACTGCTGGCATCCGTGTTTAAAGTCATTCGAATAGGTGGAGATGGCTTCTCCTTATGAACCGAAGTGTTGTGCCTGGAGTTGCAGATTCGACAATTGTGTTTTGTGCTGCCTTGACCTGATGTGAGCGACTAAGGCCCAATATCTCAATGTCCGGTTAGTCAACTTATTCTAAGTTTAGTCGAATTTGAGTCTCTCAATATTCGGTTGGGAGTTTATGAGAAACAAACTAACCGGAAGGCTGGGTCTCGGTTAAAACTTATAGCGCGTTGAAGTAACGATATATCGATAAGAATCATCGATAAAGCAAACAGCTGTCCCTTGAATTGTATATTTATTTTGTTATTAAAGAAAAATGGCATTTGTCCTTCAAGGCTTTCCACGAACGACTAACACCAGTTTGCGCAGTGAACTGAGCAGAAAGTTTCTACCAGGCTTCGTCCTTCTGCTTCCATGTAACGGCGTCGCTCTTCTTGCACTCTAAAATATGCTGATTCGACTCCACTCGTTCAACTAAAAATGCTCCTCAGAAAGCGAAAAGTTTTTCCCACGGAACCGTTTGCATTCAGGCGTGTTCATTTTAATTTTATATATTATATATTTTTGCTAGTCACCAACCAAAACAATAACAAAAAACAGCTGAGCCGCTCGCTATAAATGGCAACGCTGTATATATATGTGGCAACGCTGTTAAGGCGATAGTAACTTATCGATGAAAGGTTATTTTGGCTTTGAGAAAACCAAATTGTTTTAACTCGACCAGCAAAATAATGCGGCAGTTAGCTAGTTAGGATTTCCAGCCCATGCTTGACGTGTCTCATAATCCAATTTGGATAACAAAAGGTGAATAAGTCACGGATCAAGACCATTGCATTGCATTGCGTTTAAGCCATGGATTTATTCGTCTGCACTGTCAGTCAATTTGCGCAAGTCCGCAACGCTTACTGCACTCAGGTTTTGTCAGCGACAAGAATGAATGAAACGCTCCCAAGCACCATGGTAGTTGTTGTCGGTAACCGCGATATGCGGAAGGCTTCACCCTCCAGATAATATTTGAGGTAGTGAAACTTCTGGCACTTGGTCAAGCTGGTCTTCTTATCTATAGAACCCAAAAGCAAATCGCTCAATGGCTCCAATCTTCATACTTTCCAGAAAAGGGCGGAATCCGTATTTTTTCCAAATGTAGCTCTCCAGTTGACTCTCGCAGGGTTTGCAATAAGTGACTCTCACCTGCGACGACGTCACTTGGACGAGATCCACTGCGGCCGAGCTCATTAAGCGCTGTTGTAAAACATGAGTGTGCAGCATAATATTTATCCTCATATGAACCCCAATCCACGTAGGGATCAAAGAAGTCTGTTTCACCTTCAAATTGTGCTAGTTGTCCACTTAGTTCCAGGAAATTGGCAAATGTGGTACTTAATCTGCCTAATTTCTCCTTTAGTGTAGTTGTAGTAGTAGTAGTCGCACGTTTAACAAACTCCTCTGCTGTGGCTTGAACACGGGGTAATTTGTAGCAGGCTGGTAATGGTAGTACTACATATTGATACCGATGAATGTGGTGGTGTGTCGAGCGGATCGATAAACAAGTGAAGGTGATGCGATAGATTGAAGCGCACCCAACTTCAGGCTGTAAAAAATTTTAAAAAAGCGACGCGCACGTAAAACGTCGAAATAAAAATAAAAGATTTAAATATATAAAATATTCTAAGCCGGGCACAATTTTCAGAAGTGGGATACAAACAAAAGCGCTTTGGAAATGAATATTAACATTTTTACAATCATTCGATTAAAAAGACGGCTGCGTTTGTTGGGTCTGCCGGCGAGCGGCTCAAAGGCTGAGCTATTTGCACGTTTTTGCGCAGTACCAATATCGGACCGCGGAGATGGTCTTGATATCGACGCGAACGTTGCAGATGAGCTGACGGTCGACGAGGGTACGGTTGTGCAAGCGCAGACAGGGGTGGCGCAGAAGAAGGAATATTCCGATAAAAAAATTCTTGGAAAATCTGCGTGAACAAATTCATCAGGCAAAAATTCAGCTTGATCGCTTAAATGAAAAAGAAACAACAATAACATAGTTACAGACACAGAGCAGCGGCAAAAGTCAGAAAGAGACGACTGCTGTGCACCAGAGGAGGCGACTACAGATACGGGCGTCAATATGCGTAAAAATTATGTGTCTGTTATACAAATGATACATCTGAATTATTCCAAATGGCAAAGAAGATGTTGCTAGAGTTTAGTGGACAAGCAGCAGTGCGTAAATGGATTATGCAATTTGAGGACATATGTCAATTGCATAATCTGAACGGGACGTAGCGGCATATGCTGTTGGTTAGCAAAATTAAAGGAAATGCTTTTGAGTGGATGCACGCAGATCCAGATCGCATAATTATGGCAACTGATGAATTTTAGGGTAAGGGTTAGTTTTGGCGTTTGGCGAGAAGGTGTCGAAGGTGGAGATGGGGCGAAAATTTGAGGCTCGCTGTTGTTGATGGAAAATTCATAAGTTATTATGAGAGCAAAGTTCGGTTGGCCTTGGACGTCGACATGGACGAAGATGAATTACTGCATGGTTTGATAGAAGGCATACCAGTGGCAAGCTTGCGTATGGAGGCAAGACTCCAGTGTTTCTGCAGTCCGGCAAACATGAACAAGGCGTTTGCAGAGATAAGTCTACCGCGGAAAGGCAACCCTGGGGATGGACGACAAGTCTTCGCGTTGCTTCAACTGCAATGTTAAAGGCCATTGGGCCATGGTTTGCCGTAAGCCATAGAGGGAGAAAGGAACATGTTACGGCTGTGGCTCGGGCGATCACCTAATAGCCTAATGCTCAGAGCGGAATGAGGTCAAGAAAAATAACTGCGTGAGGCAATTTTATATATATATTAGTATAGTGAATAATAAGCCAATTATTTCAGAATGCCTCATAGACACAGGGATCCCTATTTCTTTTATTAAATACACATATGTTCCTTATGGAGTGGAACTAAAAGTACAAAATAATGAATATTTTGGGCTAAATGAAAGCCAATTGAATATTTTTGGAAAAACTAAATGCTATGTTTACAAAAAAATGAATAAAGTATATATTTATTTACATGTAGTGGCAAATTAGTCTATGAGGTGAATTGTTGTGCTATGAAGAGATTTCATGCAAGCATGTGATATTAATTTTGACCCTTGTGCGTTGGAAATGGTTTCAGTTGATTGTGCAGAAAATTCGGATAGTTCAAAAATAAAGTTATTAGATAGTAGACAGTTAGAAAGTAAGCATACTATAGTAAATTGTTAGTGAAAACGGTTTTGAATAAGAATATAATGTCAGATAACAAAGAATTAGAAAATAAAAAATTTTTAGATAGTGATAATGTGTTAGATAATGAAAAGTGTTTAGACAGTGAAAAAGGGTTATAAAAGAAGAGTGTGTTAGAAGATAAAGAATGGTTAGATACTCATCATTTTTTAGATGGTAAAAAATTAGAGGACGATAATAGTAATGATACTAGCATTATTGTAAAAAAAAAGCGTGGGGCGCTTTGTCCATATTTCTCGTACATCGAGCGCCCAATGCTAGTTTTTACAATAATGCTAGTATCATTTATTATTGTTTTAAGCTTATTTGAAAAATTATTTTTAGCTTATTAGTTTGATACGCTCTAAAAGCGTGTTTTTTAGTTTTTTTAAACTATATTTATTTAAAGATGTTAATTGATTTTAGAAAACTTAATAAGGTTATTGTTAAAGATAGTTACCCATTACCATTGATTGATGATATATTGGATAGATTAGTGGGAAAAACGGTATCTACAAAACTTGATTTAAAAAATGGTAATTTCCATGTATTTGTAAATAAAAAGTCAATCAAGTACACCTCGTTTGTAACTCTGTTAGGGTAATTTGAGTTTTTATACTCGATACCGAAGGTAAAGAGTTCATTGGGTTTGTGCAATGTCCGTCATGGTGTCCGTCCGTCTATCCGTCTGTCCGTCTGTATGTTCGCAAATTTTGTTCCACACCCTTCAAGCTAGAGACTTGAAACTTTCCAATTCTCATTATCTATGGGATAGTAAATTAAAGTGTCAAGATGGGGGTTCTACGATAACTGGGGGGCTGGCAAAGCGATAAATTCGATAACTCAAAACCGATAAATCCTCATATTTCGCACATCCTTGCAGCTAGAGTTATGAAATGGTTAGAGTGAAACACTTCGACTCTCTTTCATGAAAGGCACGTTATTGAATGACTTTATTGGAATTGAAATATATTCTAAGCTTATGGTTAACATTTATAACTTATGCTGTTATCAGTTAACAGCTACAAAGAGAGGGAGAGCGATTGTACTCATACGTTTTGCTAAAGTGCAAGCGCGGCGTTTCCCGCAGGGCAACGGTCTCACGCTTGCGTGGCCTTCTAAAGAGGCTTCATATTACTTACACGCGCAGACCATATGTATGTATGTGCTTTGGTATGCGCATACATATATATGTTTATGCTGAGCGTGTTTAGGTTAATTTATACTTGCAACAAAGTGTTACAAGTTACGTTTATATATATTTGAAATCACATATATGAATACACTACACCTCCCTTTTTAAACAAAATAACGTAATATTATGAATTTGTAGTTATTTATAGTATACATGATTGTAATTATTAGAAATATAAAAATTGAATAATATAAAAGTATAAAAATTTAGTGTTATAATTAGCTGCTTTTTTTTTTTTTAATGATTTTTTTTTTTTTTTGTTTTTTTGTTTTTTTTTTTTATTTGTTGTAATTAACATTATTGGAAAAATAGTAAATTATTTAGTTGTCATATATCTATATAATAAAATTTTTTTTTTTTTTTTTTTTGTGTGGCTGATCAGACCAATTTAAGTACTTAATAAAGTCATGACAATGTATTCATATGATAATCATTATTATTTAAATTTTATATATAAATTTTTTTTTTTTGATTTTTATATTGTTTTTTTTTTTTTACTTAAAGACAAGGCTTTAATCTATCTTTATGTACTATTTGTTTCTTTCTTTATTGTTCTTAATTGTTATATTGTCGTTACCTTCTATTTTTTCTACTATATATGGACCTAAATAATGTTTATCTAATTTATGACCTGTTTCGTTTCTAACTAAAACCTGGTCTCCTAAATGTATTTCAAAATTTTCGACATTTTTGTCATAGCTAATTTTTCTACTAGCTTTAGCTTTTTCTAACATATGCCTAGCTCTTCTATACGCTACTTCTAGTCTAAATTTAACTTCCTTAGAGTAGTCATCGATATTGTAGATAGGATCTATTCTGTCTATTCTGTTGAAATTTATGAACTGTGTCGGCAATCTGCCGAATACGAGTTCATGTGGGCAATAGTCGTGTATAACTGACGGTGTTGTGTTGACACAATATGTAAATATGAATCCACACATCCCAATCGCTTTTGTCAACAGAGATGTATGAACGAATAATTCATTAAGTGTTCTGTGACTACGTTCTATTGTCCCTAAAGTCTGGTGATGATGTGCTGTAGATGTAACATTGTAATGTTCATGTATTTGCACAAGTCTGTTACAAGTTGATTTTTATACTCAGTGCCCATGTCCGTAATGAATTTTTTCATTAGGCCATACTTAAGTATGAAATTCTCAGTCTTGCTTTAGCAACTGTTTTTGCACTTTTATTTGGTACTGGTATTGTAACCAAATATTTAGTCAAGTCGCAAATGATTGTGACTGCATACTCATTCCCATTTTCTGATCTTGGAAGTGGACCAATGGTATCAATCAACACTATATCAATGCTGTTGCTGGCATTTCAGTTAGCGTTAAGGTGTTTTAGTATGAGTCATGTTTTGGCTTGTTGACATTTTAAACAGTCTTTACGTATTGTTTATTTTCTTTGTCATTTGTGGCCAGTAATAAAAGTTTTTTATTTTTCTCAGGGTTCTAGAAATTCCTGAGTGGCCTCCTTCTGACGGATCGTCATGGTATTTGGACAGATTGCATTTATTTAAACCTCATCGTTTTTGTCTATAATTGTCACCTTGTTAAGTAGCGCTACTTTTAACTTTTTTAATTTTTTATTGCCCATTTCTTTAAAAGTATTATTGTGACAAATTCCAAATATTTGTTCACAGGTGACATTTGTAATTGTGTGATTTTATATATTCCGGCTTCGTTAATAAGCCTTTGGAAAAATTGATCTAATCGAATTTTCCATTAGAGTATAATTGGTCACATCAAATCTTACATAACATTTTTTCCCTTTTGTCAACAACACTTAGGCTTGTCTATTTTGAGAGTTATGTATTTTCTGGCATCAATATTATGATTACCTGATAGACATTGGGCTTTTTAATTCTTTCTTACCTTTAGGTTCTTGCCATTTTGAATTGTACCTGCGCAGGTAGATTCCTGTCTTGCTGCAGATCTCGTTGTTACCTTCAGAATTTGTCTATTTATGTCCTTTAGCTCACCGTTGTTACTCGGGATAGCGCATCTGCTATATGATATCCTTCCCCTTGAGGTACTCTACTGTAAAGTCATATTCTTCCAGATCTAATCGCATCGCGTTAGCTTGGAGCTTGGGTTTTTCATTGAAAACAAATATGACAAAGGTACCAAGAACTGCCTGCCGTAATATAAGGTCTGAAATGGCCGATGCCCAATGGATTGCGGCCAATTCTTGGTCTGTGGTGGACTATTACTTTCACCCTTGAGTAAGGATCTGAGCATATGCCACTGGTACGTGTTGACCGGTATGGTCTTGGGTTGTACCGCTCCACATGCCTGTTTACTGGCATCTGTGGTTATGCAAAATTGTTTGCTGAAACTGGGTACTGAAGTAATGTAGGTTTCATTAATTCCTTTGTAATATTCAATGCATTTTGCAATCTGATGTCCATTCGAACTGGACATTCTTTTACAAGCCTTGTTAAATGGCGTGAGTATCCGAAAAGTTTTGAATAAATCTCCTGTAGTAGTTGCAAATGCAACGAAGCGCCGAGCTTCGTCCGCATTTGTTGGTTTGGGTATTTTTATAACCTCATATTAGTGTCATCTGGCATATACCTTTATCAGACATTTATGACCTAAATATGTGACTTCTTTCATAAAGCAAAGTACATTTTTCTGGATGCAGCTTCACGTTGGTTGTCTACACAGGTTGAAGACGTCGGCCAATTCCTGAACATATGCGTTTCAGAGCATCCGATCACAACTAAATCATCCATATATAAAAATGCTTGCGCAAGGCTGTAAGCCTGAAAATGCAAGAGTCTCATGCGTTGAAAGGAATTAGGAGCAATTTTTAGTCCAAACGGTAATCGCGTGGTAGCGATATGAGCCTGTTGCTGGGAAAATGAAGTAATATTTCTGGACTTTTCGTCCAGCTCGATCTGGTGGAACCCATCCATTAAATCTAGACATGAAAAATATTTAGCTCTGCTAATGATCAAGAATATCTTCTATTCTTGGAAGTGGAATTTATCTGCTTACAGCTTTTATTGATCTGCCGATAGTCAACTACTAATCGCCATCTTTTGTCTGCCGAATTAGGCAATGATTCTTGGGTACCAAGAGAAGTGGGCTATTATATTCAGATATTGATGGTTCTGCAATACCCTCTTTTATTAACTTGTCTACCTGCTGTTGTATCTGCAGGCCTTTGGCTTTCCGGCATCGGTAGTTCTTATATAAACAGGTGTTCTGTCGTTCAATCTCAATTTTGTCTATAAAATTGTTAGCTGAGATGGTCTCTGTTTCGAGGCCAAAATATCGCTGAACTCGGTGCATAACGGTGTTAACGCGTTTTTAAAGACAGCTGGAAATTTTAATTTTTTTAATACTTCCTTCTAGGCCGGTTTCTTTTATTCTGTTGCTTGTCGTATATAGATAATTGCTTGTGGAGTCGTTAGTAATCTTCGCACTGTGTACCACAGTGTTTTCAGCTTTTGTATTGATAATGCGAACATAGCATGTTGTGGTATCTACTAAAGCACTGGCTATTATTATCCCTGGGTGACAACCTCCGATTTGGAATCACGAGATATGTTTCTTTCGGATTTAATTTTTATGTATCGGACAACTGCCGATCTAGCTGGTAGTAAGATCTGGTCTTCTAAGGAGTGTACCATTGGGATATCGACTTGTTTGAAGTTTTTGGTCTGATTGTGAACCAATCTCTTCGTCTGGAAAATTCCAAAATACAATTGTATTTTTTGGAATCCATCCGATTATGCCCATCACCCGGTGTAGGAAAGTTGTCTGGCACTACGTGGACTCATAAGGTATAAGTATATTTTTAAACACTTATATGTAACTCTATTGTTGCCAAAAAGACGGGAGCGTGCCATCCCAAGCCCATATAATTGGGCCGGACTAAGGAGTAGGACTGATCTATAGGAGTAGGGCTACTTGAAGCAGGGAATGGCCGGCACCTGTGTCTATTAAGAGCGTGTTAATTGTTATTTCTATGGATATTTTAAAACTATGAACCAAACCTTAGGTGAGATGGAGCTGACACACCTGTACTGTTGGCTGTTGCTCAAGGGGATGTGCGGGTTGTCCGCCGGACGGTTACGCACATTGCGGTGTGAGCAGTCCCATCCGGTTTTGTGGCGGGCGGAAACCTCTCCGCGGGAGGGGAATGCGCAAGACGGCGCGCGATTGCCTCCGCAATAACTCCGTCACCAGGATGTGTATTATTTGCCTCTGCCATTAACCCGCGAGCTGGGGAAGGACCCGGGAGGGTATGGTCGGGGCATAAACGGGCTTTGCGCTCTATTGTGGAGAAAAAGACAGTATTAGGAGGGCCAGGCATGGCTGGACAGAGGGTAGGACGGGGCAGAACACGATGCAGAGGGTGCAAAGCCTGCTGCCAAGGGGGGGTTAGTGTGTGCGGGGCGCAGGCAGGCGAGGCATGGCAGAATAGGCGGCGGTGGTAGGGAATGTATCTGCAGTGTCGGCGGCAAACCATCATGAGGGGAGTCACCCTCAGCGACCACGGAAGCTGCGGATCGCTGCCGTTATGGAAGCTGGTGGGACCCCCGCGCGGGGGGGGGTGAACCAGTTGAGGCTGGAAGGACGACGGCAGTGACGCACCTGAACTGCTGTCAGGCCAGAAGTGAGCATGATGGCGGGAAATAGGTGGGGCACTCTGGACCGGAGATGACAAGGGCCGAGGAGGGGGGGGGTAAGGACGCTACGGCCAACGAGGCAGAGGCACGTCCGGGGTGGAGGGGTGAATGGCAAGGCGGTGCAAGAACCTGGTTAGAGGGAGGCGGCACGGAACGCGGGTAGTGGGGGGGACGAAAATGGGTCGCACAGAGGCCCGCGGAGCGCTGGCGGAGTTCGGGGCCAGGGGAGGGCCGTAGGGGGAAGATGGCCAAAGCGGGGAAAGAAGGGCGGGCGCGATGCCCCGAGGGTCGTGCGCTGATGTCGTAGACGGGTGGCGCCGGCAAGCGGCAACTGGAAGGGGGCAAAGGGCACGGGGGCGGGGAACCACCGAGAAGGGAACAAAGAGGCAAGCGAGGGGGGGGGGGGCAAATGGGAACCGGCCTGACGCAAGGTCCGCATAGTGTCCGCAGCCGTGGAGGGTAGGCGCCGAGGGAGGGTACCAGAAGGGGTGAACGAGCGCGGCTCCGCGGAGCGGGGGACGGGGGGGGGACAAAGAGGGAGGAGGGGGAACGAGGGGGTAGGGGGGAAGGGGGCCGGTCTTTCATACCGGGATAGGACTAGAAGAGCGATCCGGAGCGGAGGATCGGTTAAGAGGCTGACCTTCCAGAGCGAGCACTACGGGGAGCGAGCAATCGCCAACCAGCGCATATGGGAAGCGACAAAAGAAGACGTACCGTCTATATGGCCGTTGGACCAGCACAGTGGCAAAGAGGAGAGCACAAGACCTGGGTCTGGGGGGATTGCAGGGTAAGGGGCGAGGTGGGTCGGTGGACGAGGCCGAGATGCGTGCTCAAAATCAATGGGGAAATAAGGCGGCGGGGGAGGGATGCGCGGTATGGCGCGGATAAGAAAATAGAGCGCGGGCGAACGGGGGCGATGGCCGCAGCATGTCAAGGAGGAGGGAGCGGTATGGAGGAAGATGAAGTGGAGGATAGAGAGAGGGGGTGGGGAGGGGGGGGGGCGTGGGGAGGGGGGTGGGAGAAAGGATCTAGAGGGAGCCAGAGCGGACCGCGACGGAAGGGACGGCGGGGGCAACGCGGGGCGGGGAGGTGGGAGATGGGGAAGGGGTGGGGAACAGCAGAAGCCGACGAGAAGGGGCGACGAAAGGAGCAGGGCGGCAAATCCGGTGAGACACGCAACGGATGGAGAACGGGGCGGGCGAATCGACCGATGGAGAACTCCGACGAACCCGGATGTTGTCCCTGTGGGCGTCACCGGGAGACATAGAGGACGGCAGGAGATAGCAACAGAAAGAGGTGGAAGGTGCGAACTGTTTATAACAGAGGTATAGGGAGAATCAGATGAGGCCGACATTCGAGCGGGACAAGGACTCCGCCCTATTGGGCGCCGAGCTGGACGGCGATGCTGGCGACGCGGCGGAAAGGGGGCCGCGCGAGGGGACATGGGATAAACAAGGGAAGGAGAAGAACAGAGAGCGGCGGCCGGAGGCGGCGGGACGGCGGGGAAGCGGGTGCATGCAGCGCCCGCGATGGAGCAAAAGAACGGGTTGCCTTTCGCCGCGATAGGCCAACGGGGGGTGCAAAGGCGATCCGCGATCGGCCGGCACTGTCGAAGTGGCTGCTGCTGGATTGCTGCCCGCGATGGGCGCAGATGGCGGGTCCGAGGTCCTATGCCGTTGCGCGGTATGGGTCGGCGGTGTGCATGGAGAATTGGCAATGGGGCGACGCCAAGGGTCCCAGCGACAGCCTGGACGGGCCCATCGTCGGGCGCGTGGGGTAGAGCTGTAAGTGGACGAGGTCTGTCGGGAAGAGCGGTGGTTATGTAAGATTTGGAAGGTGAGGCTGAGAGGAGAGGTATAAGTGGGGGGGGCTGAAGATTGACGGGAAAGAGTCAAGGCAGGCCGGGGGCAAGGTTGCAGCTGGTGGCCCACGCGGGTGCGGAGTTTGGGTAAATCCGAGGCCACGTTATGTGTGCTATAGCCGTGGGGGGAGGGGAGTTGGTGACTTCCACCGCGGTTTCCCCATATCTATACACTCGACTCACTCAGAGGTGTGTGGGGTGTTTGGGGGCCCGGCCCCCGACGAGTCCCTTGGATGCTGTGGGTTGTGTTGGCAAGCGATTGAGGGGGGGGTCTGGGGGGGGGAGGGGGGGTGTTGTTGAGCTGACACATAACATTAGGGGGGGCACAGTTGGGGCGGTTGCAGCGGTGGGTATTGGTGGGGGGCGCCACGGAGTGAGGGGGGGGGGGACAGAGGGCTTGTGAGCGGCACGGCATTTAGGGAGGGGTGAGGTAGTTGCCACACGGGTCACTGGTTTATAATGTGCATGGCAAGTGTGGGATTTAATGGGGGGAGGACGGTACGGGACGGGGTCTGCGATGACGGGGATCGGGCGGGGGCCAGGGCGGCACATGGAAATGGTGAGAGTGAACACACCTGCGACTCGGCCGGTCAGGAAGCACGGTAGGAATGACTGTATGGGAAGTGAAAATAGATTCTAAGCTCGCTGGTTAACAGTCTGGAGAACGTAGGCGGTGGATCAGTTAACAGCGACCAAAGATGAGGAGAGCGGGAGGTGTACTCATACGTTTGGCTAAAGTGCAAGCGCGGAGTTTCCCGTAGGGCAACGGTCTCACGCTTGCGTGGCCTTCTAAAGAGGCTTCATAGTACTTACACGCGCAGACCATATGTAGGTATGTGCTTTGGTATGCGCATACATATATAGTTTATGCTGAGCGTGTTTAGGTTAATGTATACTTGCAACAAAGTGTTACAAGTTACGGTGTTATATATATTTGAAATCATATATGAATACACTACAGTTACCAATTTGGTTGGCAGATAGCTACTAGCAAACAATTTTGGAGCCACGCCCACCATTCCGCCCTCAGTCCCCCCGCATTTTAAAGTCAAAAAAGCCTATATCTCCCACAGTTTTTGAGCTAGAGCCACCAAATTTGGTGCCAATTTAGCTGATGATGACCCCCCAAAAACTGCACCAAAAGTTTGGATGCCACGCCCACCAATACCGCCCTAGCCGCCCCCAGATGCCCCAACGCTTCATAAAAAACGGGAATGCGTGTATCTTCCTTGTTGTGGAGCTGGAGCCACCAAATGTGGTAGGAAGATAGCTGGCAACGACCACCAAAAAATTGCACCAAAGTTTTGGAGTCACGCCCACCCATTCCACTCTAGCCTTTCCGCATTTTGAAATCAGAAAAGCCTATATCTCCCACAGTTTTAGAGCTTGAGCCACCAAATTTGGTGCCAAGATATGCGATGATGACCCCCAAAAAACTTCTTCAAAAGTTTAGACGCCACGCCCTTCAATACCACCCTAGCCGCCCCCAGATGCCCCAACGCTTCGTCAGAAAAGGTGGGAAACAGTTTCCTCCTCCACCTCGTCCCGACAGCTTCTGCAGAAATCGTAGGAAGGGGCTAAAAGTCTCGCTGCATGAGTCCCCACTAGCCTGAAGAGCGCTTCTTGCAGCACGTTGGGCAGGTTTGCCTAGCAATCCTGCCCGTGGCGATGGTAAGCTGCCATCTTTTTTTAGCTTTGAGTTCGAAGTGCGATCGAACTCTAAGCTTACAGCTGGTCATGGGAATACCCAAGCCCTCCTTATCTGCGAGAAGAGGCATGGTAGTACCATGCCTTGCCAGCTCGTCTGCCTTACAGTTGCCCTCGATACCTTTATGTCCAAGCACCCAAATGAGGTACATTTCGAACTGCTCTGCCATCCCCTGTAGAGATCTGCGGCAGTTTGTGACGGATATCGAATTTGATGATATCGCCTTTAGGGATTTGATAGCCACCTGGCTATCAGAAAATATGCAGATCCTTGCTGCAGAGCATTTACTTATGGAAATGCATGAGAGTGCCTCCTGTATTGCAGCGATATCGGCTTGAAACACACTGCAGTGGTCAGGAAGGCTGAACGATTGGCTAGTATATAGCTCTTCGCAAAAGACACCTCCCCCTACCCGGTCGTCTAGCTTAGAGCCATCGGTGTAAAGTTTTACAGAGTCTGTCGGCCCTGGCGTGGCTGAGAGCCAATCCTCCCTTGGCGATGGTAAGCTGCCATCTTTTTTTAGCTTTGAGTTCGAAGTGCGATCGAACTCTAAGCTTACAGCTGGTCATGGGAATACCCAAGCCCTCCTTATCTGCGAGAAGAGGCATGGTAGTACCATGCCTTGCCAGCTCGTCTGCCTTACAGTTGCCCTCGATACCTTTATGTCCAAGCACCCAAATGAGGTACATTTCGAACTGCTCTGCCATCCCCTGTAGAGATCTGCGGCAGTTTGTGACGGATATCGAATTTGATGATATCGCCTTTAGGGATTTGATAGCCACCTGGCTATCAGAAAATATGCAGATCCTTGCTGCAGAGCATTTACTTTTGGAAATGCATGAGAGTGCCTCTTGTATTGCAGCGATATCGGCTTGAAACACACTGCAGTGGTCAGGAAGGCTGAACGATTGGCTAGTATATAGCTCTTCGCAAAAGACACCTCCCCCTACCCGGTCGTCTAGCTTAGAGCCATCGGTGTAAAGTTTTACAGAGTCTGTCGGCCCTGGCGTGGCTGAGAGCCAATCCTCCCTTGGGGGGTTTTGTGTATGGAAAGGGGTTTTCGGGAATTCCTGAGGACAACAATAGTCCGTGTTTGAGGGGATAAGCAAGTTACCCACTAGAATATTGGAGTGTCCGAACTTCTGCTCGGACCATTGCTTGGTTTCTCTCTTGCGTAGGGCAGAGAAAGTTGCTACTAATTTCCCCATTTGGTCTATTGGTAGGAGATTTAGTATTTTGTCAAGAGACTCAGTTGGGGTCGTTCTGAGGGCTCCTGTTGTGGTCAGTCCAGCGGCACGCATTACTTTGCCAAGCTTGTGGACTGATGTCTTCTTAGAAAGCGTTGGCCACCATACTGACACTCCATACAGTAAGATGGGCCGAACGATGGCTGTGTACAGCCACAGCGTGGTGTGGGGTGCCATTCCCCATTTCAGTCCAATGGACTTCCCAAATGTATATAGTGTGACTGAGGCCCTCTTAACTCGTTCTTCTGTGTTAAGATTCCAGTCTAGTTTACTATCGAGAGTGAGCCCTAAGTATTTAGCGGATTTACTGAAGGCAAGTTCCACCCCATTCAGGGTTGGTGGTCTGAGGGGAGGCATCTTATACTTCTTAGTGAAGAGCACTAAATCCGTTTTAGCTGGGTTTAGTCCAAGTCCCTTTGCTGTAGCCCATGAGGACAGGGTTCGAAGTGCAGTGGTCATAAGCTCGCACAAACTTTGGGGATATTTACCCGAATAGGCTATGGCAACGTCATCCGCTTAAGCGGTAACTTGACAGCCCTCTCCCTCTATGGAGCGCAGCAAGCTGTTAACAGCCACATTCCAGAGGAGAGGGGAGAGAACGCCTCCTTGCGGGGTGCCTCTATTGACCGACCTGGAAATGGTCGCAGACCCAAGGGTGGCCCTGACGATCCTGCGTTTGAGCAGCTGATCAATCAGATCTACAATCCGGTGCTCCACTCCCAGCTCCGACAATGCCTCGGTATCGCTCCCGGTGCGACGTTATTGAAAGCGCCCTCGATGTCTAGAAAGGCTATAAGGTAGTACTCCTTGTGGTGTAGTGCCGTTTCCACTGTGGAGATGACAGCATGAAGCGCTGTCTCAGTAGATTTTCCTTTTTGATAAGCATGTTGTGCTTGGGAGAAGTGATCAGTCTTGATCGAGTCTCTGATATGTAGGCCCAGTACCCTTTCTAGTGTCTTGAGTAGAAAGGACGTTAGGCTTATGGGACGAAAGTGCTTTGGGGTCGTGTGTGAGGCTTTGCCAGCCTTGGGGATGAAGACGACTTTAGATTCGAGCCATGGCTTGGGGATCAAACTTGTCGTTAAGATATCTGAGAAGATTTTCTGGAGCCAGTTTATGGCATTATCCCCTGCATACTGCAGTTGGGCTGGGATAATTCCGTCGGGCCCAGGGAATTTAAAGGGCGAGAAACTTTTAATGGCCCATGAGATGATATCTTTGGAGAAAAGGTTAGTGGAGTCATACTCGTGACATTATCTGTAGATAGGGGGTCGTACTCCTACGACTGAGCAACCGGGAAAGTGAGTTTCAACCAAAAGTTCCAAAGACTCTAGACTGGTCGTTGTCCACGAGTCATCGGGTTTTTTGAGGAAGCCCACGGTTACTCGAGTGCTGGAGAGAACTTTCCTGAGCCTAGCGGCTTCTGTAGTGTTCTCGATTGTTGAACAGAAATTCCGCCAAGTGGAGCGCTTAGCTTGTCTAAGTTGCTTTTTATATGAGGCTATGTTGGCTTTATAGAGATTCCATGATTGGTCGTCCCCTCTGAAACTTGCTTTGTTAAAGAGCTGAGTTTTGCGAAGCTCATCTTGTTGTGGGGACCACCACGGCGGTTTGGTTTTCCCTCTTGGCTTGCTCTGGGGGCATGCCTTGTTTAGGGCGGACTTGCATGTCTCCGTGAGCTTGTTGGTGAGTAACTCAGTGTACTCGGGTGAAGGGAGTTTTACGGGGGGGTGCTCTGGGACAAGTCTTGCTAAAGATTCTTTGAAAATGGTCCAGTTCGTGCGTTTAACTTTTCTGCACCATTTAGGCTTGGGTATATCGAGAGAGAAAACTATATCGATATACCTATGATTAGAAAAAGAATGCTCGTCAAGCACTCTCCATCTTATGAGTCTTTGGTGAAGACCTCTAAGACCTCTACCCTATTTCTTGTAATCAAAGTCGGGTCGGTACCAATATTACAAATGTTCAAATTAGTTGAGAGGATATAGTTAAAGAGTAACTCACTCCGTTCATTTCAGTGCTACCCCACTGATAGTGATGAGCGTTGGCGTCGCATCCTATGATGAGCTCAGTGTTTGTCGCTTCGCAGTTGGCGATTAGCGCACGTAGCAGTTGGTGTCGAAGTGGCCCCTGATGGTCATGGGCCATGTAAGTTGAGCTGAGCCAGACGCCATCGTCAGCACGCAGTGGTGTCGCCATTGCTGAAATTAGGGAGCAGAAAAATTTCTAGGTGTTTTCTAGCAAGTATGCAGGTGCGGACTTTACCTTCATTGCGGGCTACAAGAATCTTGTAGTCCTTAATTCCCAGTCCAGAAACCTTGCCACCGCAGACTCAAGGTTCCTGGATGAGGACAAAGTCTGCTCCGCATTGGCTTATACGGAGCAGCAGGGCGACTGCCGCCGCCTTACAGTGCACTATGGGTAATTTGACCATTTTTGTGGCATTTATTAATAACTCAAGAACAAAGCAAGATAATTTGATTTAGTTTTTTGCTTTGAGTTTTTAATAACCAAAGGAAAATATTTCTAAAAAAATGGGCGTGTTACCGCCCCTTTTATAAAAGATAGGTTTTGTATTTTCTATGTTTGTCAACCTATCACGACCAAACTTGGCGGTTTTTATAGTTATTATAATAGATAATACTAATATCGTTGCAAAAAAAGAGCGACATGGGTCAATTAACAATTGTAAAAAATGTGATTTCTGGTTAGGTTAGAGCAGTGGTGGGCACACACAAATATTGTCACAGTTTTCACACGCATACAAGCACACGAGGCACGAGGCAGCGCGCTGGCTCGTGTGTGTTAGAAATAATATGGACGTCGACGTCTGTCCATCACTGGCTTAGAGCCATCGGTGTTAATTTTTACAGATTCTGTCGGTCCTGGCGTGGCTGAGAGCCAATCCTCCCTTGGGGGGATTTGTGTATGGAAAGGGGTTTTGGGGAATTCCTGAGGACAACAATAGTCCGTGTTTGAGGGGATAAGCAAGTTACCCACTAGAATATTGGAGTGTCCGAACTTCTGCTCGGACCATTGCTTGGTTTCTCTCTTGCGTAGGGCAGAGAAAGTTGCTACTAATTTCCCCATTTGGTCTATTGGTAGGAGATTTAGTATTTTGTCAAGAGACTCAGTTGGGGTCGTTCTGAGGGCTCCTGTTGTGGTCAGTCCAGCGGCACGCATTACTTTGCCAAGCTTGTGGACTGATGTCTTCTTAGAAAGCGTTGGCCACCATACTGACACTCCATACAGTAAGATGGGCCGAACGATGGCTGTGTACAGCCACAGCGTGGTGTGGGGTGCCATTCCCCATTTCAGTCCAATGGACTTCCCAAATGTATATAGTGTGACTGAGGCCCTCTTAACTCGTTCTTCTGTGTTAAGATTCCAGTCTAGTTTACTATCGAGAGTGAGCCCTAAGTATTTAGCGGATTTACTGAAGGCAAGTTCCACCCCATTCAGGGTTGGTGGTCTGAGGGGAGGCATCTTATACTTCTTAGTGAAGAGCACTAAATCCATTTTAGCTGGGTTTAGTCCAAGTCCCTTTGCTGTAGCCCATGAGGACAGGGTTCGAAGTGCAGTGGTCATAAGCTCGCACAAACTTTGGGGATATTTACCCGAATAGGCTATGGCAACGTCATCCGCTTAAGCGGTAACTTGACAGCCCTCTCCCTCTATGGAGCGCAGCAAGCTGTTAACAGCCACATTCCAGAGGAGAGGGGAGAGAACGCCTCCTTGCGGGGTGCCTCTATTGACCGACCTGGAAATGGTCGCAGACCCAAGGGTGGCCCTGACGATCCTGCGTTTGAGCAGCTGATCAATCAGATCTACAATCCGGTGCTCCACTCCCAGCTCCGACAATGCCTCGGTAATCGCTCCCGGTGCGACGTTATTGAAAGCGCCCTCGATGTCTAGAAAGGCTATAAGGTAGTACTCCTTGTGGTGTAGTGCAGTTTCCACTGTGGAGATGACAGCATGAAGCGCTGTCTCAGTAGATTTTCCTTTTTGATAAGCATGTTGTGCTTGGGAGAAGTGATCAGTCTTGATCGAGTCTCTGATATGTAGGCCCAGTACCCTTTCTAGTGTCTTGAGTAGAAAGGACGTTAGGCTTATGGGACGAAAGTGCTTTGGGGTCGTGTGTGAGGCTTTGCCAGCCTTGGGGATGAAGACGACTTTAGATTCGAGCCATGGCTTGGGGATCAAACTTGTCGTTAAGATATCTGAGAAGATTTTCTGGAGCCAGTTTATGGCATTATCCCCTGCATACTGCAGTTGGATTGGGATAATTCCGTCGGGCCCAGGGAATTTAAAGGGTGAGAAACTTTTAATGGCCCATGAGATGATATCTTTGGAGAAAAGGTCAGTGGAGTCATACTCGTGACATTATCTGTAGATAGGGGGTCGTACTCCTACGACTGAGCAACCGGGAAAGTGAGTTTCAACCAAAAGTTCCAAAGACTCTAGACTGGTCGTTGTCCACGAGTCATCGGGTTTTTTGAGGAAGCCCACGGTTACTCGAGTGCTGGAGAAAACTTTCCTGAGCCTAGCGGCTTCTGTAGTGTTCTCGATTGTTGAACAGAAATTCCGCTCATCTAGTTGTGGGGACCACCACGGCGGTTTGGTTTTCCCTCTTGGCTTGCTCTGGGGGCATGCCTTGTTTAGGGCGGACTTGCATGTCTCCGTGAGCTTGTTGGTGAGTAACTCAGTGTACTCGGGTGAAGGGAGTTTCACGGGGGGGTGCTCTGGGACAAGTCTTGCTAAAGATTCTTTGAAAATGGTCCAGTTCGTGCGTTTAACTTTTCTGCACCATTTAGGCTTGGGTATATCGAGAGAGAAAACTATATCGATATACCTATGATTAGAAAAAGAATGCTCGTCAAGCACTCTCCATCTTATGAGTCTTTGGTGAAGACCTCTAAGACCTCTACCCTATTTCTTGTAATAAAAGTCGGGTCGGTACCAATATTACAAATGTTCAAATTAGTTGAGAGGATATAGTTAAAGAGTAACTCACTCCGTTCATTTCAGTGCTACCCCACTGATAGTGATGAGCGTTGGCGTCGCATCCTATGATGAGCTCAGTGTTTGTCGCTTCGCAGTTGGCGATTAGCGCACGTAGCAGTTGGTGTCGAAGTGGCCCCTGATGGTCATGGGCCATGTAAATTGAGCTGAGCCAGACATGTCCCTGGTGTCGCCATTGCTGAAATTAGGGAGCAGAAAAATTTCTAGGTGTTTTCTAGCAAGTATGCAGGTGCGGACTTTACCTTCATTGCGGGCTACAAGAATCTTGTAGTCCTTAATTCCCAGTCCAGAAACCTTGCCACCGCAGACTCAAGGTTCCTGGATGAGGACAAAGTCTGCTCCGCATTGGCTTATACGGAGCAGCAGGGCGACTGCCGCCGCCTTACAGTGCACTATGGGTAATTTGACCATTTTTGTGGCATTTATTAATAACTCAAGAACAAAGCAAGATAATTTGATTTAGTTTTTTGCTTTGAGTTTTTAATAACCAAAGGAAAATATTTCTAAAAAAATGGGCGTGTTACCGCCCCTTTTACAAAAGATAGGTTTTGTATTTTCTATGTTTGTCAACCTATCACGACCAAACTTGGCGGTTTTTATAGTTATTATAATAGATAATACTAATATCGTTGCAAAAAAAGAGCGACATGGGTCAATTAACAATTGTAAAAAATGTGATTTCTCGTATGAAAACATTTTTGTTTCTGAAAATAGTTGGTTAGGTTAGAGCAGTGGTGGGCACACACAAATATTGTCACAGTTTTCACACGCATACAAGCACAATTTGCGTGCGCTGCAGAGAAAAAAGAAGTGTGATCAGTACAGTGCACGCTGCAAGTTAACGGTTACTCATTGTGCTTATTATTTATTAATAAATAATGCCATCTTGAAGAATATTTAACATTTCGAAAAACAATGTTATTGCAAATCAAGCATTTTGCTCTGCAATCTTTATTTTCTATGAAAAAAAATTCATTCTCCCATTCGGGCATAAACATTTTGGAGCGCACTGTAAAAAATTAGTTTTCTTGCTAATGCTCTGCGTGGTGCCTGCCTGTCAATAGTTAGCCTTCAACTAAAAGTACAATGTTAAGTCTAATGCTTGCTTCGGCACGACAACCGACGACGAACGAACAATCGTGTACTAAAAATAGATTTCAATGCTTATAGCGTACGTGTGATTTCGTGCAGTCGGCAGCGAAAAACCCAACTCACACGAGCCAGCGCGCTGCCTCGTGTGTGTTAGAAATAATATGGACGTCGACGTCTGTCCATCACTGGCTTAGAGCCATCGGTGTTAATTTTTACAGAGTCTGTCGGTCCTGGCGTGGCTGAGAGCCAATCCTCCCTTGGGGGGATTTGTGTATGGAAAGGGGTTTTGGGGAATTCCTGAGGACAACAATAGTCCGTGTTTGAGGGGATAAGCAAGTTACCCACTAGAATATTGGAGTGTCCGAACTTCTGCTCGGACCATTGCTTGGTTTCTCTCTTGCGTAGGGCAGAGAAAGTTGCTACTAATTTCCCCATTTGGTCTATTGGTAGGAGATTTAGTATTTTGTCAAGAGACTCAGTTGGGGTCGTTCTGAGGGCTCCTGTTGTGGTCAGTCCAGCGGCACGCATTACTTTGCCAAGCTTGTGGACTGATGTCTTCTTAGAAAGCGTTGGCCACCATACTGACACTCCATACAGTAAGATGGGCCGAACGATGGCTGTGTACAGCCACAGCGTGGTATGGGGTGCCATTCCCCATTTCAGTCCAATGGACTTCCCAAATGTATATAGTGTGACTGAGGCCCTCTTAACTCGTTCTTCTGTGTTAAGATTCCAGTCTAGTTTACTATCGAGAGTGAGCCCTAAGTATTTAGCGGATTTACTGAAGGCAAGTTCCACCCCATTCAGGGTTGGTGGTCTGAGGGGAGGCATCTTATACTTCTTAGTGAAGAGCACTAAATCCATTTTCGCTGGGTTTAGTCCAAGTCCCTTTGCTGTAGCCCATGAGGACAGGGTTCGAAGTGCAGTGGTCATAAGCTCGCACAAACTTTGGGGATATTTACCCGAATAGGCTATGGCAACGTCATCCGCTTAAGCGGTAACTTGACAGCCCTCTCCCTCTATGGAGCGCAGCAAGCTGTTAACAGCCACATTCCAGAGGAGAGGGGAGAGAACGCCTCCTTGCGGGGTGCCTCTATTGACCGACCTGGAAATGGTCGCAGACCCAAGGGTGGCCCTGACGATCCTGCGTTTGAGCAGCTGATCAATCAGATCTACAATCCGGTGCTCCACTCCCAGCTCCGACAATGCCTCGGTAATCGCTCCCGGTGCGACGTTATTGAAAGCGCCCTCGATGTCTAGAAAGGCTATAAGGTAGTACTCCTTGTGGGGTAGTGCAGTTTCCACTGTGGAGATGACAGCATGAAGCGCTGTCTCAGTAGATTTTCCTTTTTGATAAGCATGTTGTGCTTGGGAGAAGTGATCAGTCTTGATCGAGTCTCTGATATGTAGGCCCAGTACCCTTTCTAGTGTCTTGAGTAGAAAGGACGTTAGGCTTATGGGACGAAAGTGCTTTGGGGTCGTGTGTGAGGCTTTGCCAGCCTTGGGGATGAAGACGACTTTAGATTCGAGCCATGGCTTGGGGATCAAACTTGTCGTTAAGATATCTGAGAAGATTTTCTGGAGCCAGTTTATGGCATTATCCCCTGCATACTGCAGTTGGGCTGGGATAATTCCGTCGGGCCCAGGGAATTTAAAGGGTGAGAAACTTTTAATGGCCCATGAGATGATATCTTTGGAGAAAAGGTCAGTGGAGTCATACTCGTGACATTATCTGTAGATAGGGGGTCGTACTCCTACGACTGAGCAACCGGGAAAGTGAGTTTCAACCAAAAGTTCCAAAGACTCTAGACTGGTCGTTGTCCACGAGTCATCGGGTTTTTTGAGGAAGCCCACGGTTACTCGAGTGCTGGAGAAAACTTTCCTGAGCCTAGCGGCTTCTGTAGTGTTCTCGATTGTTGAACAGAAATTCCGCCAAGTGGAGCGCTTAGCTTGTCTAAGTTTCTTTTTATATGAGGCTATGTTGGCTTTATAGAGATTCCATGATTGGTCGTCCCCTCTGAAACTTGCTTTGTTAAAGAGCTTTCGCGAAGTTTTGCGAAGCTCATCTAGTTGTGGGGACCACCACGGCGGTTTGGTTTTCCCTCTTGGCTTGCTCTGGGGGCATGCCTTGTTTAGGGCGGACTTGCATGTCTCCGTGAGCTTGTTGGTGAGTAACTCAGTGTACTCGGGTGAAGGGAGTTTCACGGGGGGGTGCTCTGGGACAAGTCTTGCTAAAGATTCTTTGAAAATGGTCCAGTTCGTGCGTTTAACTTTTCTGCACCATTTAGGCTTGGGTATATCGAGAGAGAAAACTATATCGATATACCTATGATTAGAAAAAGAATGCTCGTCAAGCACTCTCCATCTTATGAGTCTTTGGTGAAGACCTCTAAGACCCTATTTCTTGTAATAAGAGTCGGGTCGGTACCAATATTACAAATGTTCAAATTAGTTGAGAGGATATAGTTAAAGAGTAACTCACTCCGTTCATTTCAGTGCTACCCCACTGATAGTGATGAGCGTTGGCGTCGCATCCTATGATGAGCTCAGTGTTTGTCGCTTCGCAGTTGGCGATAAGCGCACGTAGCAGTTGGTGTCGAAGTGGCCCCTGATGGTCATGGGCCATGTAAATTGAGCTGAGCCAGACGTGTCCGTGGTGTCGCCATTGCTGAAATTAGGGAGCAGAAAAATTTCTAGGTGTTTTCTAGCAAGTATGCAGGTGCGGACTTTACCTTCATTGCGGGCTACAAGAATCTTGTAGTCCTTAATTCCCAGTCCAGAAACCTTGCCACCGCAGACTCAAGGTTCCTGGATGAGGACAAAGTCTGCTCCGCATTGGCTTATACGGAGCAGCAGGGCGACTGCCGCCGCCTTACAGTGCACTATGGGTAATTTGACCATTTTTGTGGCATTTATTAATAACTCAAGAACAAAGCAAGATAATTTGATTTAGTTTTTTGCTTTGAGTTTTTAATAACCAAAGGAAAATATTTCTAAAAAAATGGGCGTGTTACCGCCCCTTTTACAAAAGATAGGTTTTGTATTTTCTATGTTTGTCAACCTATCACGACCAAACTTGGCGGTTTTTATAGTTATTATAATAGATAATACTAATATCGTTGCAAAAAAAGAGCGACATGGGTCAATTAACGATTGTTAAAAATATGATTTCTCGTATGAAAACATTTTTGTTTTTGAAAATAGTTGGCTTAAACTTTCTGAAAATTAATATATTTATGATTCTTACATTTTGGATAAAAGTTATAAACATCGGCCCACTATATCATATAGCTCCCATAGAACCGCTAAGTAAAAAATTAATGACATATTTTTTTGTCGTTTTTATATTTATCAACATCTTGGTTCTGTTTGTGGAAGAACACGTTTTTGGAACTTTCGCCATAAAACAGTTAAAAATTGCAACCTTTTTTTGGACTTTTTTACCCACTGATTTAAGGTTATGATCTTTAAATTGAAATAAATGGAAAACTATAAATGGAAATTAAGACTACACGCATTTTAAAGGTAATGCAACACTCTAAAACACTGTTTTTATTTTAAGGTGGGAATGGGTGGGACTCACTTTGCTAGTCCATTCATAGTTAAGGTTTCATTTTAAAATTTTCATTTTAGGCAACTTACAATAAAGACAAATACGGGGACAAGACAAGCACAATCTACATTCTAATTTCGCACACAAAGTACAAACTACTCCCCATCGAAAGTCATTTGGTTGTTTTCAATTTTTAATTGTAAATATACTTTTATTTATAAGTTTCTTTGTTGCGCAATTTTTGATTAGTTAGCTGCGCGCGCTCTTCTGTTAGAACAGCTGTGTTTAACAGCTTGTAACTTAACAGTGAAGGCCTCTGTTAAAATTTGTGGTATGTAACATTAAAGCTCAATCATTTTACTATGTAAAGCCACCAACAAAATGTTAATTGAACGATTTTTAAAAAATGGGTTTTGGCCTCAAAACTGGTCAAATTACCCATACCATAGTGCAGTGGTGAAGGTTGATTTGAAGGAGTCTCAGAGACATTTTCAGACTTCCTCTCCACTACAGTGAGATTTGCCTCCTCGTCCGTGTCGTCGTCGAGAAGTCTTATCATATTGGCCATGTCGTCGGCTAAGTCAGAGCCCTTTGACTGGTGGTCGGACTGGGCGCCTGCCTCTTTATCCGGCTCGTCACTTTCGGTGACTGTGCTTTGGATACCATTGGCTGTGGTATCGCCAGCTTTCACCGGGGGCTGCCCACTCGGGGCTGAGACGTCATCCACCACCGTCACGTCATCGTGGGCTAAAGGCTTGCTAGCCGCATCGGAATGGTAGACACGGATTTCTATCGGCTTGAAGCCGTAGTGGGCCGCTCCGTTGAACGCGGCAAGGGCCTTGACTGACTCGTCATTTATGATGAGGATCACCTGTCGGCTATTGCCTTCCTCGACTTTTGCGATCCTCCAATCCTGAGTAACCAAGTCGGGGTAACTGAGCTGCAAGAGTTTTAGGATCCTCTCAGGCTCCTCGGGCTTGGCTGAAACCCAAACTCTAGCTCGGGGTCTGCTGGGCACGTCTTTCCAGTCGACCGCCTCTAGCTTTGCGACGGGATAGACCTCTCCCAATAGAGCAACAGCTTTTTTGTACAATGCTGCGGTTTCTTCGTCCTCGCAGGTAATTGCTTTAATGTTGCCCTGATACCATCCGGCATCTGAGCAACGGGGTGGCGGTCCGCCAGACAGCTCCATCAGGTCGACGACCTTGTTTTGGAGCTCGTTCTCGATGACCCCCCACCTGTTCCGCTGGATGTGGCCCTCTTTGTGGCCCTTGTCGAGGACACCAATGAGGAACTTCTCCTTTGCGGCTTCGGCGAAGGACCGCGTGAGCGGCTGGGGCTGCGGGGGTGGCCTGATCCGCTTGGCTGGCGGGGCCGTCTCCTCAACGGAACGTTGACGCTTCTGTTTGGCTTTAACAGAAGTTATTATTATTATTGGACGTAGATGTACTAACGAACAGTACAGTCAAGTGGCCCAACGATACCAAGCACCGGCTTGTTAACGCGCGGACCCACGCACAAAGCGACCCACCTCCCGCCCATCCGACCGAGGGGCGCTCCGCTTATCGTGCGGTTACGATGATCGCGAACATGTAGACAAATGACACAAAACTAACTTTTTAAAAGAGCAAGTAGGAGTGGCACTGTGTATTAAGTTGGAAAGATCGTTATAAATAGAACACAGAATACGAAAAGGGTTATGAAGAGCATAATTAGAATTACAAGTTTGAAGAGCTATAGGTACAAAATTTCTAGTATTTCTAATAGGAACAGCAAAGTTAATTTGGTTAATTAATTCAGAAGAATCAATTTCACCATTAATTAATTTGTGAAAAAAGGAAAAGGAAAGCATTATTCTACGATCACTCAGAGAAGGAAGATCTATTAGTGAAAGTCTACTACGATAAGACGGCAAATTATTGTTAGTGTCCCAGTTAAGACCTCTAAGTGCGAAGAGCAGAAATTGTTTTTGTACCGATTCTATTTTATTCTGATGAATTTCGTATTTCGGAAACCATATACAAGATCCATATTCCAGAATCGGTCGTACAAGAGAAGTATACAGAGTTTTTGTTAAGTAGGGATCGTTAAACTCCTTCGACCAGCGCTTAATGAACCCCAAGACACCAGATGCTCGATTGGAAATTGAAGAAATATGCTTGTCAAACTTAAGCTTTGGGTCCATAAGGATGCCCAAATCGTCAACCCATTCAATTCTATCTAGTGGTTTGCTGTCAAGAAAATAAATATTAATAAAGGGCAAACATCTAAAAAATGACATTACTTTACATTTACTGTAATTAAGATTTAAAAAATTTACTTTACACCACATTTGAAAGTTGTCTAAATCTCTTTGAAGCTGTTGAGCAGCTAGGGGAGTTGCAGCTGACGTGCATAACTTTACATCATCAGCGTACATAAAAACCCGAGAGAACTTTATAACCGATGGAAGATCGTTTATAAACAAAATAAATAATAAAGGACCAAGATGACTACCCTGAGGAACGCCTGAAGTGACCTGAACCGTCTTGGAAACGGACCCTTTGAATAAAACCCTCTGAGTTCTCAGAGTTAGGTAGTCTTTAATCCAAAGAACTAGAATATTTGAAAAGCCCAAGAGTTCAAGTTTATGTATTAGGAGATGATGATCTACAGAGTCGAAAGCCTTACTAAAATCAGTATAAATAACATCAGTCTGCAATTTGTCCTGAAAACCCTTGATAACAAACGAAGTAAATTCTAACAAGTTAGTGGTAGTAGATCTTTGTTTCATAAATCCGTGCTGGCACGGTGAAATAATAGATTTACAAAGGTGTTGAAGATGGGAGGTTATTAATTTTTCAAAAATCTTAGGAATAGCAGACAACTTGGAAATACCCCTATAATTTTGAACATTAGATTTGTTTCCTTTTTTATGGAGAGGAATTATAAATGACTCTTTCCAAATTTTTGGAAAGGAGCCTAACTCCAGGGACAAGTTAAACACTTTAAGCAACGGCTTTAAAAGACCATGAGCGCAGTGTCTAAGCACACAGCTTGGCACTCCGTCAGGTCCTGGGGAAAATATAGGTTTCAAAACATGAAGATTATTTAAAAGTGAGTTTTCAGTGATTTTCAGTCCAAAGATGCGATTCGAGCCATTAACCCGATAAGGGTAAGGCAAACCGACTTGAGATTGACATGATCTATAAGTCGTTTGAAAAAATTGGGCAAATATATTTGCAATCTCCTGATCAGAATTGGCCTTCGTTTCCTCAAAGAATACTTCCGTTGGGAGTGTCGATGACCTACGCTTCGCATTAACAAAATCAAAAAATCGCTTTGGATCCTGCTGAAACTGTAATCTACACTGAGTCAGGTAATTCTTATAACATAGGTTATTTAAGATATCAAAACTGGCACGAGCAATCAAGTATGCAGAATAGGCCACCGATGAGCCGTTTTTTCTAAATCTCTTGTAGAGTTTAGATTTTCGATTTTTGAGAATTGTCAACTCTCGGGTAAACCACACAGGTTTGTTAGACCTGTTTAGCTCACCAACCGGGACACATAAATCAAATGAAGAATATAAGGTATTATAAAAAATACTGATTGCCACGTCCAAGTCGTCAGACTCGTAGAGGGGAGACCAGTCAGTTTGGGATAAAAGCAGAGCGAGTCCCTCAAAATCAGTTTTCCGAAAATGACGAACTCGACTCAAAGGCATCATGAAATTGCAACGCGTTCGGGAAGGTAAATTAATCAACAGCTCCAACGTAGGATGGTATAAGTCTTCGGGATAAGATATAGGCTGGGAACGGGAAACGGATGAAGATGATGAATCCAAAACAAAAATCAGATCAAGCATTTTATTGAGAGAATTTGGGATAGCATTAATTTGACTCAATGACATCCCAAGTAGGTCAATTAAAAATTCATTCGGGGCCGTGGGAGTCAGGGCACCAGAGTCAGGACAAGAAATCCAAGTAGCTTCAGCAATGTTGAAATCACCAAGAACTACAAGAAAATCATGATCAGAAAGCAAGGCAGAGACAGAATGAATAGCAGATAGATGTGTCTCATAGATAGAGAGATCAGAAGAAGGAGGTATATACGAAAAAGTGATAAAAATGTTAATACCGCAAATGTTTAGCTTTACAGCAATAAACTCTATATCAAAAGAACTATCTAATACGACTGTTTCAGAAGGAAAGTCTACATTCACAGCAATAAGCACTCCACCACCACGCCGAAGAGTACGGTCCTTCCTGTAAATAGAATATGTACTACATAGAATTTCGGAATTGAGAATGTCTTGCCTTAACCACGTTTCAGTAAAGGCAATGACATGGAAGGGGAAAGAAAGACTATTAAGGTATAAACTAGTGAGTTTACTACAAAGACCTCTTACATTCTGATAGCCAAGTAAGAAGGAGGATGTTAGTTTTTTGAACTATCAGTTATTGGGAGAGTTACCTTAGAACCAACCACCGGAAGGGTAGATAAAATCGGGGGCCGATTTTTTTTCCTTGCAGTATACTCTTTCACAATTATGTGTTCTGGCCAAAATTCTTTGCAGCATATAGTGCAAAAATCTTGATTCGGAACACTGATTTTAAAGACGAAATGTTCCGATCATAAGCAAATTTGAATTTCTCCACCGTGAAATTGGCATTCGATTTGGCCTTGATATAGACCTTGACATCATCTGATGTTAAATCAGGGGGAAGCCTTGAAACAAATATTTGTTTTTTAGGTGGAACAGCAACAAATTTTTTAATTATATCCTCCACTGAGGCTGGTTTGGAAGACTCAGTCTCGGATAACTGAATATTTGGCTCTTTAAGTTTGATAGAGTTTTTTTGTTGATTAACATCAACACTACTAACCACCAAAGAAACCGAAGGATCGGGATCAGATAACACAATATCCAAGGGAGTTATTGGTATATCATCTAAGTTCTCGATAATTTTAGTTGGAGGGACATGAAGATTTTTATTTACTTTATTTACTTTACCCTGCGGTATCGGAGAGTTTGGAGTATTTTCCGACATCACAGAGCCCGATAACTGCCCAACGTTGGCCTTTTTACGCTTTGGAGAATCCATTACGAGATTTTTCTCGTTAAGGGGATTGCTGGCTTAAAATCCGGAAGGATTTTTTTAGCCCACTCGACCAGGTTGACACCGTCGGGGGATGAGGGCTGAGCGGTTATGTTTTCTTGTAGAATCTCCGCCGCGCGCTGTCGGTCCTGAATGGACGGTTTATTTGCCACTGTGGTAGCCGACCCCAAGGCAGTTGCCTGCGTCACGGACCGCGAAGATGGTGTTGCAGACTTATGCTGCAATCTCCGAGCACCAGGAGCCGCGCCAGATCGACGTCCGGGGTGTGAGGACAAATGGCTTGTTCGCCCTGCACCAGTGCCGCTGGTGGCGTTGCGAGCACCTGCTGGCGTACCAGGCGTCGGAAAGGGGGTGCTAGTACCTGTAGAGGTGCTGCCACCGATTAAGGGGTTGGCGTTTCCCACCGGTTTTTTAAGTGATCCGGACACTGGATTTTTGTTTTTTTAAATTTAAGCTCATTGGTCCCACGAGTAGACGGGCATGGAAAGTCACACGCGACATAGCCCGTGTGCCGCGGGAAGCCTATTTAAACTGGAGGTCGGCAGGTATCCAGAGTTCGCAAAGTAACGACCGAGCACCCCCTCGGCCACGAGTCCCTCGGCACAATGCTGTTCCACCTTGGACTGGGGTAATTTTATAGAGCTTTCTTCTCTCGCCCGACTACCATTCGTCAGCACCCTTGGCAGACACATGACCGTACCAAAAGCCTTCTTCCAGCCGCCCTCGCGTGGAGAGTATAGTCGCAATTCCAGTTGTGAGCCGCAAGGACAACACGCAATGCACGGTTGCGCATTCAAATTGGTGGTATGAATGCGTTACCCTGCGGCACGCGTTTTTCCCCTTGTTGCTCGAATTGGCTGACGGCCAGTTGTGGAGCTTCAGCCAACAACCCCATAAAATCTGCATCAAAGTTTTGGAGCCACGCCCAGCCCTTCCACCCCCCTTTCAACACCTTTTACAAAATTTTGAGCAAGAGTTACCAAATTTGGTAAGAAGACAGCTGGCAATGACCCCCAAAATTCTGCATAACGTTTTGGAGCCACGCCCACCCATTTCACCCCTCTTTCCCCACATTTTGCAAACTTTTAGCTAGAGTCACCAAATTTGGTATGAAGGTAGCAATTGACATTTCACATAGATCTGCAGCAAAAATTTGGATGCCACGCCCACCCATACCGCCCACCTTTCCCCCTCATTTCACAAACTTTGAGCTAGAGTCACCAAATTTGGTATGAAGATAGCATCTGCCATTTCACAAAGATCTGCAGCAAAAATTTGGGGGCCACGCCCACCCATACCGCTCCCATTTCCCACACATTTCACAAAACTTCGGTATGAAGATAGCAGCTGACATTTCACAAAGATCTGCAGCAAAAATTTGGATGCCACGCCCATTCATACCGACCCAAGCCCCTCTCTCCCCCACTTTTTACAAACTTCGAGCTAGAGTCACCAAATTTGGTATGAAGAAAGCAATTGACATTCCAAAAATATCTGCATCAAAAATTGGATGCCACGCCCAACCATACCGCCCCCAGCCCCATTTTCCACACCTCTTACAAACTCTGAGCTAGAGTCACCAATTTTGGAAGAAAGATAGTTGGTGACATCCTCATCTGCATCGGTGAATCTTTAAGGCAACGTGCACCCCTGCCCAGTCCGTACCCCTTTGAAATCAGGCCTCTTTTTACTGGTTTTAATACTGGTAACGAGTATGCCGCAGTCGGTTGCGTCCGACTGCAACGTTTACACTTGTTAAGAATGCCAAAGGGCTTCAAAAATGCCCCACAGGTATTTCAACGGTTTTTTAATAGTATTTTTGCAGACATGATTAGAGATAATAAAGTCATAAAATATTTGGTTGATATTATGGTAGCGAACAACAACATAAAAAAACATTTGGAAATTTTAAGTGAAGTGTTTAAGAGGCTAGTGGATAATAAGTTAGAGTTGAGATTAAACAAGTGTGAGTTTATGCAAGACAAAGTAAAGAACTTAGGATTTCTGATATCAAAAGAAGGAATAAAAGCAGATGACAAAAGTTTAGACGCGGTAAGGAATTTTCCAACACTCGTTAAGGCTCAAGGGGAGCAACGATTTCTTGGCTTATGTTCCTATTTGAGGAGGTTTATAAAAGATTTCTCAATAGTGGCAAAGCCGTTGTATGATTAAGTAAGAAAAGACAGAAAATTTAAGTTTGAAGACGAGGAAATAAATTGTTTTCTTTATTTAAAAGAAAACTGTTAGAAGCACCGTTACTGTCAATTTATGATTATAAGAAGGAAATTGAGTTGCATTGTGATGCAAGTCCTTTGGGATACGGAGCAGTTTTGTTGCAGAATAAAAAAGATAGAAAATTACACTAAATTTTTTACTTTTCGAAGCGTATAACTGATAACGAAGTGAAGTATCACAGTTTTGGAGACGCTAGCAATAGTACACGCCTTACGTAGATTTAGAATATACTTACAGGGTACGCGTCTTGAAATTATAACGGATTGTAACTCTCTAGCAACCACGTTGAATAAGATAGACATTAATCCAAGAAAAGCGAGATGGGTGCTAGAATTACAAGAATATGATTTTGACATAGTGCATAGGACTGGTAAAATGATGCAACATGTGGATGCAGTAAGCAAGTGTAATGACAGCATTGTGATAACGGATGCAAACAGTTTTGAAAATAATCTGGTTATATGCCAAACAAAAGATGAGGAAATAGAAAACATTAGGAAATTATTAGAATTAAAGGAGAATAAATTATTTGAAATGAGGAATGGAGTTGTATTCCGAAAAACAAATGATAAAAGAGTGTTATTTTATGTACCTAAGGAAATGGAGCATCTTGTGTTATCTAAGTATCATGATGAGTTAGGACATGTTGGCAGAGACAAAATGATAGATGCTTTAGAAAAAAAGCTATTGATTTCCGAACATTAAAAAGAAAGCTAAACAATACATTGAGAATTGTTTGAAATGTATAGCACATTCACCTAAGACAGGACAAGGAGGGGGTTTTTTACGCAGAATACCAAAAGGCAATAAACCGTTTGAAATAATTCATATCGATCATTACGGCCCAGTAGAAAACGGAAGAACAAACAAGTATATATTTTTAGTATTTGATGCATTTACATTAAAAGATGAATTAGTCGATCACATCACATTTAGGCACAGATAGTGAAAGAAATTTAGAAGATATAAGAAAGTTAGGTGAGCAAAATTAGTTAGTAGCACAAGCAAATAACGAAAAAAAATTTTATAACAAAAAGAATAAAACTACAAGCCAATTAAATAATGGTTAAAAACTTTGAAAGTACAGCAGGAGTCTCAAAGAAACTAATACCGAAGAGCAAGGGTCTATATGTAATAGAGAAAGTAACGAAAAATGACTGATATTTGATGAAAGACATTGAGGGCTTCCAGTTAACACGAAACACATATCATTGTGAATGGAGTGCACAAAATATTAGGCATTGGCTTAAAAAATGAAAATATAAATAATTTATAAATAGCATGTAAGTTAACATTAAAAACAAGTAAGAAGGCTCTAGTCGGGAGAGCCCGACTAGAAGATACCCTGAACCCAGTTGCAATAAATAAATTAAATTTATGTAAGACTTTGGTATACTGACTTAGCTTTAATCGATTAAGTTCAATATCTCCGGTGTTTCTCAACCGATTTTGACGAAGTTTTCAGATAAGTTCTATCATTACCCATTACTTCAACCCTCATTTTTAGATTTTCCAAATTCGATATTTTTTTGTTTTCGATTCCATGTTTATATCGGAAACCAGAATAGCTATCGATAATTTGAAGCAAACTTAATCTGCTTATTGTATAGGAGAACTTATATCCAAAATCTGAAGTCTCTAGCTCTTGTAGTTTCTGAGATCCACGTGCTCCTACAGACGGACAGACGGACGGACAGACGGACATGGCTAGATCGTCTCGGCTGTTGATGCTGATCAAGAATATATGTACTTTATGGGGTCGGAGATGCTTCCTTCTGCCTGTTACATACTTTTGCACAAAACCATTATACCCTTATTTACCCATTTTATGGATTAAGGGTATAAAATGTGTAATGTAAATTTATTATGTAGCTAAATTGTTAAAATATGGCAGAGATAGAGGACTATCTCAGTTCAGGATGGCCGAGTTGTAGCAGGCTGCTAGTGGTACTAACACATATCGATACCGATGAATGTGGTGGTGTGTCAAGCTGATTGATAAACAAGTGGAGGTGACGCGATGGATTGTAAGCGCACCCAACTTCATTCACGTAAAAAAGACGAATTTAAAATAAAAGATTTATATATATTAAAATATTATAAACCGGCCACAGTATGATGATAACAATAATTATGAAAAAAATGACACTCCTGACTTGTTTTCAGAACATCTTATGTAAAATTTGTTACTTTTTATGCTTTTGGACGTCTTAAATTTTATTACTGAAAGGTGAAAGAAAATATAGTACACAAATAGAACCGTTGCAGTCGGACGCAACTGCTTAGAGACCTGATTGCAACGGGGTACGTATGCGGTAGAGGTGTACGCTGCGTTCAAAGATTGGCCCATGCAGATCTCTTGGGGATGCCCCAGCTATATTGCCAGCAAATTTGGCCATTCCCGTTTTTAAAAAGGCAGTGTGGCAAAGTGTCATAGTTTGAAGCCGTGTCATTTAAATTTCTGCTGCAGATCTTTTTAGGGTGTCACGCATTTCCGTTCTTAACGAGACGTTGAAGGTGGCTATGCGGCTAGGGCGGTATGCGTGGGCGTGGCGTCCAAAGTTTTGTATGCAGTTTTTATGGTGATGTCAGCACCTATCTTTGCACCAAATTTAGGGGCTCTAGCTGTTAACTGAGAGTGGAATGAGTAGGCGTTGCTCCGAAATTTTGATGCAGTTTTCGAGAGACGCCATTAGCCATCTCTTACCAAATTTGGTTAATCTATCTGTAGGGATGTGGGAAAGATATAAATTTATCGATTTTCAGGAGTCCAATATATTGATTTGCCAGCCTCCCAGTATGCGTTGAGCCCCAATCTTGACACTTTATCTGTCCCGGCCATAGAAAAAATATTTTACAGATTCTAGCATGCATAAAACCAATATACTAATTACCTTCGATATCCAGTATGAAAATCCGATGACCCGGAATAGATTTGGTATTTTTCATAGTTTTGACGTGATGAATCCCAATTGGAATCCAATTGAAGCTATCATTCGCGGTTCTCGAAATTTTGTAGCCTTAAGTATCAACTCCACCGCCGTCACGTCATCGTGGGCTAAAGGCTTGCTAGCCGCATCGGAACGGTAGACACGGATCGCTATCGGCTTGAAGCCGTAGTGGGCCGCTCCGTTGAACGCGGCAAGGGCCTTGACTGACTCGTCATTTATGATGAGGATCACCTGTCGGCTATTGCCTTCCTCGACTTTTGCGATCCTCCAATCCTGAGTAACCAAGTCGGGGTAACTGAGCTGCAAGAGTTTTAGGATCCTCTCAGGCTCCTCGGGCTTGGCTGAAACCCAAACTCTAGCTCGGGGTCTGCTGGGCACGTCTTTCCAGTCGACCGCCTCTAGCTTTGCGACGGGATAGACCTCTCCCAATAGAGCAACAGCTTTTTTGTACAATGCTGCGGTTTCTTCGTCCTCGCAGGTAATTGCTTTAATGTTGCCCTGATACCATCCGGCATCTGAGCAACGGGGTGGCGGTCCGCCAGACAGCTCCATCAGGTCGACGACCTTGTTTTGGAGCTCGTTCTCGATGACCCCCCACCTGTTCCGCTGGATGTGGCCCTCTTTGTGGCCCTTGTCGAGGACACCAATGAGAAACTTCTCCTTTGCGGCTTCGGCGAAGGACCGCGTGAGCGGCTGGGGCTGCGGGGGTGGCCTGATCCTCTTGGCTGGCGGGGCCGTCTCCTCAACGGAACGTTGACGCTTCTGTTTGGCTTTAACAGAAGTGGCCGGGATTGCTGGCTTAAAATCCGGAAGGATTTTTTTAGCCCACTCGACCAGGTTGACACCGTCGGGGGATGAGGGCTGAGCGGTTATGTTTTCTTGTAGAATCTCCGCCGCGCGCTGTCGGTCCTGAATGGACGGTTTATTTGCCACTGTGGTAGCCGACCCCAAGGCAGTTGCCTGCGTCACGGACCGCGAAGATGGTGTTGCAGACTTATGCTGCAATCTCCGAGCACCAGGAGCCGCGCCAGATCGACGTCCGGGGTGTGAGGACAAATGGCTTGTTCGCCCTGCACCAGTGCCGCTGGTGGCGTTGCGAGCACCTGCTGGCGTACCAGGCGTCGGAAAGGGGGTGCTAGTACCTGTAGAGGTGCTGCCACCGATTAAGGGGTTGGCGTTTCCCACCGGTTTTTTAAGTGATCCGGACACTGGATTTTTGTTTTTTTAAATTTAAGCTCATTGGTCCCACGAGTAGACGGGCATGGAAAGTCACACGCGACATAGCCCGTGTGCCGCGGGAAGCCTATTTAAACTGGAGGTCGGCAGGTATCCAGAGTTCGCAAAGTAACGACCGAGCACCCCCTCGGCCACGAGTCCCTCGGCACAATGCTGTTCCACCTTGGACTGGGGTAATTTTATAGAGCTTTCTTCTCTCGCCCGACTACCATTCGTCAGCACCCTTGGCAGACACATGACCGTACCAAAAGCCTTCTTCCAGCCGCCCTCGCGTGGAGAGTATAGTCGCAATTCCAGTTGTGAGCCGCAAGGACAACACGCAATGCACGGTCGCGCATTCAAATTGGTGGTATGAATGCGTTACCCTGCGGCACGCGTTTTTCCCCTTGTTGCTCGAATTGGCTGACGGCCAGTTGTGGAGCTTCAGCCAAAAACCCCATAAAATCTGCATCAAAGTTTTGGAGCCACGCCCAGCCCTTCCACCCCCCTTTCAACACCTTTTACAAAATTTTGAGCTAGAGTTACCAAATTTGGTAAGAAGACACCTGGCAATGACCCCCAAAATTCTGCATAACGTTTTGGAGCCACGCCCACCCATTTCACCCCTCTTTCCCCACATTTTGCAAACTTTTAGCTAGAGTCACCAAATTTGGTATGAAGGTAGCAATTGACATTTCACATAGATCTGCAGCAAAAATTTGGATGCCACGCCCACCCATACCGCCCACCTTTCCCCCTCATTTCACAAACTTTGAGCTAGAGTCACCAAATTTGGTATGAAGATAGCATCTGACATTTCACAAAGATCTGCAGCAAAAATTTGGGGGCCACGCCCACCCATACCGCTCCCATTTCCCACACATTTCACAAAACTTCGGTATGAAGATAGCAGCTGACATTTCACAAAGATCTGCAGCAAAAATTTGGATGCCACGCCCATTCATACCGACCCAAGCCCCTCTCTCCCCCACTTTTTACAAACTTCGAGCTAGAGTCACCAAATTTGGTATGAAGAAAGCAATTGACATTCCAAAAATATCTGCATCAAAAATTGGATGCCAATCCCAACCATACCGCCCCCAGCCCCATTTTCCACACCTCTTACAAACTTTGAGCTAGAGTCACCAATTTTGGAAGAAAGATAGTTGGTGACATCCTCATCTGCATCGGTGAATCTTTAAGGCAACGTGCACCCCTGCCCAGTCCGTACCCCTTTGCAATCAGGCCTCTTTTTACTGGTTTTAATACTGGTAACGAGTATGCCGCAGTCGGTTGCGTCCGACTGCAACGTTTACACTTGTTAAGAATGCCAAAGGGCTTCAAAAATGCCCCACAGGTATTTCAACGGTTTTTTAATAGTATTTTTGCAGACATGATTAGAGATAATAAAGTCATAAAATATTTGGTTGATATTATGGTAGCGAACAACAACATAAAAAAACATTTGGAAATTTTAAGTGAAGTGTTTAAGAGGCTAGTGGATAATAAGTTAGAGTTGAGATTAAACAAGTGTGAGTTTATGCAAGACAAAGTAAAGAACTTAGGATTTCTGATATCAAAAGAAGGAATAAAAGCAGATGACAAAAGTTTAGACGCGGTAAGGAATTTTCCAACACTCGTTAAGGCTCAAGGGGAGCAACGATTTCTTGGCTTATGTTCCTATTTGAGGAGGTTTATAAAAGATTTCTCAATAGTGGCAAAGCCGTTGTATGATTAAGTAAGAAAAGACAGAAAATTTAAGTTTGAAGACGAGGAAATAAATTGTTTTCTTTATTTAAAAGAAAAACTGTTAGAAGCACCGTTACTGTCAATTTATGATTATAAGAAGGAAATTGAGTTGCATTGTGATGCAAGTCCTTTGGGATACGGAGCAGTTTTGTTGCAGAATAAAAAAGATAGAAAATTACACTAAATTTTTTACTTTTCGAAGCGTATAACTGATAACGAAGTGAAGTATCACAGTTTTGGAGACGCTAGCAATAGTACACGCCTTACGTAGATTTAGAATATACTTACAGGGTACGCGTCTTGAAATTATAACGGATTGTAACTCTCTAGCAACCACGTTGAATAAGATAGACATTAATCCAAGAAAAGCGAGATGGGTGCTAGAATTACAAGAATATGATTTTGACATAGTGCATAGGACTGGTAAAATGATGCAACATGTAGATGCAGTAAGCAAGTGTAATGACAGCATTGTGATAACGGATGCAAACAGTTTTGAAAATAATCTGGTTATATGCCAAACAAAAGATGAGGAAATAGAAAACATTAGGAAATTATTAGAATTAAAGGAGAATAAATTATTTGAAATGAGGAATGGAGTTGTATTCCGAAAAACAAATGATAAAAGAGTGTTATTTTATGTACCTAAGGAAATGGAGCATCTTGTGTTATCTAAGTATCATGATGAGTTAGGACATGTTGGCAGAGACAAAATGATAGATGCTTTAGAAAAAAAGCTATTGATTTCCGAACATTAAAAAGAAAGCTAAACAATACATTGAGAATTGTTTGAAATGTATAGCACATTCACCTAAGACAGGACAAGGAGGGGGTTTTTTACGCAGAATACCAAAAGGCAATAAACCGTTTGAAATAATTCATATCGATCATTACGGCCCAGTAGACAACGGAAGAACAAACAAGTATATATTTTTAGTATTTGATGCATTTACATTAAAAGATGAATTAGTCGATCACATCACATTTAGGCACAGATAGTGAAAGAAATTTAGAAGATATAAGAAAGTTAGGTGAGCAAAATTAGTTAGTAGCACAAGCAAATAACGAAAAAAAATTTTATAACAAAAGAATAAAACTACAAGCCAATTAAATAATGGTTAAAAACTTTGAAAGTACAGCAGGAGTCTCAAAGAAACTAATACCGAAGAGCAAGGGTCTATATGTAATAGAGAAAGTAACGAAAAATGACTGATATTTGATGAAAGACATTGAGGGCTTCCAGTTAACACGAAACACATATCATTGTGAATGGAGTGCACAAAATATTAGGCATTGGCTTAAAAAATGAAAATATAAATAATTTATAAATAGCATGTAAGTTAACATTAAAAACAAGTAAGAAGGCTCTAGTCGGGAGAGCCCGACTAGAAGATACCCTGAACCCAGTTGCAATAAATAAATTAAATTTATGTAAGACTTTGGTATACTGACTTAGCTTTAATCGATTAAGTTCAATATCTCCGGTGTTTCTCAACCGATTTTGACGAAGTTTTCAGATAAGTTCTATCATTACCCATTACTTCAACCCTCATTTTTAGATTTTCCAAATTCGATATTTTTTTGTTTTCGATTCCATGTTTATATCGGAAACCAGAATAGCTATCGATAATTTGAAGCAAACTTAATCTGCTTATTGTATAGGAAAACTTATATCCAAAATCTGAAGTCTCTAGCTCTTGTAGTCTCTGAGATCCACGTGCTCCTACAGACGGACAGACGGACGGACAGACGGACATGGCTATATCGTCTCGGCTGTTGATGCTGATCAAGAATATATGTACTTTATGGGGTCGGAGATGCTTCCTTCTGCCTGTTACATACTTTTGCACAAAACCATTATACCCTTATTTACCCATTTTATGGATTAAGGGTATAAAATGTGTAATGTAAATTTATTATGTAGCTAAATTGTTAAAATATGGCAGAGATAGAGGACTATCTCAGTTCAGGATGGCCGAGTTGTAGCAGGCTGCTAGTGGTACTAACACATATCGATACCGATGAATGTGGTGGTGTGTCAAGCTGATTGATAAACAAGTGGAGGTGACGCGATGGATTGTAAGCGCACCCAACTTCATTCACGTAAAAAAGACGAATTTAAAATAAAAGATTTATATATATTAAAATATTATAAACCGGCCACAGTATGATGATAACAATAATTATGAAAAAAATGACACTCCTGACTTGTTTTCAGAACATCTTATGTAAAATTTGTTACTTTTTATGCTTTTGGACGTCTTAAATTTTATTACTGAAAGGTGAAAGAAAATATAGTACACAAATAGAACCGTTGCAGTCGGACGCAACTGCTTAGAGACCTGATTGCAACGGGGTACGTATGCGGTAGAGGTGTACGCTGCGTTCAAAGATTGGCCCATGCAGATCTCTTGGGGATGCCCCAGCTATATTGCCAGCAAATTTGGCCATTCCCGTTTTTAAAAGGCAGTGTGGCAAAGTGTCATAGTTTGAAGCCGTGTCATTTAAATTTCTGCTGCAGATCTTTTTAGGGTGTCACGCATTTCCGTTCTTAACGAGACGTTGAAGGTGGCTATGCGGCTAGGGCGGTATGCGTGGGCGTGGCGTCCAAAGTTTTGTATGCAGTTTTTATGGTGATGTCAGCACCTATCTTTGCACCAAATTTAGGGGCTCTAGCTGTTAACTGAGAGTGGAATGAGTAGGCGTTGCTCCGAAATTTTGATGCAGTTTTCGAGAGACGCCATTAGCCATCTCTTACCAAATTTGGTTAATCTATCTGTAGGGATGTGGGAAAGATATAAATTTATCGATTTTCAGGAGTCCAATATATTGATTTGCCAGCCTCCCAGTATGCGTTGAGCCCCAATCTTGACACTTTATCTGTCCCGGCCATAGAAAAAAATATTTTACAGATTCTAGCATGCATAAAACCAATATACTAATTACCTTCGATATCCAGTATGAAAATCCGATGACCCGGAATAGATTTGGTATTTTTCATAGTTTTGACGTGATGAATCCAATTGGAATCCAATTGAAGCTATCATTCGCGGTTCTCGAAATTTTGTAGCCTTAAGTATCAACTCCACCGCCGTCACGTCATCGTGGGCTAAAGGCTTGCTAGCCGCATCGGAACGGTAGACACGGATCGCTATCGGCTTGAAGCCGTAGTGGGCCGCTCCGTTGAACGCGGCAAGGGCCTTGACTGACTCGTCATTTATGATGAGGATCACCTGTCGGCTATTGCCTTCCTCGACTTTTGCGATCCTCCAATCCTGAGTAACCAAGTCGGGGTAACTGAGCTGCAAGAGTTTTAGGATCCTCTCAGGCTCCTCGGGCTTGGCTGAAACCCAAACTCTAGCTCGGGGTCTGCTGGGCACGTCTTTCCAGTCGACCGCCTCTAGCTTTGCGACGGGATAGACCTCTCCCAATAGAGCAACAGCTTTTTTGTACAATGCTGCGGTTTCTTCGTCCTCGCAGGTAATTGCTTTAATGTTGCCCTGATACCATCCGGCATCTGAGCAACGGGGTGGCGGTCCGCCAGACAGCTCCATCAGGTCGACGACCTTGTTTTGGAGCTCGTTCTCGATGACCCCCCACCTGTTCCGCTGGATGTGGCCCTCTTTGTGGCCCTTGTCGAGGACACCAATGAGGAACTTCTCCTTTGCGGCTTCGGCGAAGGACCGCGTGAGCGGCTGGGGCTGCGGGGGTGGCCTGATCCTCTTGGCTGGCGGGGCCGTCTCCTCAACGGAACGTTGACGCTTCTGTTTGGCTTTAACAGAAGTGGCCGGGATTGCTGGCTTAAAATCCGGAAGGATTTTTTTAGCCCACTCGACCAGGTTGACACCGTCGGGGGATGAGGGCTGAGCGGTTATGTTTTCTTGTAGAATCTCCGCCGCGCGCTGTCGGTCCTGAATGGACGGTTTATTTGCCACTGTGGTAGCCGACCCCAAGGCAGTTGCCTGCGTCACGGACCGCGAAGATGGTGTTGCAGACTTATGCTGCAATCTCCGAGCACCAGGAGCCGCGCCAGATCGACGTCCGGGGTGTGAGGACAAATGGCTTGTTCGCCCTGCACCAGTGCCGCTGGTGGCGTTGCGAGCACCTGCTGGCGTACCAGGCGTCGGAAAGGGGGTGCTAGTACCTGTAGAGGTGCTGCCACCGATTAAGGGGTTGGCGTTTCCCACCGGTTTTTTAAGTGATCCGGACACTGGATTTTTGTTTTTTTTTAATTTAAGCTCATTGGTCCCACGAGTAGACGGGCATGGAAAGTCACACGCGACATAGCCCGTGTGCCGCGGGAAGCCTATTTAAACTGGAGGTCGGCAGGTATCCAGAGTTCGCAAAGTAACGACCGAGCACCCCCTCGGCCACGAGTCCCTCGGCACAATGCTGTTCCACCTTGGACTGGGGTAATTTTATAGAGCTTTCTTCTCTCGCCCGACTACCATTCGTCAGCACCCTTGGCAGAGACATGACCGTACCAAAAGCCTTCTTCCAGCCGCCCTCGCGTGGAGAGTATAGTCGCAATTCCAGTTGTGAGCCGCAAGGACAACACGCAATGCACGGTCGCGCATTCAAATTGGTGGTATGAATGCGATACCCTGCGGCACGCGTTTTTCCCCTTGTTGCTCGAATTGGCTGACGGCCAGTTGTGGAGCTTCAGCCAACAACCCCATAAAATCTGCATCAAAGTTTTGGAGCCACGCCCAGCCCTTCCACCCCCCTTTCAACACCTTTTACAAAATTTTGAGCTAGAGTTACCAAATTTGGTAAGAAGACAGCTGGCAATGACCCCCAAAATTCTGCATAACGTTTTGGAGCCACGCCCACCCATTTCACCCCTCTTTCCCCACATTTTGCAAACTTTTAGCTAGAGTCACCAAATTTGGTATGAAGGTAGCAATTGACATTTCACATAGATCTGCAGCAAAAATTTGGATGCCACGCCCACCCATACCGCCCACCTTTCCCCCTCATTTCACAAACTTTGAGCTAGAGTCACCAAATTTGGTATGAAGATAGCATCTGACATTTCACAAAGATCTGCAGCAAAAATTTGGGGGCCACGCCCACCCATACCGCTCCCATTTCCCACACATTTCACAAAACTTCGGTATGAAGATAGCAGCTGACATTTCACAAAGATCTGCAGCAAAAATTTGGATGCCACGCCCATTCATACCGACCCAAGCCCCTCTCTCCCCCACTTTTTACAAACTTCGAGCTAGAGTCACCAAATTTGGTATGAAGAAAGCAATTGACATTCCAAAAATATCTGCATCAAAAATTGGATGCCAATCCCAACCATACCGCCCCCAGCCCCATTTTCCACACCTCTTACAAACTTTGAGCTAGAGTCACCAATTTTGGAAGAAAGATAGTTGGTGACATCCTCATCTGCATCGGTGAATCTTTAAGGCAACGTGCACCCCTGCCCAGTCCGTACCCCTTTGCAATCAGGCCTCTTTTTACTGGTTTTAATACTGGTAACGAGTATGCCGCAGTCGGTTGCGTCCGACTGCAACGTTTACACTTGTTAAGAATGCCAAAGGGCTTCAAAAATGCCCCACAGGTATTTCAACGGTTTTTTAATAGTATTTTTGCAGACATGATTAGAGATAATAAAGTCATAAAATATTTGGTTGATATTATGGTAGCGAACAACAACATAAAAAAACATTTGGAAATTTTAAGTGAAGTGTTTAAGAGGCTAGTGGATAATAAGTTAGAGTTGAGATTAAACAAGTGTGAGTTTATGCAAGACAAAGTAAAGAACTTAGGATTTCTGATATCAAAAGAAGGAATAAAAGCAGATGACAAAAGTTTAGACGCGGTAAGGAATTTTCCAACACTCGTTAAGGCTCAAGGGGAGCAACGATTTCTTGGCTTATGTTCCTATTTGAGGAGGTTTATAAAAGATTTCTCAATAGTGGCAAAGCCGTTGTATGATTAAGTAAGAAAAGACAGAAAATTTAAGTTTGAAGACGAGGAAATAAATTGTTTTCTTTATTTAAAAGAAAAACTGTTAGAAGCACCGTTACTGTCAATTTATGATTATAAGAAGGAAATTGAGTTGCATTGTGATGCAAGTCCTTTGGGATACGGAGCAGTTTTGTTGCAGAATAAAAAAGATAGAAAATTACACTAAATTTTTTACTTTTCGAAGCGTATAACTGATAACGAAGTGAAGTATCACAGTTTTGGAGACGCTAGCAATAGTACACGCCTTACGTAGATTTAGAATATACTTACAGGGTACGCGTCTTGAAATTATAACGGATTGTAACTCTCTAGCAACCACGTTGAATAAGATAGACATTAATCCAAGAAAAGCGAGATGGGTGCTAGAATTACAAGAATATGATTTTGACATAGTGCATAGGACTGGTAAAATGATGCAACATGTGGATGCAGTAAGCAAGTGTAATGACAGCATTGTGATAACGGATGCAAACAGTTTTGAAAATAATCTGGTTATATGCCAAACAAAAGATGAGGAAATAGAAAACATTAGGAAATTATTAGAATTAAAGGAGAATAAATTATTTGAAATGAGGAATGGAGTTGTATTCCGAAAAACAAATGATAAAAGAGTGTTATTTTATGTACCTAAGGAAATGGAGCATCTTGTGTTATCTAAGTATCATGATGAGTTAGGACATGTTGGCAGAGACAAAATGATAGATGCTTTAGAAAAAAAGCTATTGATTTCCGAACATTAAAAAGAAAGCTAAACAATACATTGAGAATTGTTTGAAATGTATAGCACATTCACCTAAGACAGGACAAGGAGGGGGTTTTTTACGCAGAATACCAAAAGGCAATAAACCGTTTGAAATAATTCATATCGATCATTACGGCCCAGTAGACAACGGAAGAACAAACAAGTATATATTTTTAGTATTTGATGCATTTACATTAAAAGATGAATTAGTCGATCACATCACATTTAGGCACAGATAGTGAAAGAAATTTAGAAGATATAAGAAAGTTAGGTGAGCAAAATTAGTTAGTAGCACAAGCAAATAACGAAAAAAAATTTTATAACAAAAAGAATAAAACTACAAGCCAATTAAATAATGGTTAAAAACTTTGAAAGTACAGCAGGAGTCTCAAAGAAACTAATACCGAAGAGCAAGGGTCTATATGTAATAGAGAAAGTAACGAAAAATGACTGATATTTGATGAAAGACATTGAGGGCTTCCAGTTAACACGAAACACATATCATTGTGAATGGAGTGCACAAAATATTAGGCATTGGCTTAAAAATGAAAATATAAATAATTTATAAATAGCATGTAAGTTAACATTAAAAACAAGTAAGAAGGCTCTAGTCGGGAGAGCCCGACTAGAAGATACCCTGAACCCAGTTGCAATAAATAAATTAAATTTATGTAAGACTTTGGTATACTGACTTAGCTTTAATCGATTAAGTTCAATATCTCCGGTGTTTCTCAACCGATTTTGACGAAGTTTTCAGATAAGTTCTATCATTACCCATTACTTCAACCCTCATTTTTAGATTTTCCAAATTCGATATTTTTTTGTTTTCGATTCCATGTTTATATCGGAAACCAGAATAGCTATCGATAATTTGAAGCAAACTTAATCTGCTTATTGTATAGGAGAACTTATATCCAAAATCTGAAGTCTCTAGCTCTTGTAGTCTCTGAGATCCACGTGCTCCTACAGACGGACAGACGGACGGACAGACGGACATGGCTATATCGTCTCGGCTGTTGATGCTGATCAAGAATATATGTACTTTATGGGGTCGGAGATGCTTCCTTCTGCCTGTTACATACTTTTGCACAAAACCATTATACCCTTATTTACCCATTTTATGGATTAAGGGTATAAAATGTGTAATGTAAATTATTATGTAGCTAAATTGTTAAAATATGGCAGAGATAGAGGACTATCTCAGTTCAGGATGGCCGAGTTGTAGCAGGCTGCTAGTGGTACTAACACATATCGATACCGATGAATGTGGTGGTGTGTCAAGCTGATTGATAAACAAGTGGAGGTGACGCGATGGATTGTAAGCGCACCCAACTTCATTCACGTAAAAAAGACGAATTTAAAATAAAAGATTTATATATATTAAAATATTATAAACCGGCCACAGTATGATGATAACAATAATTATGAAAAAAATGACACTCCTGACTTGTTTTCAGAACATCTTATGTAAAATTTGTTACTTTTTATGCTTTTGGACGTCTTAAATTTTATTACTGAAAGGTGAAAGAAAATATAGTACACAAATAGAACCGTTGCAGTCGGACGCAACTGCTTAGAGACCTGATTGCAACGGGGTACGTATGCGGTAGAGGTGTACGCTGCGTTCAAAGATTGGCCCATGCAGATCTCTTGGGGATGCCCCAGCTATATTGCCAGCAAATTTGGCCATTCCCGTTTTTAAAAAGGCAGTGTGGCAAAGTGTCATAGTTTGAAGCCGTGTCATTTAAATTTCTGCTGCAGATCTTTTTAGGGTGTCACGCATTTCCGTTCTTAACGAGACGTTGAAGGTGGCTATGCGGCTAGGGCGGTATGCGTGGGCGTGGCGTCCAAAGTTTTGTATGCAGTTTTTATGGTGATGTCAGCACCTAGCTTTGCACCAAATCTAGGGGCTCTAGCTGTTAACTGAGAGTGGAATGAGTAGGCGTTGCTCCGAAATTTTGATGCAGTTTTCGAGAGACGCCATTAGCCATCTCTTACCAAATTTGGTTAATCTATCTGTAGGGATGTGGGAAAGATATAAATTTATCGATTTTCAGGAGTCCAATATATTGATTTGCCAGCCTCCCAGTATGCGTTGAGCCCCAATCTTGACACTTTATCTGTCCCGGCCATAGAAAAAAATATTTTACAGATTCTAGCATGCATAAAACCAATATACTAATTACCTTCGATATCCAGTATGAAAATCCGATGACCCGGAATAGATTTGGTATTTTTCATAGTTTTGACGTGATGAATCCCAATTGGAATCCAATTGAAGCTATCATTCGCGGTTCTCGAAATTTTGTAGCCTTAAGTAGCAACTCCACCGCAGACTGAGCCGCGGCCTCGAGCTGAGAGACTATGTCGGCTACGAGAGCGTGGTAGGGCGCAATATCAAAGCGGGGCAATCGGGCTTGGTGGACCTCAAGCATTAAAAATCAACGTAAGGCATGTGGACGACGCGTCAGCTAACACAGGAAAAGTAAAAGAAATCTAGCATGGGAATTTAAGAAATCTTACGGTGCTACTGGGCTGGAGTAGCTTTGTAGCTTGGTTGGTGGTGTAACTTTGATCTCCCTTCACTCCATAAAATTTGCATGGTGGTTCGGCATCACCAGGACCTCAAGCAATCTGAACAAAAGCGTTCCGAGGGTATAAATGGCAACCCTGTTAAAGTAACATGTTTTATTAAATGTCTTGAAAAACTGCATTAAGGGTAGTATTATATTTTGTTGTTAATACTGCTGGACTATTGTTTATTCTTAAATCAAATTCTTCCCTAGACTAGCAATGGTTTTGAGTGTTCGATGAATAAATTCCTGAATGTATATTAATTTGTTATTTGGTGAAACATATATGACTTGCATGATTAGGATAACGCCGTTTTCCATAACATACTCTGCTGTACATTTATCTGCAGCACTTTTCACAATGACCGACAAATTTGTGGTTACAAGATTGGACGTATCATTTGTGTTGTGATATATCGCAACTCCACCTGAACGAACAAAATGACGTTTAAAGTGGGTTATACAGTTTAATTCGGTATATAACATTCTTCTTGATTGTCAAAAGATGTCTCTTGTAATATCAAAATGTTCGTTTTTTCTGTAACAGAGTCGATTTAATCAACTGAATGTTTACGAAGGCTTTGGACGTTGAACGTACACAACGAAATGCATTTATCTCTAGCAATGAAATCAAAGACAGATTTTGCCTCCGTTTCAAGCTTATTTAATGACAATTTCTGAAACTTTTGTACATACTAGAAAATTGTTAATGAAGCTCGTACTCGATAATGATGAAATCGATATTTGGTTTCATTATCATCAAATGTAACGATAAATAAACTTTCGATGCTTGTTACACGAAAGAGAGCAACATAAACAAGTTGTTGTGGATGTATTTGTCATACTCGTTAATAATTTGATCAAATCTTTGAACTTGAGACTTATGAATTGTCATAGCACAAGCAGAAATTATGGGAAAGTGTTTACGTTTAACAATAACTGCTTTATTCCTTTTCATGGTAATGTTGGATGTTCGCCATTCCGTGGGTCATTTATCAACTTTGCTTAGCACAATTAGTAAAGCAGCTTTTGACGTGATAGCGTCTTATAAATCGATAGAGCGGGCTGCACGCACGAAAAAACATGACTCATTTGCCGTTAACTCGCTCATGTGTCGTTACCTCTTTCTGACATGACGTATGTGTCGTTACCTCGCTCTGAAGTGCAAGCGAGAGCGCGGTGTGAGCTCTGTGAGAGTGTATTGTTGCAAATGCTTGCAGAGCAATACGCTATTGGTGTGAGCTATATGAGTGTGTATTGGTGCAAGTGTTTTGTTCTTATATTGAAGAAATATGTTGTTGTTGTACAACAATATCTCTGCCTACAAATGAGTATTGCTGCAGTGGCAGAGAAGCGGACGGTAGAGCCACACAGCTCTGCTGTTTAACAACAAGAATGATGATGTTGAACACCCTATTAAAATATAAGTGTTATTGTGGATATGTAGTTCCATAATATATTTTAAATAGTTGCATATTTTGATATTTATAAGTTGGGAAATTACTAAAATAGTTTAATAATATTAAATAATTAATTTATTAATATGGAAAATAAGCTGGTTAGGGTATCCAACTTCATCATTCATCATTCGTCAAGTCCAACTATGTTTTGCTTCACACACATACTCACACACTAACAGACCAACATATCAGACTTCTATTTTCGATATTATTTATATATTAAGTGATATATTGTCGAATATTCGTGCTTTCATCATTAAAATGAATAGCATCGGTCCGCTAATATAGCGATTGTAGGTAATGCTATAACCGACAAAATTAAGTGTCTTAAATGACAGGTTGGACCAGCCATCCGTCAAAGGGAACATTTTCTCCTATATCAAACACATTGAGGCGGGCTTTTTAAAAACTAGATTTTCTTAAGACGTTGTCACGTTTAACTATCGTCAGTAAACCGACATTACAGACAGCCAATGTTTTTTTTCTAGCTTTTTGCCCAACCACTGGTGATCCACATAATTCGAGCCAAACTCTGAAAACTAAGTTGTCCGCATTAAAGCGTAGATGAAATAATTTACCAACGGCACCATTAACTAAACCATCACTTACATCGATGTTTGTTGTGATAAGGTAATAAAGGGTGATTTTTTAGCTATTATCCTTTTGGCAACACTGGTTTAAGCAGCTGACGCACTTTTCGTGTTTTGTTTGACTGTCAAACATCTTCAATTTCGTCTATAATTTAAGAATTGAAGCCGAACGACCTACCGCAACGTAAAATTTTTGGTGAATGGGCTCTTTGAAAAGTTTGCAGAAGATCCACTTTTTACTGAAAAATTGTGTTCAGCGACGAAGCTCATTTTTAGCTCAATGGGAACGTAATAAGCAGAATTGTCGATTTTGGAGTGAGTATCAGCCAGAAGCTACCAATGCATCCCGAAAAAGACACAGTTTGGTGCAGCTTATGGGCTGGTGGCATCATTGGACCGTACTTCTTCAGAGATGACGCGAATCATAACTTAACTATGAATGGTGAGCGTTAACGTGAGATGATATACAACTTTTTTTTGCCCAAAATGCAAGAGCTTGACTTGCATGACTTGCATGACATGTGGTTTCAACAAGACGGTGCCACATGACACACGGCACGCAAATCAGTGGCCAAATTGAGAGCAGTCTTCGGTGAACAGTTAACCTCACGTTTGGGGCCCGTCAATTGGCCGCCTAGATCGTGTGATATAACTCCTTTGGATTATTTCTTGTGGGGCTATGTTAAAGCTCATGTCTATACAGACAGCCCGCTTGTAGCATTTATTCGTGAGATACCGGCCGAAATGTTGGAAAGAGTATGCCAAAATTGAACTAAGCGGATGGACCATTTGAGGCGCAGTCAAGGTCAACATTTGCATGAAATAATCTTTAAACATTTATTTATATGGACCGTACCATCGATTCAAATAAAGATTTCATGAATTTCTCTGTATTTTATGTGTGTTTTTGAATAACTTTCCTATAGCTTTTAAAAAATACTTTACTTTCACAAAAGTGATTTGGTGAGGTCATCTACCGGTGATTGAGACCGATTTTGTTCTTCTAACAAACTCTTTGTCTTGATTTTTAGCTCCGTGTTATATCCTTGGCAATTCGATGTGTAACTGGCTACCGCGACATTGGTCTAACAATAACGAATGCATCCGGACTGAATTGTTGCGTTTCTCTTTTTGACAAATTTTGATTCACTATTTCGAATTGAAACTTTTGCAAACCATGCATTGTCGTTTTGTAAGTTCAATCAAAAGGCTCAATAGCCGTGTCCTACAGAGTAACGAGACGCGACGAGACGGAGAGAGAGGAGCGCGCCAGAGGAGAGAGAGAGAGAGAGAGAGAGAGAGAGAGGGAGAGAGGGAGAGATGAGAGAGCGAGACACGAGATAGAGAGAGAGAGATAGAGAGATAGATAGAGAGCAGATAGAGAGAGACTACGAGAGAGGAGAGCGACGTCCAAGCCCCCTTTCACACACGTGTAATAAAGAACTCGTTCCAAAACATGGTTTTGGCGATATTCTCTATCACACCTCTTAAATCGCCAGCCTAGCCAACGCTAGGGGTTTGACAAATATCAAGATTGGTGGCTGCGCCTACTGGCGAGCTGGGAAATCGATAACTGAAAAGCGATAGATCATAATAAGTAAATCCACATCTTTGCAGCTAGAGATTCAAATCTTGGTAAAAGATAGCGTATGGCATTCCCAAAACTATCCCTCGTTTCCGTCCCCAGTAGACTCATCGGTCGGGTAAGATTGGACATGGCTGAACCCGTGACAGTTTGAGTGCTACACGCGACAAAATTTGATAGGATGAAAGCTTGTGTTGAGAAGTAAGTACTCGTGGTGTTGTACTTTTTTACTCGATCTTATTTTCCTGAGCCAGGCTTCTTATACCCGACTCATGCATATATCATCCTTAATCTACTTATCTATTGCTGTGTTGTGTAAGACTCAGCGTTGGGCGATTAATTCTTATCCTATCGCTGTGTTTGTAAGGTACAGCGTGCATATGGCTATTTAAGATAACAAATATGTGTCCTATCTGTACTGCCACTCTCAGTTGGAATAACCAACCATGTGTCCCTTGCACGGCAGATCGTCTGCCTGTTGGTCCTTGAGAGCGCACAAGGCTGTTATAAGTTTATCTTATTATGATGTAGTTCATGATTGAAGGGGGGGCAGCAAATGTGCCAGCTAGCAACGCTGCCTATGGTTTTGCTTTTGTTACATAAATGAAAATCACAACTATTATTATTATTGTTAATGCTAAGGAAATATGACCATTCATGTGTGAAATGCCAGATCCTCAATGTGCACTTTTTGCCTGTGTAGATCCTTTAGGTTTTGCTGTAGTCGCTTAGTGTCCACTGAGTTATTTACTACAATGTGGTGGAGTGGTGTCGGCACCCATGTGCTGTGTGTGTTGAGTATTTAGGAAGAGTGGAGAGTACCTTGCTGTATCTGTTGATGTGACTTCCTGCGGTGTTATGATGGTGAGTTACCTATCCTGGCTGTACATCCAGCGTATAGCTCTATTATGCCTTGGTTAGGCAATAGGGTCATCTCCTGGTAGTTTCCGCATATTATGTGAGCTGACGTCTTTTCGAATATTTTAAACAACCACCGATTTTTCCATTCAGCTTTTGTAAGAAGGTATCCTCCTCGTACTCGACCATGTTGCATGGCTGCTGGTGCTTGGCTTGATGGGTGATATTCACAGCTCTGATCGTCGGCATCTTTCCAGGCCCAACTTCCCTCGCATAGCCAAGTGTTCTCGTCTTCATGGCGACAACGATTTACTTCAGCTTCGTTCATTGAGTGGTATGCATTTATCTCGTTATTGAAGATGAAAAAATTCGTTTTAATTTTAGGAATTACCCTTCTTCCATTGAGGTTCAGCGGTATTGGAATTGTTTTGAAGAGGCTGGCATGTTAATTTATGTATATGGGCACCTCTGCATCGATGATTATCATGTTGTCCTTAAATATGGTTTGTGCCTTCATTAGTTTTGTCTACTACTTGTAATCGATGTGGGGAATTGCCCGCCGGGCAAGAAGTTGATTCTTTGCAAACCTTTTTGAAGTTCATTGAACTCGGCTAACATTTTATTTGGTTCAACAAGCGAGGGATGAACTCTCCTTGGTTAACATCCGTTACCAGCGCAATGACCGCTGATTGAAGATCTTCGGTTTAATCAATCCAGTTACGTACTTGAGTACTTAACATGAAGAATTTTATGGATTCTTGTAGACGAAAAGTTCTCTTTTATCGTGTTTGCCATCTTGTTCATTTCCTTTGATACTCTTCAAAGCTTTTATTTAGTTCTCTGTAGTTGAGGCGTACCAAGTTTGAAGTTGCGTTGATTAATCGAAGTCTGGTTGCGGACATTTCATTAAGCGTTTCTCGTTCTGGATTATGGTTTGCATGTGTTCTTTGATGCCTGTGAGCTGTGCCAATGTCGAAAAAATTATTAACCTTTTTTTTCCTTTCCGACGCTTGAGTGATGATTTTATGTTTCTCCTGTATACTGTTTCTTTTCAACGTGACGGTGCGAGCTCAAAAAACGGTTGTACCGTATTCTTTAAATTCACCCAATTTCTCGCAAATGGCGTCCGTTTTCCTCTGACCTCCTCAGCTTGGTCTCACGACTTCGAAATAATGCTTGCATGTTGTCGTAAACAACAATTGCCAGCTTGACGAGACGACGTCCAACGTTTTCCAATATTGGTCCATCAGCATTGCTGTGGCTGATCCATGGGTCCGGGCTTCCTCAACTGCGTGTAGTTGCGGCGGTATCGTAGAAGCACTGTGCTATCTGTAGGAGCCTTAGCAGGCTGACTATCGGTGCTCTTGTTTTGATCCGATTTTTGGAGTGTGTCGACCTTGTCTCATCATTGTCCTGAGTGGTAGTAAACAAGACTTATTTATTGATCTTTACTGTCACCCGATTTTGTTTTTACTGTTACTACGCGACCTTTATCAAAATCTTGTCCTTTATGTCGTCTTTAGTTATTGTTCGCACAGGGGGCATCTATCAGGGTGGCGTTTTTTCTGTTTTTAATTAAAACAATTGTTGGCTCCTTGGGTTTGACTTTCCTTGTCGCCATTTGTTCGCTGTTGCAGTGACGTCAAGTATTTTCCTCCCATTTCTCCAGAATAATCTTATAATGCGCGGCATGGTCTCCATCTGTCTGAAAGACCCAATTTGCAGATTGTCATCAACATGTTCTGGAGCTCAAATGAGTGTCATCCCCATCTGGTCACTATCCAAGGTGACTAACGGGCGTTGAGTTTAACACTGCTTCAATTTGCAGAGCAGTGTTGTAATCCTCAAATGTTGAAGCTGTTCGCCGATGACCCGCTTGAGATGGTGTTTTACGCTTTACTCCAGTTCCCTAGTCTCCCATGTGGGTGCTGTTCCGGCGGGATTAAAGTGGGCCACTTTGATGCCTTCTTTTTCAAAGCACCGGTATTGCCAGATGGCGAGTGCTTTTTAGCGGTGACCACATTCCTTGCAAGTATTCGAGCGTCACCCACAAAAGTTTGTGCCGTTTGTCGAATACAGAGTTCGCGTTGCCGCGTTGGCAAAAAATCGGCGTAGAGGCTATAACACTTATCTGATGATAAATCGATGACGGCTTCCAGGTTATTGCTTTCGTGGCCATGGCATACAAATAGGAATATGTACCCTTGATATGATTGTTGACCTCTGCCTTTTGAACAGCGAATTTGGAATTAAGGTCCAGCGTAGTCCGATGCCAGTTTTCTGGAACGGGTAATCACCTGTTAATCGATACACAGGCAAATTGCCCATCAGGTTGACTGGCCATTTCCGTCTATACCTACGCAGTAAGGACATTGGCGTCGTACAGATTTTTTAAAGAGTTCCGAAGACCAAAGATCCCGAATTCTCGTTGAATATGTCCTCATCGCTTCATTCCACCATGAAAGTTCTTATGAGCATTGGGTAGATTAGAGAGCTAAGTTGATTTTCCAACTATAATGGGTTGCTTCACGTCATAGGGCACCATTGCATGGTTGAAGACGGCCTCCCACACAGTACTACTCCATCTCCATCCAGAAGGGGTTGAGCGGCTGCAATTATCTTGGCTTCTAGAGATGTTCCAGCGTCCGAAAATTAAGTTTCTTGCCAAAATCAAGCGGTTTGTGTAATTTCACAACGGGCTGTTTGGCTTTCTTAATTCGTCAACGGTGAGGTAGGTCGACTGCTGTGCTCCCTCGTTGTTTGGCTATAAAAGCGTAATACATGGCCAGTACGCTTTTAGCTTGTTAAGCGACGAAATTTTGTCAATAGTGGGATGAGGCAGTGGTCTTTCTTTTTAGATTGCTACATTAATACTCAGGGTTCTTAAAATTGTGGCCATGATTTGCGGTCTAGTGTTAGCACTCGGGTCTTTCAACAATATGTTGCACCGCTTTTTTTAATTGGTTGGTTGAAATCCTCGTTGAGGCGAAATTGCTGGGGTGGTCTGCGATTTAACGAACTCATTCGACATGAGGCAATTTTTGTTTATTTAATGATCTTGTTTTGACTAATTTATCTTGCTGCGCTTGTTGCTTTATCCAAGCCGCGCGTAATTGTGATCACTCCATTGCTGGTTTTTGGTGTGTGTCCTACATATTAGCTTGGACTTTAGCTACGGTAGTTGGCTAATAGTGAGCTGCACCTAGCTCTAGCTTAGGGATGGTTTTTTGTTTTTTATTGGATTTACTTTGCTTTCGCTGTAGCAAAGTGATTGTATTACAATTTGGTATACACATCGCAAACCCCTCCCACCCAAATGGGCTCCGTAGCATCAGTGCTCGATTTTCCAGACCAGCCGGGTATTATGAATTTTTTCTAAGTTGGCAAGCCCCGCATATTCTTGCCAATAATTGGCAAGACTGGGCCCAGCCGGCGTCCCAGTAAGCGGTAGTTTCCATAGCTCTGAATAAAGATATTTTCCCTGCAGGTGTGTGCAAGCTATAGTGGATCGACGGAGTCGTTGCCAATGAGATAAAAGAGACGCTTGATATGCGCATAATTTTGGACAGTTAGACGAAAATGTAATTACATCCTTTTTGGATCCAGTGCAGACCGAGAGTTTTTACCGACTCGTCATGGTTATTATATTTTTTCGGTTGAGTCTCCTCATTGAATACAGCAGGATTCTGTCATCTTTGATACCCATTTTCTCAAATGCCTGCCAGCCTAATCCGAGCCGCTTCTAATATCAGTTTGTTGCTTTTTTGATGCAAAGTAGCTCAATTAAGTCGCCACCAGTGATTAGAATCATCCAATTGTAAAAGTCTTGCTTTATTGCCGTCATCAGTTGGTGGTGCCTTGGAAAATGCTTGATTGGCTAGTGTTTGTAGACAGCGGACATGCTAAAATGGCGCAGCTGAAGTCCCGTACGTTACGTAGTTAGCTTGAAACTCCTTAATTGGCCACTTTGGGTCGTCTCTCCGAGGTATATTGAATTCATGATCGTCTTTGGGCGACGTCATTTGACGGTCCATCTTTCCATGTAGTGTCATTACGGACTTCCATAGTCTCCATTTGATTAGTATATCAAATAAGTCTTTTGGTATTTTGGGACCAACTAACATCACGTCATTTTAAAAACTTAAATACGTTAGACGTTTGTGCCGAGGCAGTCAACACTACTTTAGTTAGTAGTATAAATGTTGGCCTGAATCATGCTTGGTGTGGCATATAATATTTCGCTGGCCGATTGTGTTCACGGGTTCATGGGACCAGTTTCAAATATTCCCTCATGAACTTTTTTGTATCATTGAATATTTGCGGGTGCGTCTTGACTTCATTCCATGGAAGTAGTTTCCATTGACTGTTTCGAGCGTTGCCTAAAGCAAATTTTTACGGAATGGTATTGAGACTACAGCCTTCCATTTTCAGCCGCGTAGTTTTTCAGGGAACACCTTGTCACAAACAGTGTTGTCTCCGGTCGTGGAGTCGCTTCAAGTCCAGAAGCGTCCCAGATCGTCCAGGGCAAAGGGTCGGGTTGCCATGAGCTTTATTGCTGACGATCAGCTAGGGGCCGGACAAATATCCAGCACAAGTTCGGTTTTTGACCCAGAGTGTCATTGATTTTTGACGTGTCCTAAACATAATTATAGAAGAAGTCAACGCCAGATTATGAATCAATTCGGCTGGGCTCTATTGAAGTGGGGGTCTGCTGCTCGCAGCCATCAAATCTTTGCAGACATTCATTCAATTTTTCTTGCTTGGTAGAGAGCGCTTGTAGTTTTGGCATCACAAGCGCCTGTGTTTTTGTAATAAAACTGGCTTTTTGGAAAACTCTGTGTGTTGTTAATCATTCAGGCAAACGGCTGTTTTTCAATATTTCCACGTCTTGTGGAAACTCCTTGAACTTCAACATTTCTTTTTGTTGTTCGAAGTCCTCCGCTGTTGTGCGCTTCGTCGAGATGAGGCGTTTTTGCGAGGTCCTCATCGATCAGGGCTCTTAGCTGCTTACATAGTTTCCAGGACTTATTTTGGATCCGGAATGACGCGCAGTTGCCAGCAATCGTGTCTTGCCCTTTACTTTCTTTAAGGCCATTGCTGTGACGGTTATCTTTATTATTGCTCCTCATGAGCAAATTGTTGTGAGCTTTGAGCACCGCATTGCATTTTACACATCCTTTTTGCAATCTTTGAGCATGGTGCCCAAGATTGAAGCATAGCGAGCTTTGGTCACAAATTCCTTTGCGCTTTTGGCTAGCTTGGTTCTAAACTTCCTGGATTCGTTATTTCGATGCCATCCAGTTGCAATTAACGGCATCTTGTTGTGCGTTCTTGGTTATGACTGAATGGCATGTTTTTGTACTGAGTCTATGAGTTATATAGTTGATCAATAACCTCTAGTACATCGGACAAGGACTGAATTTCACTAGCCTTCTTTTAACCTGTTGCTCGTAAAAGTTGTAGGAATTCGTGGAAAATCTTAGCAGCAGAATTTGAGCGAATAAACATCAGCATAACTAGAAATTGACATTTTTCGTTAATGATGTTTTAGATGCATCAGTAGCTGTGTCCAAGAAGTGCGGATACTGCCTTCATCATTGTTTCAGCAGTTCCAAGTCCAGCAGCTGGTTTACGCAGTTAGCAAATATTTTGCGCGTATGTTCGTAGCGCTGGCATATAAGCTCCCCACGCGAATTGTAAGTAGTGCTGATCCTATTAATAAATGGCCGACGACCATTTAGATTCTCCTTTGAGGCAGGTTTAGATAGTTCAGCTCTTGTATCGCTGATGTCTTCCTGTTGTGAATTAATCGGAGAACAGCTGAAGATGGGCCACTCTTGGGGGATTCCATTGAAGTGAGGAAGAGCCACTTTGGTTAGCTCGGAACTTTTCTTTAATTCGGTGCATGTCACTTATATTTTGATTTAATGTTTTTCAAGACCGTCTCCAATGCACTCAGATCACGATCTACGTCCGATGCAAAATGCAAATTTTTCAATAGCGTTCCCATTCTGTAGGGTTGATAGCACGGTTCCAAAGGAAGTTAAGTTGTCCTATGATCATTTATATCTTCCTGGTTGCGGATTTTAGGCAGGCATTCACTGTCTTAATGGGCTGCCTTACCTTCTGGGCTCTTGTGTCCCCAAGATCTACCACTACGTCGCCTTGTGCGTGGGCTCCGTTGAGGAAGACATTTCAAATTCTCTCTGACTGTGCTTTCATTTGGACGTTCCCAGGTAGGCATTTCCACGTCATTTTGTTGGTCGCTGAGTCTGGCTTGGTCGGCAAGCTTCGACCTGCAGCCGGGACTCTTTATCGGTCCCTGAGGTGTGCCAATTGTGACATCATCTTATTTCCTCCGTAAAATCTTGCTGATCGACGGGGACTACCAGTTTCCCAGCCATGAGTCATGATTGGCAGTGAATTCCGGCTGCCAAATTACTCAACAGCCGGATACTGCTTCCTTGTTTCTCTTGCCAGCCGGACCTTCTTCAAATATTCTCCGTTTGCTTGTGTCCAAACAGGGCATCGGTTGTGCTGACGGCATTGTGTATGTTTTTATTGTGCTTGGGCTACAACGCGTGGAGCGGTGTTTTGTTTGATCGCTGGTTGATCGTTGCTGTGCCGCGGAACGCCCAGCTTGTTATGGTTAGCCAAAAAAAACTTTGTTCACTTATACACACCCACTCTTAACACTTCTGTGGTTGAATGCCACAGAACGCTTTATTAGTTTGCAGAGTAAGTAGCCCCCCCAAAACCCCAGGTACCGAAGGCCAAAAGTTGAGAAGTAAGTACTCGTGGGTGTTGTATTTTATACTGATCTTTATTTTCCTGAGACGGTTCTTAGGCCAGACTATGCATATATCACCCTTATTCGAAACTTAACTATGCTGTGTTGTAAGATCAGCTGGTATATTAATATATTATCATACGCTGTGTTGGGAAGGTACAGCGTGCATTGGCTATTAAGATAAACAAATAGGTGTAACTATCTGTACTGCACTCTCAGTTGGAATAACAACATGTGTCCATTGCACTGTTCAGTTCGTCTCCCTGTTGCCCTTGAGAGCGCACAGGATGTTATAAGCTTTCTTATTATAATGTAGGTCTGCTTGAACAGCTTGTGACAGTCCCTAGATCTGCTTCCCTTGAAGGTAGGATTTCCCGGTAAATATAAAATCAAAAGATATTCTACAGTTTTTTTTGGTAGGGAATTACTAGTAAATTTGGTGACAAGTATATAGCGGTGAATGACGCCTAGGAGGTGACCTGGAAAGGCTGGATGATGAGGTGCGATGTTCTCGGCAAAGAGCTGGCTGAGGAGCTTCAAACGCAGAAGTTTGGACTTCCCCATGAACGGGCAGGCGGTAGAGTTGGAAGCTCCCAAAACTGTTATCAACAGGAGCTGAATCAGGGGCTGAGTGAGGCGTGGACGTCAAAACGTCACCGCCAATGGGCAACCCCCGATTAACCTCCATAGTGCGAAGGCAGCCTCTGGTGTCTTGGCCAAAGATGTAAATCAACAAATCTTGGGCTAGCCTTGGTACTGAACCCATGGGTTTAAACAATGGCCATAACAATGCCTTTACATTGCTTCCCGAAGTTATCTGGGATCCGTACTAAGGCATGCACCAGGTAAGGATAGTATAAATTTTAATATCTTCAGAATTCTCATTAGAGATGCGTCCGGATTGGCAGTTAGGTTACGAGGAAAAAACAGCCCCTAATGGGTGGAATCCTGCCTTTTGCTGCTGATGTGGATGCCCGCCACAGGAAGAAAAGCTGATGGATTCACAGGAAAAATAAGCTGCCGGTAATAATCGTTTAAAAATTTGCAAAGGTTATAGCATTTTTTTAGATAATTCCCAGGAAGTAGCCTGGAAAACAAAGCGAAATCGATTGAAACTGAGGGTAAAGACGAGCACTGGGCCATTGACTGGGCAATGTGCCACGTCGGTGGTCATAGGGGAGGGGAAAACAAAAGGGGACAATTGGAAACCTTCCGCCATAACAAAACTCCTAGTCTGGATGCATAGACACCGGTATTCATTCAGTCAGGGCCAGAGTACTCATACCACTCCAGGAACATAATGGTCGCAGCATGCCCTGGTCACATACCAAAATCACTTGCAGTAGAGCTATGGTGAATTTCATCCCCAGGTAGAGAAGATGCCTTCTTCCTCTCTCCAGAACTAGAGAAGATTGCCAAAACGTGGTATCCAATGTCAGGGCTATGCAGACGACATTGGATAATACCGCTGGGCAAGTAAGATAGAACGCTTGGGATACGGTATCAACTGGGACTAAGAATCACGCCTGATGGTGTAGGGACGTTGGTCTCAAACCTAAACCCTATGAAAAAATCACCAGAAGATATAAAGTACAAACGATGAGGGGATAAGGCTAGCCGGGAGTTAAGCGCTGTTATACGTGGTCTTATCATAGCCGGGAAGTTATGGGCAGCATAACCAAAGTAATTAGATTGCTATACCTATGGTAGTAAGGCCCATGCTCACGAAGCGAGATGCATGGGGATATAACGCACGCAAATCACTGTGCAGGCGCAGCTCAACGCTACAAAGAATGACATAAGTAGGAATCACGGGAGCGCTGAGGACCCTTGTCCACAACAGCGTAAGAGGTTTCTTGTGGTTACAACACTCCATCACACAATTGGCTGCAAAAGAAAGGCAACCCCTGATGGAGTTGGGAGAGGAACACATTCTTGGTCGAGTAGAGGCAGATATGCTATCGGGAGAGCTTCCCAGTATTGTGAATAAATGCGCTAATGGACGAAATTAAAGCCGACCACATGGTACGTGCAAAAAGTTTTCAGTTCACCTCAGTAACAAAAAAAAGTGCACCTCGTTTGACGGGGCCACACCTAAGTTGCCCTCGCTCACGTCCACGAGCCCCTAGGTATGCACACCAGAATATGCCAAGCTGGGTTGCTGCAATCGGGGAGGTGTGTGAACTTAATTAAAGCATTACTACGGAAACAAAGATTATAGCACTCTATCCGATAGCCAAGCAGCACAAAATGACACTTAGTGAGAACGAAATCAGGTTAAAAGGTAGTTCGTGAGCGTACGACCAAGCTGAAAACTCGGGATCACAAAATAGGCTTGCCCTAAGATGGGCCTGTGACATGTCGACATAGCGGCTGGGCCAAGGGCACAGGATCAGACAAGCGAAGTTTATCTTGGTAGCTATAAACCTCAAACAGCTTAAGCAAGAAGTACTATCAAGGGTAACAAGTAAGAAGGCTTCTAGTCCGGGAGAGCCCGACTAGAGATACCCTGAACCCAATGCCCAAATAAAATAATTAAATTTATTATTGACTTTTGTTTAATGACTTGCTTCAATCAATAAAATATCGAATCTCCGGTGTTCTAACCAATTTCGACGAATTTCAGAAAATTTCTATCATTACCCTTACTGCAACCTCATTTTATATTTTCCAAATTCGATATTTGTGTTAGCGATTTCCACGTGTATACGACACCAAGCTAGTTAGCGTAATTTGAAGAAAAACTGTTCTACTTATGGTATAGAGATTTTATATCCAAAATTGGAAGTCTTGTAGTCTCTACAGATCCACGGCCGTTCATCCAGACGGAAGACCGACATGGCTATATCGTCTCGGCTGTTGATGCTGATCAAGCATATATATCTGTATGGGGTGGAGATGCTTCCTTACGCCTGTTACATACTTTCGCACAAAACCATTTTATACTTTTTTACCCATTTTAGGGGTGAAGGTATAAAAATAGGTCAGATAATCCCGGTCTATTGAAAGGGACCATTGGAGGATAAGAGGCACCATAGCAAAGCTAGGTATTAGGCAGCAGCGAGGACTTGCAGATTCGCGAAATGGAAGAAGGAATCTTCGTTGCCTTATTATAGCGAATACTAGCATACTAGTAAGTAGAGGTAAAATAAGTATGTTTTCTAGGGAAAAATATATGTGGCAACTAAGCGTTTTAAAGCCATCGACTCAGCAAATATATGTGCTGTTATGCAACACCTGGCCAGGGAAGAAGCGATAGCCAAAAAGGGGGCAAAAAGATCTGTTTGCTCGCAGTGCATAACTCCTAATATAGAATAATAAATAATAATAAAATAGTATATAATAATCTTTTTTTTTTTTTTTTTTTTTGTAGGGTAGGGGAATGCATGTGCGCATCTCTCAATCTGCCGCTGCAGAGAGGATGTGGGAGCTTGCTCAACACTAACAACCCGAACTCTCTGGGACCTCTTCCACTTCGGAAAAGCTCTCGCATTTCTTCGAAGAGTGGGGCCCGTGGCGCCTAGCGCTCTCTGTTTGGTCTGCGTCCAGATAACCCACTGCTCTGGCCAGGTCCTTCTTTTTTCAGGCCGGATGGTGTCGCGATGTAAGCAGTAGTTCTTCCATATTTCTCACGTAATCATTTTGCAGATAATATTTTCCGGCAGAAGACCAATTGTTTCAAAAGCCGAAGTCGCTTTTCCTGCGAATCGTTTACAGGGGAAACCGTGTGTTCTGCATTATCTCTTTCGGCCGTCCGATAAACACCCCCAAAAAAAAAACTTAGCTTGTGTACTTTTTAAAACATATGAAGATAGGCGTTAAAGTATCCATGACCAGTGAGATTTGTGTCACATAGGAATCAACATCTCCCCCTGTCTTGTGATCAGTGTTTGAGGTCGGGTAATAGTCTCGCCGTCCATCTTACGGTGCTCTCATTTGTCCATCGTTCTTGCAAAGGCGAGTTGTCTGCTGTTTGCAACGTGATGGAGTGATTGCTATTGGCTCCTGTCGATATTCGTTGCTCGTAGATCTTTTTCGTTCTCTGCCAACAAATCAATTGGCGCGCGCCTGCAAATGAACAGTGCAGCAGCTGCAGAGACGTCCGATAAAGCACTATGATTCTCAGCGAGGATTTTCTTGTACAGCGGTGAGTGACTACTCGTGTTTTTCTACATGGTGTTGCCCTATAACTCACAGCCATTACAGCATGATGCTATGGGTTGTTCCTCAAGAGCTTCTGCGGCTGTAAGGGCCACCAACATTTGCCAGGAGTCTGCTGGGAGAGCGTGTGGCAGCAGCAGTCTTAGTTATTGCGTGCTGTCTGCGCATGATAGGAACCCAATTTTCTTTGAGTCCAGTCGTACTCCTAAATATTTAATAACTGTTGGGTCAGAGCGAGCTACCTAGGCGGGGTAAATTTGACTCTATAGGGAATCTGCCTTCTCGTGACTAACAAATTCTGTGTTTCTGCGGCTAGCTGAATCAAATGGGATAGCCATCCACTTAACTTTTGCATAGCTGTGTTAGCTTACGCTGCGGCATTATATAAGAGCGCGCGTTTGATGACTGCAACTGGTCATCTGCGTAGCCGACGAGAAAAGTGTCGTTGCATCTCAGTCTAAGGAGTCTCATAGGCGATATTCCAAAGATCAGGCCCCTAGGATGGATCACTTGCGACGCACCCGCATTATTGAAAGCTCTTTTCGAATGTCTTGGTTTGGTAAACAAGCTTTCGGGCCTTAAGAGCTTATTATATCGAAGCAGTAACTTGGAGGTACGGAACAACGGACTTGAAGTGACCAAGCATGAATGACATTGGCGCTGTTAAAGGCATTCTTAACGTTAGTGTGACCAGCACCACGATTGCCTTGAGCGGTGGTTCCCTGCTGGCTTGATAGTGCTGCTTGCGTCACCTCTTTATGCTCTATTTGTTGACTTGCTGGTCCTAAAAGCCGTGCTGCTAAAAGGGATGCCACCGGAATTTCAAACGGGCGCTGCAGTCTAGATTTAATTAGTTTTCCAAAAAGCTTTCCGGAGTGTGAAGCATGCCATAGTGGTCGGTATATGCCGATGGTTGATCGGACACCCTTGCTTTCTCAAGTAATACTAGCCCTGTATCTCCAACACTTAGGGGGAAGATTACGAAAGGATGCAACTGGCTTTTTTTAAACATTTTTAAAGAAAATTTGGGGTCGATTGCTACTAGAGACTTACTACTTCTGTAGGGACATTGTAGGGCAGGGTGCTTTCCCGCTTCTTAATTATCGGCCCGCCGTACTAAGCTCATTTTCGGTAAAAAGCCGGATGTCAATCATAGCCTTGCTCTGTATTACTAGTTCTCGCCGGATGAGACGGAAACAAAGCTGTTACAATATTCTTAAATTTCTCTCCTCCATGAGGGAGTTGTGGTGTTGGCCCAGCTTTTTCATAACAATTTTATACCCAAGACCCACGGTGTCGTTGTTAATATCGTCGCAAAGGGCTCTTTCCCTTTTTCCTGTGTTTACTCCTACGTATGGCTGCATTTTAGTTCGTTTTTGCTTTCCGACGGTGAGCGTTCCTCCTAATCCGCGAAATTTCCCCTCGTCTCTGGCTCTGGTTATCGCGCCGCCGTCACCTTACACCAGTTCTGTCTAAGGACGTCAAGTCTAGTGCGTACCCCAGGATACTTCATGCCCAGCTCTGTGCCGTATTCCCGATGTTTGGCATTGAGGCTTCACAGCTCGCTTGATAGCATTCATAGTGCGATCAACTATGTTTCTTGTGGTCCCAGGCCTTGAGCTTGGGGCGATCCGTTCTGGTCAAATTCATTGAATGAGGGCATCTATGTTTGAGGGCGTCGGGCGTTTCCATTTTCGCTGCCTAATTGAGTGGGTGGTCTTTTTATAGAGGTGGATCCAATTCAATGAGATGTAACTAATGGTCGCTAGCGGGTCTAAATTATCCAGGACCTTGCAGTCGGTATCTCTTCAGACCGTCTTACGAGGACCAGAGTGATATCTGGGACGTACTTCACATCGTTCTCTGCAAAAGGTTGGGGTTGACCTGTATTAGCTACTAAAGGACCAGTTTAGCTGACATTTCTACAACTCTAGACCCCTGGGATCAGTATGCGCATATGCCCCATTCTTTCGCTTTGGGTTAAAGTCGCTGCTACGATGCTTTTGACTTGTCGCTGGCCACAACAGTGGCTTCGATCCAACCAATTGTGGCTTAAATGTGGGAATCATCGCTTGGTGTTAGGTAGCAACTTCGTATGTTAGGCAACCTACTCGAACGCTGACGTACCAATTGCCTTGTCTTACATCCCTATGCCGTATGCTACTTCTTGGGAGATTAGAGCGGCTGTTTTAGTGAGATCCTCAAGCAGATGCCATCTTCCCTGTTTTCTATTGTTCGCATTTTACCATGTCAGTTGATTCTCTTATTATTGAGGACTAAAAGAGAGTCTTGCGTTCGGCTTTCTGTGTAGATTAGCTTGAATGATTTGCATATTTTGGCTTTCCTGTACTGGCTGCAGTATGAGCCCCCGGGAAGTGATTGAGTTCTCTTCGGTTAGATTTTCGTCTGCGCATACACAGCACCTTGGGGGGCTTTGTGCATTCTTTCATTTTATGCCCGAATTCTCCACATGTAAGGCTGTTACTTCGATCCGGACCAGTGCAGCTATCTCTTAACATGATTTGTTACCGAAGAATCTGAAGCAGCGGTTAGTATCTTCACGCGCTGTACTCGACATCGGGTCCATCGATTTAATTTGGTTCCTTAAGCATTTTCTGCGATTCGGCGGGGGAGTATGACGAAGGCTGTTTTGTTCGCTCATTCGTTTTTGTCAAGCGTCCCCGTATTCATCGATGATCCGTTTGTTGCGGACGATATTGCGAGCTTGACTTTCGATTTTCTGTAAGCTGTCCAGATCCAGGATCTGATCTCGCGGATGGTCTCAGAAGATTTACTGTGGCGTGTCTTAAGAAGGGTCCTGAATGCATGTCAAACTTTTTGGTTTTTCGGCTTCCTCTAGTAAACTACCAGAAGCATGTCTCCGTTTTAGTTTTTCTATAGCACGTATGAGCTCTCGCCGTCGTCAACTATACGTTTTTACGTGTGCCGTTGCCTGAAGCACTTCTGCAAGGTTTTACCTTCAGCTGGTTTATTGAACCCAGCAGCGGTTCGGATCGCGTCCTTGTGTGCATCGTTCGTGTGTGTCCTTGCTCTAGCGGGTTCTTGTTGTTTTCCACGTTATCACTAGGCACCTCTCTTGCAGCTTCGCTTACTTGTTTTTTTTGTCTTTCTATTTGGAAACGTATGGCTACGTACTTCTTACTTATTTGCAGATTGCCGGACACAGCTGAGCTGGACAGCGACATCTTTGAGATAGGGGTCCTGGAGTATTGTATTCTCTCTTTCTCCTTTGCCCTGCTTTTCATAAGGTTTCGTTGATCTTCTTTCTCAGATGATTTCCAGCTTCTCATGTGGCCTAAAGCACATCAATGAGCTCGCAGAGTTTATGACACTCCACCTTGACATCCATGCTAATGTTCTTTGATGCTAATTGACTGCTTCATCTTGCGGAGTACACTCTGCATTGTGTCACTGTTTCCTCTTCAATGCTCTCATTTGTAGGAGCAGCTCCTGCGCGGTGAGATGTTGCTTGGTTGCATTTTGTTGCGAGGCCAGGGTTGCAGCTGGAGTTCAGCATTGTGCTCCCTCTATCGGGTTCGCTTAACTCTCAATTTCCCACTTATCTCTGTTGGTTGGCCGTCTGAGTGGTTAGCCTTGCAATCACGTGTTTTCTTATCTGGTGCTTCTCCGTGGCGTTGGCGTTGGCTGGTTCATGGTTTGTTGGAACCACTTATCTGGGTCCGGGAATCTGTGTCGGGGACATCGTCATCATACCGGCTTCTGCTGAAACTCCTATCTCTTCCTCGCGTTGTGTTGTTGGTGTATTGAGTGTGAATTTATATAGGTGCCAAACTTTAGGCCGCTACTACTTCATGTGTGAGGGCGTCGTTATGTCCCCAGGGTCCTGCAGGCAGTGTGAGGTTCATGCAAGGGGTTGACACAAGACTTTATGAGTACAAGTGTTAAGAGCCAGGACAACGCGAGAGAGGAGGACCTCTCAACTGCACTGTACCATTTATTATGCAATGGTTGATGAGATTTGAAAAAGTACTTAAGACTCGCCCGGGTTGGGTTTAAATAGGACGGGACAGCTGGAGGAATTTAAGCCAGCAGCCATGTCATCACCCCCCTCCTCCCCCCCAGGGGTTCAGTCTGGGTACTCAAGTAATGAATGCCGAGTTCGGCGACGGATCTATTGAGTATCTAACGATTCGGAGGAACGAGAAAGACTTAAAGTAGCCGCACAATATGGGTCAGACCCGCTAACCAGGAGGCCGCCGACTGCGGGTGCAGACGCAAATCCTGGATTTTTTTCCCGGTGCGCCTTCTTGAGTAAGGCATCAGCTGGGACGCCTTATCATCTTAGCAGGTGACTAGTGGGGTGACCGAAGTACCAGATCCAGGTCGCCAAGGGGAGGCGATGGCTGTCTTGCAGATCGCTTGATGGATTGTGCTGGCTTTGCCATGTTAAAGCTACAGCCCCACCCGGTGTTTGTTTTTGTTGCCCCCCATACAAGCGGAGATTCCGACCCATTAAAATTAATAAATTTTTGTTTTTTTTTTTTGGGTTGGGAGGGGAGAAAAGCATTATGCACTTCAACACGTCTTTAGGTAGGGAGGTGGGGCTCGCGTACATAGTAGAAACCCCAAAACTAAAAAATAATATAAGATAAAATATATATAATAATTAATAATAATAATAATAATAATCATAATAATAATATTCATTAATATAATATAATAATAATAATAATACTAATAATAATAATAATAATATAATAATAATAATATTTAAAAATAAAAATAATAATAAGAATAATAATAATGATAATAATCATAATAACATATAGTTTTTTTAATAATAAAAATAATCATAATAAAGATAATAATCAATTAATCATAATAATAATAAGCCCTAGTGCTGTCACCAGATAACATCAAAATATTTGTCATAAGCAGGCGTCAGATCAACACAAATAATATTCTAGCTGTATCACATTGCTGTTAAAATATTTATGGCATCTCTATATAAATATAACCGAGTCTAACGTTTGTACGGTTCGCTGTTTTGCATTCGTTTGCAAACGTTTGCGCGATTCTATATTTCCGCGAAAGCTGACAATTGGTCAAGCTCGATTTCTAAGCATATATGCATATTTGCATACGTGCCAGTATACACTACAGTTTATTAATATGTCGTGGACCTCATTGCTATTTTATTTGGAATAATAATGAGTTTGCCAAAAGAAAATTGAAGAACTCAACATAGGGAAGGTCCCGGCGAGATACTTATAACTCTCAATC
>JARNME010000029.1:28757780-28805592 GCA_030179655.1 Scaptomyza flava | reverse complement strand
TAGCAACTCCACCGCAGACTGAGCCGCGGCCTCGAGCTGAGAGACTATGTCGGCTACGAGAGCGTGGTAGGGCGCAATATCAAAGCGGGGCAATCGGGCTTGGTGGACCTCAAGCATTAAAAATCAACGTAAGGCATGTGGACGACGCGTCAGCTAACACAGGAAAAGTAAAAGAAATCTAGCATGGGAATTTAAGAAATCTTACGGTGCTACTGGGCTGGAGTAGCTTTGTAGCTTGGTTGGTGGTGTAACTTTGATCTCCCTTCACTCCATAAAATTTGCATGGTGGTTCGGCATCACCAGGACCTCAAGCAATCTGAACAAAAGCGTTCCGAGGGTATAAATGGCAACCCTGTTAAAGTAACATGTTTTATTAAAATGTCTTGAAAAACTGCATTAAGGGTAGTATTATATTTTGTTGTTAATACTGCTGGACTATTGTTTATTCTTAAATCAAATTCTTCCCTAGACTAGCAATGGTTTTGAGTGTTCGATGAATAAATTCCTGAATGTATATTAATTTGTTATTTGGTGAAACATATATGACTTGCATGATTAGGATAACGCCGTTTTCCATAACATACTCTGCTGTACATTTATCTGCAGCACTTTTCACAATGACCGACAAATTTGTGGTTACAAGATTGGACGTATCATTTGTGTTGTGATATATCGCAACTCCACCTGAACGAACAAAATGACGTTTAAAGTGGGTTATACAGTTTAATTCGGTATATAACATTCTTCTTGATTGTCAAAAGATGTCTCTTGTAATATCAAAATGTTCGTTTTTTCTGTAACAGAGTCGATTTAATCAACTGAATGTTTACGAAGGCTTTGGACGTTGAACGTACACAACGAAATGCATTTATCTCTAGCAATGAAATCAAAGACAGATTTTGCCTCCGTTTCAAGCTTATTTAATGACAATTTCTGAAACTTTTGTACATACTAGAAAAATTGTTAATGAAGCTCGTACTCGATAATGATGAAATCGATATTTGGTTTCATTATCATCAAATGTAACGATAAATAAACTTTCGATGCTTGTTACACGAAAGAGAGCAACATAAACAAGTTGTTGTGGATGTATTTTGTCATACTCGTTAATAATTTGATCAAATCTTTGAACTTGAGACTTATGAATTGTCATAGCACAAGCAGAAATTATGGGAAAGTGTTTACGTTTAACAATAACTGCTTTATTCCTTTTCATGGTAATGTTGGATGTTCGCCATTCCGTGGGTCATTTATCAACTTTGCTTAGCACAATTAGTAAAGCAGCTTTTGACGTGATAGCGTCTTATAAATCGATAGAGCGGGCTGCACGCACGAAAAAACATGACTCATTTGCCGTTAACTCGCTCATGTGTCGTTACCTCTTTCTGACATGACGTATGTGTCGTTACCTCGCTCTGAAGTGCAAGCGAGAGCGCGGTGTGAGCTCTGTGAGAGTGTATTGTTGCAAATGCTTGCAGAGCAATACGCTATTGGTGTGAGCTATATGAGTGTGTATTGGTGCAAGTGTTTTGTTCTTATATTGAAGAAATATGTTGTTGTTGTACAACAATATCTCTGCCTACAAATGAGTATTGCTGCAGTGGCAGAGAAGCGGACGGTAGAGCCACACAGCTCTGCTGTTTAACAACAAGAATGATGATGTTGAACACCCTATTAAAATATAAGTGTTATTGTGGATATGTAGTTCCATAATATATTTTAAATAGTTGCATATTTTGATATTTATAAGTTGGGAAATTACTAAAATAGTTTAATAATATTAAATAATTAATTTATTAATATGGAAAATAAGCTGGTTAGGGTATCCAACTTCATCATTCATCATTCGTCAAGTCCAACTATGTTTTGCTTCACACACATACTCACACACTAACAGACCAACATATCAGACTTCTATTTTCGATATTATTTATATATTAAGTGATATATTGTCGAATATTCGTGCTTTCATCATTAAATGAATAGCATCGGTCCGCTAATATAGCGATTGTAGGTAATGCTATAACCGACAAAATTAAGTGTCTTAAATGACAGGTTGGACCAGCCATCCGTCAAAGGGAACATTTTCTCCTATATCAAACACATTGAGGCGGGCTTTTTAAAAACTAGATTTTCTTAAGACGTTGTCACGTTTAACTATCGTCAGTAAACCGACATTACAGACAGCCAATGTTTTTTTTCTAGCTTTTTGCCCAACCACTGGTGATCCACATAATTCGAGCCAAACTCTGAAAACTAAGTTGTCCGCATTAAAGCGTAGATGAAATAATTTACCAACGGCACCATTAACTAAACCATCACTTACATCGATGTTTGTTGTGATAAGGTAATAAAGGGTGATTTTTTAGCTATTATCCTTTTGGCAACACTGGTTTAAGCAGCTGACGCACTTTTCGTGTTTTGTTTGACTGTCAAACATCTTCAATTTCGTCTATAATTTAAGAATTGAAGCCGAACGACCTACCGCAACGTAAAATTTTTGGTGAATGGGCTCTTTGAAAAGTTTGCAGAAGATCCACTTTTTACTGAAAAATTGTGTTCAGCGACGAAGCTCATTTTTAGCTCAATGGGAACGTAATAAGCAGAATTGTCGATTTTGGAGTGAGTATCAGCCAGAAGCTACCAATGCATCCCGAAAAAGACACAGTTTGGTGCAGCTTATGGGCTGGTGGCATCATTGGACCGTACTTCTTCAGAGATGACGCGAATCATAACTTAACTATGAATGGTGAGCGTTAACGTGAGATGATATACAACTTTTTTTTGCCCAAAATGCAAGAGCTTGACTTGCATGACTTGCATGACATGTGGTTTCAACAAGACGGTGCCACATGACACACGGCACGCAAATCAGTGGCCAAATTGAGAGCAGTCTTCGGTGAACAGTTAACCTCACGTTTGGGGCCCGTCAATTGGCCGCCTAGATCGTGTGATATAACTCCTTTGGATTATTTCTTGTGGGGCTATGTTAAAGCTCATGTCTATACAGACAAGCCCGCTTGTAGCATTTATTCGTGAGATACCGGCCGAAATGTTGGAAAGAGTATGCCAAAATTGAACTAAGCGGATGGACCATTTGAGGCGCAGTCAAGGTCAACATTTGCATGAAATAATCTTTAAACATTTATTTATATGGACCGTACCATCGATTCAAATAAAGATTTCATGAATTTCTCTGTATTTTATGTGTGTTTTTGAATAACTTTCCTATAGCTTTTAAAAAATCACCTTTTACTTTCCTTTCACAAAAGTGATTTGGTGAGGTAATCTACCGGTATTGATAACAGATTTTGTTATCTAAAAAAAACTTCTTGTTCTTGATTTTTAGATCCAGTTATTATATCCTTGGCAATTGAGATGTGTAACTGGCTACCGCGACATTGGTATAAAATAAACGAATGCCATCCGGACTTAATTGTTGAGTTTCTTCTTTTTGAAAAATTTTGATTCAATAATTTCGAATTGAAACTTTTGCAAAACCAATGCCAATTTTTGTAAGTTTCAATCAAAATGCATCAATAGCCTGTCTCATGACTGACGTCAACGAAACAGAGAGAGAGAGAGAGAGAGAAAGAGAGAGAGGAGAGAGAGAGAGAGAGAGAGAGAGAGAGGGAGAGAGGGAGAGAGGGAGAGAGAGAGACAGAGAGAGAGAGAGAGAGATAGAGAGATAGATAGAGAGATAGATAGAGAGAGATAGAGAGAGAGAGAGAGACCGTCAAGCCCCCTTTCACAACGTGTAATAAAGAACTTCGTTCCAAAAACATGGTTTTGTCGATATTCTCTATCACACCTCTTAAATCGCCAGCATAAGCCAACGCTAGGGGTTTGAAAAAATATCAAGATTGGTGGCTGCGCCTACTGGGAGGCTGGGAAATCGATAACTGAAAAGCGATAGATCATAATAAGTAAATCCCACATCTTTGCAGCTAGAGATTCAAATCTTGGTAAGAAGATAGCTTATGGCATTCCCAAAACTATCCATCGTTTCCGTCCCCAGTAGACTCATCGTCTTGTAAGATTGGAATGGCTTAAACCCTTGACAGTTTTGAGGCTACAGCGACAAAATTTGATAGGATGAAAGCTTGTGTTGAGAAGTAAGTACTCGTGGTGTTGTACTTTTTATACTGATCTTTATTTTCCTGAGCCAGGCTTCTTATACCCAGACTCATGCATATATCATCCCTTAATTCTAACTTATCTATTGCTGTGTTTGTAAGTCTCAGCGTTGGTCTATTAATATTCTTATCCTATCGCTGTGTTTGTAAGGTACAGCGTGCATATGGCTATTTAAGATAACAAATATGTGTCCCTATCTGTACTGCACTCTCAGTTGGAATAACCAACATGTGTCCCTTGCACTGTCAGATCGTCTGCCTGTTGGTCCTTGAGAGCGCACAAGGCATGTTATAAGTCTTATCTTATTATAATGTATGTTCATGATTGAAGGGGGGGCAGCAAATGTGACAGCTAGCAACTGCTGCCTCTGGTTTTGCTTTTTCTTTACATAAATGAAAATCACAACTATTATTATTATTGTTAATGCTAAGGAAATATGACCATTCATGGTGTGAAATGCCAGATCCTCAATGTGCACTTTTTGCCTGTGTAGATCCTTTATGTTTTGCTGTAGTCGCTGTAGTTCCACTGAGTTATTTACTACAATGTGGTGGAGTGGTGTCGGCACCCATGTGCTGTTGTGGTTGAGTACTTTTAGGAAGAGTGGAGAGTACCTTGCTGTATCTGTTGATGTGACTTCCTGCGGTGTTATGATGGTGATTTTACCTATCCTGGCTGTACATCCAGCGTATAGCTCTATTATGCCTTGGTTAGGCAATAGGGTCATCTCCTGGTAGTTTCCGCATATTATGTGAGCTGACGTCTTTTCGAATATTTTAAACAACCACCGATTTTTTCCATTCAGCTTTTGTAAGAAGGTATCCTCCTCGTACTCGACCATGTTGCATGGCTGCTTGTTGCTTGGCTTGATGGGTGATATTTCACAGCTCTGATCGTCGGCATCTTTCCAGGCCCAACTTCCCTCGCATAGCCAAGTGTTCTCGTCTTCATGGCGACAACGATTTACTTCAGCTTCGTTCATTGAGTGGTATGCATTTATCTCGTTATTGAAGATAAGAAAATTCGTTTTAATTTTAGGAATTACCCTTCTTCCATTGAGTTTCAGCGGTATTGGAATTGTTTTGAAGAGGCTGGCATGTTAATTTATGTATATGGGCATCCTTGCATCGATGATTATCATGTTGTCCTTAAATATGGTTTGTGCCTTCATTAGTTTGTATACTAATTGTAATCGATGTGGGGAATTGCCGCCGGGAAGAAGTTGATTTCTTTGCAACCTTTTTTGAATTTCATTGAACTCGGCTAACATTTTATTTGGTTCAACAAGCGAGGGATGAACTCTTCCTTGGTTAACATCCGTTACAAGCGCAATGACCGCTGATTGAAGATCTTCGGTTTCATCAATCCAGTTACGTACTTGAGTAATTAACATGAAGAATTTTATGGATTTCTTGTAGACGAAAAAGTTCTCTTTTATCGTGTTTGCCATCTTGTTCATTTCCTTTGATACTTCTTCAAAGCTTTTATTTATATCTTCTGTAGTTGAGCGTACCAAGTTTGAAGTTGCGTTGATAATCGAAGTCTGGTTGCTGACATATTCATAAGGCGTTTCTCGTTCTGGATTATGGTTTGCATGTTTTCTTTGATTCTGTTAGCTGTGCCAATGTCGAAAAACATTATTAACCTTTTTTTCCTTTCCGAAGCTTGAGTGATGATTTTATTTTTCTCCTGTATACTGTTTATTTTCAACTTGACGGTGCGGCTCACGGTTGTACAGTATTCTTTAAATTCACCCAATTTCTCGCAAATGGCGTCCGTTTTCCTCATGACCTCATCAGCTTGTCTCAAGACTTCGAAATATGCTTGCATGTTGTAGTAAAACAACAATTGCCAGCTTGACGAGACGACTTCCACTTTTCCAATATTGTCCATCAGCATTGCTGTTTGCTGATCCATGTTCTGGATTCTCAACTTGCTTGTATTTGCGGCAGGTATCGTAGAAGCACTTGCTATCTGTAGGATCATTAGCAGGCTTAATATCGTTGCTCTTGTTTTGATCCGATTTTTGGAGTTGTCGACTTGCTCATCATTGTCCTGAGTTGGTAGTAAACAGATCTTATTTATTGATCTTTTACTTCACCCGATTTTGTTTTTACTGTTACTACTCGAACTTTATCATCTTGTCCTTTAGTAGTTTTAGTTATTTTTCCCATGGGCCATCTATCAGGGTGCGTTTTTTCTTGTTTTAATAAAACAAGTTGGCCTTCCTTGGGGTTTGACTTTCCTTGTCGCCATTTTGTTCGCTGTTGCAGTGACGCCAAGTATTCTTCCTTCCATTTCCTCCAGAATTCTCCTCTAATGCGCTGCATGTGTCTCCATCTGTCTAAAGACCCAATTTTCCGATTGTCATCAACATGTTCTGGAGCTCCAATGAGTGGTCTTCCCACAATAAAGTGACCTGGAGTCAAAATGTCATCCCCATCTGTGTCACTATCCAAGGTGACTAACGGGCGTGAGTTTAACACTGCTTCAATTTGGCAGAGCAGTGTTGTAAACTCCTCAAATGTGAAGCTGTTATCGCCGATGACCCGCTTGAGATGGTGTTTTACCGACTTTACTCCAGCTTCCCATATTCCTCCCATGTGGGGGCTTGCCGGCGGGATAAAGTGCCACTTGATGCCTTCTTTTTCAAGCACCGGTGCCAGATTGCTATTGCCTTTTATAGCGGTGACCACATCCTTGTCAAGTATTCTAGCTGCACCCACAAAGTTTGTGCCGTTGTCTGAATACAGATGTTCGCTTTTGCCGCGTCTGGCAAAAAATCGGCGTAGAGCCTCTAAAAACTTATCTGATGATAAGTCGCTGACGGCTTCCAGGTGTATTGCTTTCGTGGCCATGCATACAAATAGGCATATGTACCCTTTATATGATTTTTGACCTCTTCCTTTTGAACAGCGAATTTGGAAAGGTCCAGCGTAGTCGATGCCAGTATTCTGGAACGGGTATCACCTGTTACTCGATACACAGGCAAATTGCCCATCAGTTGACTGGCCATTTCCTGTCTATACCTAACGCAGGTAATACATTGGCGTACATATTTTTTTAAAGAGTTCCGAAGACCAAAGATCCAGAATTCTCGTTGAATTATGTTCCTCATCAGCTTCATTCCACCATGTAAAGTTTCCTTATGAGCATTGTGTATGATTAGAGAAGCTAAGTTTGATTTTCCAACTATAATTGGGTGCTTCACGTCATATGGCACCATTGCATTTTGAAGACGGCCTCCCACACGTAATACTCCATCTCCATCCAGAAAGGGGTTGAGCGGCTGCAATTTACTCTTTGCTTCTAGAGATTTTCCAGCTGTCAGAAAATTAATTTCTTGCCCAAAATCAAGCTGTTGTTGTAATTTCACAACGGCTGTTTTGGCTTTCTTTAATTCGTCAACGGTGAGGTAGGTCGACTGCTGTTGCTTCCCTCGTAGTTTTGCTATAAAGCGTAATACATAGGCCAGTACGCTTTTTAGCTTGTTAAGCGACGAAAATTTTGTCAATAGTGGGATGAGGCAGTTTTCTTTCTTTGTTAGAGTTGCTACTATTAATAACTCAGGTTCTTCAAATTGTGGCCACTGATTTGACGGTCTTGTTAGCCACTCGGGTCCTTTCCACCATATGTTGCATGCTTTTAATTGGTTTGGTGAAATTCCTCTTGAGGCGACATCTGCTGGGTTGTCTGCTGATTTAACGTAACTCCATTCGACATGAGGCAATTTTTTGTTTATTTCATCTACTCTTGTTTTGACGAATTTATCTTTGCTGCGCTTGTTCTTTATCCAAGCTAGCGTAATTTGTGAATCACTCCATGCTTGCGTTTTGGTGTGGTTTCCTACTATTGCTTGGACTTTAGCTAATAGTTTGGCTAATAAGTGAGCTGCACATAGCTCTAGCTTAGGGATTGTTTTTTTGTTTTTTATTGGATTTACTTTGCTTTTCGCTGTTAGCAAAGTGATTTTATTTCCAATTTTGGTATACACCATCGCAAAATCCATGGAGCTCCGTAGCATCAGTGCTCGATTTTCCAGACCAGCGCGGTATTATAATTTTTTCTAAGTCTGGCAATGCGCTCGCATATTCTTGCCAATAATTGGCAAGACTGGGCTCCAGCTCGGCGTCCCAAGTAAGCGGTAGTTTCCATAGCTCCTGAATAAAGCATTTTCCCTGCAGTGTAGCTGGTGTAAGCTATCCCAGTGGATCGAAGATTTGTGCCAATTGAGATAAAATAGACGCTTTGTTATGCGCACTAATTTTGGACAGTCGACGAAAAATGTAAATACATCCTTTTTGGGATCCCAGTGCAGACCGAGAGTTTTTACCGACTCGTCATTGTTTATTATAATTTTTTCGGTTGAGTCTCCTCCTTGAATTCCAGCGATGATTCTGTCATCATTTGATACCCATTTTCTCAAATGCATGCCAGCCTTATCCATGACGCTTCTAATATCAGTTTGTGTTTTGATGCAGTCGTCAATTAAGTCGCCACCAGTGATTAGATCATCCATGTAAAAGTCTGCCTTTATTGCCGTCATCAGTTTGGTGTTGCCTTGGAAATGCTGATTTGCTAGTTTTTGTAGACAGCGGACTGCTAAAAATGGCGCAGCTGAAGTCCCGTACGTTACCGTAGTTAGCTTGAACTCCTTAATTGGCAACTTTGGGTCGTCTCTCCAGAGGATATATTGATATTCCTGATCGTCTTTGGCGACTTTAATTTGACGGTACATCTTTTCAATGTCAGCTGTCATTACGGACTTCCATAGTCTCCATTTGATTAGTATATCAAATAAGTCCTTTTGTATTTTGGGACCAACTAACATCACGTCATTTAAACTTAATCCGTTAGACGTTTTTGCGATGCGTCAACACTACTCTTAGTTTAGTAGTAAGACTGTTTGGCCTGATCACTGCTTGGTGTGGCATATAATATTTGCCTTGGCCGATTGTGTTCACCGGTTCCATGTGACCCAGTTTCAAATATTCCCTCATGAACTTTTTGTATTCATTGAATATTTGCGGGTGCTTCTTGAACTTCATTTCCATTTGAAGTAGTCTTGCCATTGCCTGTTTCCGAGAGTTGCCTAACTCAAAGTTTTTACGGAATGGTATTGAGACTACCAGCCGTCCATTTTCATCCTGCGTAGTTTTTTCCTGGAACACCTTTTTACAAACAGTGTTGTCTTCCGAGTCGCTGGAGTCGCTTTCAAGCTCCCAGAAGCGTTCCAGATCGTCCAGGCAAATGGTCGTTGTTGCACTGATCACTTTATTGCTGGACGATCTAGCTATGGTGCCGGAAACTATCCATCAAAGTTCGGTTTTTTGACCCAGAGTTTCATTGATTTTCTTTACTTGTCCTAACATAATTATAGGAAGTAAGTCAACGCCGATTATGACATCAATTCGGCTGGGCTCATTGAAGTGTGGGTCTGCTAGCTCGCAGCCCATCCAATCTTTGCAGACATTCATGTCAATTTTCTTGCTTGGTAGAGCTCTTTGTAGTTTTGGCATCACAAGCGCCTGTGTTTTTGTAATAAACTGGCTTTTAAACCTGGGTTTAATCATTAGGCAAACGCTGTTTTTTAATATTTCCACGTTTTGTGAAACTCCTTGAACTTCAACATTTCTTTTTGTTCGTCGAAGTTTCAGTTGTTGTGCGGCTTCTTCCGAGATGAGCGTTTTTTGCGAGCCTCCATCGATCAGGGCTCTTAGCTGCTCATAGTTTCCAGACTTATTTTTTATCCGGATGAGCGCAGATGCCAGCAACGTGTCTTGCCCTTTACTTTCTTTAAGGCAATTGCTGCTGACGGTCTCTTTATTATTTGCATCCTCATGAAGCAAATTGTTGTGAGCTTTTGAGCACCGATTGCATTTCCAATCCTTTTTGCAATCTTTGATGCTATGTGTGCCCAAGCATTTGAAGCATAGCGAGCTTTTGGTCACAAATTCCTTGCGCTTTTTGACTGGCTCGGTTCTAAACTTCTGGCATCTCGTTATTTCATGACCATCCAGTTGGCAATAACGGCATCTTTTGTTGTTCGTTTTCTTGGCTTCTGACTGAATGGCATGTTTTTGTACTGAGTCTATTGAGTTATATAGTTGCTCAATAAACTCTAGTAAATCGGACAAGGACTGAATTTCCCTAGCCTTCTTTACATGTTGCTCGTAAAGTTGTAGGACTTCTGTGGAAAATCTTCGCAGCAGAATTTGAGCGAATAAAACATCAGCATCACTAGAAATTTGACCTTTTTCAGTAGCTGTGTCCAAGAACTTGCGGATACTGCCTTCATCATTGTTCTTCAGCAGTTCCAAGTCCAGCAGCTGGTTTACGCAGTTAGCAAATATTTTGCGCGTATTTTCGTAGCGCTTGCATAAAAGCTCCCACGCTGCATTGAAGCTAGCTGCTGATCCTATTAATAAATGGCCGACGACCATTTTAGCTTCTCCTTTGAGGCAAGATTTTAGATAGTTCAGCTTCCTTGTATCGCTGATGTCTTTCCTGTTGTGAATTACTTCGGAGAACAGCTCGAAGAATGTTGGCCACTCTTTGGGACTTCCATTGAAGTGGGGAAGATCCACTTTTGGTAGCTCTGGAACTTCTTCTTTAATTCGGTGCATGTCACTTATTCTTTTGTTTAATTTTTTTAAAAGAACGTCTACACTGCACTCTAGATCATCGATCTCGTCGATGTCAAATGCAAATTTTTCATAGCGTTCCTCTAATTCTGTAAGTGTTGACTGCACCTTGTTCCAAAGGAAGTTAAGTTTGTTCCTAAGATCATTTATATATTCCTGGTTGCTGATTTCTAGGCAGGCATTCACTGTATTAATGTGCTGCCTTACCTTCTGTGCTCTTTTGTCCACAAGATCTACCAATACGTCCATTGGGCTTGGGCTCCGTTGAGAAGACATTTCAAATTTCTCTTGAATATGCTTTCCTTTGGACGTCCCAGGTAGCATTTCCACGTCATTTTGTTGGTCGCTTATCTTGGCTTGGTCGGCAGCTTCGACCTTCATCAGGGACTCTTTATAGGTCCTGATGTTTGCCATTGTGACATCATATATTTTTCCAGTAAAATATTGATGATCGACGACTCCAATTTTCATCAGCATGTCATGATTGGCAGTGAATTCCGCTGCCAAATTATCAACAGCTGATACTGCTTCCTTTTTTTCTATTGCCCGCCGGACTTCTTCAAATATCTCCGATTGCTTTTCAACAGTTGCAGAGTTTGTGCTGACAGCATTTTGTATGTTTTTATTTTTCTTTTGGCTAAACCCGTTGGAGGTGTTTTTGTTTGATCGCCTGGTTGATCGTGCTGTGCTTCGACTCACAGCTTGTTATGGTTAGCCAAAAAAAATTTGTTCACTATACACACACACTATTAACACTTCTGTTGTTGAATGCCACAGAAACGCTTTATTATTTTGCAGAGTAAAGTAGCACAGTACTCGAAGGACCAAAATGTTGAGAAGTAAGTACTCGTGGTGTTGTACTTTTTATACTGATCTTTATTTTCCTGAGCCAGGCTTCTTATACCCAGACTCATGCATATATCATCCCTTAATTCTAACTTATCTATTGCTGTGTTTGTAAGACTCAGCGTTGGTCTATTAATATTCTTATCCTATCGCTGTGTTTGTAAGGTACAGCGTGCATATGGCTATTTAAGATAACAAATATGTGTCCCTATCTGTACTGCACTCTCAGTTGGAATAACCAACATGTGTCCCTTGCACTGTCAGTTCGTCTCCCTGTTGGCCCTTGAGAGCGCACAAGGCATGTTATAAGTCTTATCTTATTATAATGTATGTTCATGATTGAACAGCTTGTGACAGCTCCCTAAGATCTGCTTCAATTGAAGGTATGATTTCCCTGTAAATAATAAAATCAAAAGATATTCTACAGTTTTTTGTGGTAGGCTTATTAAATTTGGTGACAAGTTATCTAGCGGTGAATGACGCTCTAGGAGGAGGACCTGGAAAGGATGGATGATGAGGTGCCGATGTTCTCGCAAGAGCTGGCTGAGGAGCTTCAAACGGCAGAAGCTGACGTCCCCATGACGGGCAGCGGTGATGTTGGAAGCTCCCAAACTGTATCACCAGGAGCTGAAGCAGGGGATGAGTGATGGTGACGTCAAACGTCACCGCCAATGGGCAACCCCAGATTAACCTCCATAGTGCTAAGGCAGCCTCTGCTGTCTTGGCCAAGATGTAAATCAACCCAACATCTTGGGCTAGCCCTGGTACATGACCAATGGGTTAACAATGGCCTAACAATGGCCTTTACATTGCTGACACGAAGTTAATCTGGGATCCTGTACCTAAGGCATGCACCATGGTAAGGATATGTATAAATTTTACTATTCTTTCAGAATTCCTCATTAGAGAATGCGTACCGATTGCCGTTAGGTTAATAGGAAACAACCGCCCCTAATGTGGTGGCATCTGCCTATTTTGCTGCTGATGTGGACTGCCCGCCACCAGGAATAGAAAAGCTGATGGATCACAGGAAAAATAAGCTGCCGGTAATAATCGTTTAAAAATGCAAAGGTTATAGCATTTTTTTGAGACTTACTTCCCAGGAAGTAGCCCTGGCAACAAAGCGAATCGCTTGAAACTGAGGGTCAAGACAGAGCATTGGCCATTGACTGGGCATGTGCCAAGTCGGTGGTCATAGTGGAGAAAACAAAATGGGCAATTGAAACCTTCCAGCCTTACAAAACTCCTAGTCTGGATTGCATATCACCGGTATTCCTTCAGCAGGGCACAGAGTACTCCTACCAACTCCGAGGAAAATCCTGGTCAGCAGCATAGCCTTGGTCACATACCAAATCACTTGCAGTAGAGCTATGGTGATCTTCATCCCCAAGGTAGAGAAGACAGAACTATTGAGAAGACTTGCCAAAAGTGGTATCCAATGTCAGGGCTATGCAGACGACATTGTGATAATAACGCTGGGCAAGTAAGAAGAAACTCTTTGTGATACTGTTCAACTGGGACTAAGAATCACGCATGACTGGTGTAGGGACGTTGGTCTCAACCTAAACCCTATGAAAAAATCACCAGAAGATATAAGTTACAAACGATGAGGGAGATAAGGCTCGCAGGGAGTTAAGCGCTGTATACGTGTCTTATCATAGCCGGGAAGTTATGGGGCACATAACCAAAGATAATTAGATTGCTATACCTTATGGTAGTAAGGCCCATGCTCACGTAAGAGAGATTGCATGGGGATATAACGCACAGCAAATCACTGTGCAGAAGCAGCTTCAAAAGCTACAAAGAATGACATAAGTAGGAATCACGGGAGCGATGAGGACCTGTCCCACAACAGCGTAAGAGGTTTTATTGGTGGTTACACCACTACATCACACAATTAGGCTGCAAAAGAAGGCAACCCTTGAATGAGTTGGGAGAGGACACATTCTTGGTCGAGTAGAGGCAGATATGCTATCGGGTGAGCTTCCCCTACTGGCACAGCCAAGGGACGAAATAAAAGCCGAACACATGTTACGGCAAAAGTTTTCAGTTCACCTCAGTAACAAAAAAAAGTGCACATCTTTTGAAGAGGTCCACAACATAAGTTGGCCCTCGGCTCACTTGCCACGAGCCCCTAGGTATGCACACCAGCATATTCCAAGCTGAGGTATGTGCAATCGGGAGGTGTGTGAAATTTAATTTAAAGCATTACTATCGGAACAAAGATTTAGCAATCTTATCCGATAGCCAAGCAGCAATAATGACACTTAGTGAGACCGAAATCAGGTAAAAGGTAGTTCGTGAGGTACGAACCAAGCTAGACACTCTGGGATCACAAAATAGGCTTGCCCTAAGATGGGTCCTGTGACATGTCGACATAGCGAGCTGGGCAAGGGCACCAGGACTCAGACAAGCCAAGTTTATCTTGGGTAGCTATAACCTCAAACAGCTTAAGCAAGTAATATCAAAGGGTAACAAGTAAGAAGGCTCTAGTCGGGAGAGCCCGACTAGAAGATACCCTGAACCCAATTGCAATAAATAAATTAAATTTATTATTGACTTTGGTTTACTGACTTAGCTTCAATCAATAAAATATCGATATCTCCGGTGTTTCTCAACCAATTTCGACGAAATTTTCAGAAAAGTTCTATCATTACCCATTACTGCAACCCTCATTTTTATATTTTCCAAATTCGATATTTTTGTTATCGATTCCACGTGTATATCGGAAACCAGAATAGTTATCGATAATTTGAAGAAAACCTGTTCTACTTATGGTATAAGAATTTTATCAAATCTGAAGCTTGTAGTCTCTAATCCACGCGTTCATACACGGACAGACAGACAGGCTATATCGTCTCGGCGTGAGCTGATCAGAATATATACTTATGGGGTCGAGATGCTCCTACGCGTACATACTTTGCACAAACCATATACTCTATTACCCATTTAGGGTAAGGTATAAAAAGGCTCAGGATATCACGGTCTCTGACAGGACTGTAGGCTAGAGGCCCTGCAAAGCAGTATAGTCAGCAGCGAGACTTGCAGATTCTGCGAAATGGAAGAAGAATCTTCCTTGCCTATTATAGCAGAATAAGTAGCCTAAGTAAGAAAAATAAGTAGTTTTCTAGGAAAACATATTGTGCAACTAAGCGTTTTAAAAGCCATCGACTCAGCAAATATATTTGCTTTTATGCAACACCTGGGCCTGATGGAAGAGCTATAGGCCAAAAAGGGGGCACAATAGATCTGTTTGCTCGCAGTGCATTAACTCCTAATATAATAATAATAATAATAATAATAATAGTAATAATAATAATCTTTTTTTTTTTTTTTTTTTTTTTTCGGGTAGGGGAAATGCCTGTGCGCATCTCTCAATCTGCCGCTGCAGAGAGGTATGTGGGGCTTGCACCCACTAACAACCCCGCCTCTCTGGGCCTCTTCCACTTCGGAAAAGCTCTCGCATTTCTTCGAAGTGGGGCCCCTTGGCGCCTAGCGCTCTCTTTTTGGTCTGCGTCCAGACTACCCAATGCTCTCGTCCAGGTCCTTCTTTTTCAGCCGGAGGATGTCGCCGATGTAAGCAGCTATTTTCTTCCATATTTCGTCATCGCTAATCATTTTGCAGATAATATTTTCCGGGCAGAAGCTCCCAATTGTTTCAAAAAGCCGAAGTCGCTTTTCTGCGAATCGTTTACAGTGGAACACAGTGTGTTCTGCATTATCTCTTTCGGCGTCACGATAAACACAACTAGCTTGTGTACTTTTTCCAAACATATGAAGATAGGCGTTAAAGTATCCATGACCAGTGAGCATTTGTGTCACATAGTAATCAACATCTCCCCCCTTTCTTGTTATCCAGTGTTTGATGTCGGGTAATAGTCTCGCCGTCCATCTTCCGGTGCTCTCATTTGTCCATCTTTCTTGCCAAAGGTCGAGTGTCTGCTGTTTGCATTGCTGGAGTGATTGTCTATTTGCCTGTCCGGATATTCGTAGCTCGTAGATCTTTTTCCGTTCTCTTGCCAACAAATCAATGGGCGTCGCGCCTGCAATGACCAGTGCAGCAGCTGCAGAGACCGTCCGATAAGCACTTATGATTCTCAGCGCGGATGTTCTTTGTACAGCGGTGAGCTGATTTACTCGTGTTTTTCTATTCATGGTGTTTGCCCATATCTCACAGCCATACAGCATGATGCTATTGGTTGCTTCCATCAAGAGCTTTCTGCGGCATTGTAATGGGCCACCAACATTTGCCATGAGTCTGCTGGAGAGCGTGTGGCAGCAGCAGTCTTAGTTATGCGTGCTGATCTGCGCCTGATAGGACATCTTGAGCAGTCGTACTCTAATATTAAACCTTTGTGTCCAGAGCGAGCTCCCTAGGAGGGTAAATTCTGCCTCTATAGGAATCTGCCTTCTCGTGACTAATAAAATTTCTGTTTTTTCTGCGGCTAGCTGTAATCCATGGTTATCTAGCCACCACTTAACTTTTGTCATCATCTGTGTTAGCTTACGCTGCGCATATATAAGATTGCGCGCGTTGATGACTGCAACGATGTCATCTGCGTAGCCGACGAGAAAAGTGTCGTCTGGCATCTCTAGTCTAAGGATGTCATCATAGGCGATATTCCAAAGATCAGGCCCTAGTATGGATCCTTGCGCCGCACCCGCAGTTATCTGAAAGCTCTTTTCGCCTGTCTTGGTTTGGTACACAAGCTTTCGGTCCTCTAAGTAGCTACTTATTATCCGAAGCAGGTAACTTGGGATGCGAAAACGGACTTGAAGTGCCTCAATCATGACTGACCACTTGGCGCTGTTAAAGGCATTCTTAACGTCTAGTGTGACCAGCACCACGATTGGCCTTGAGCGGTGGTTCCCTTGCTGGCTTGCTAGTGCTGCTTGCGTCACCTCTCTTATTGCTCCTATTGTTGACTTGCCTGGTCTAAAGCCGTGCTGCCTAGGTGATAGTCCACCCGAATTTTCAACTGCTGCTGCCAGTCTAGGTTTAATTAGTTTTTCCAAAAGCTTTCCTGTAGTGTTAAGCATGCATAGTGGTCGGTATGCCGATGGTGAGTCAGGATCACCCTTGCCTTTCTCAATTAATACTAGCCGCTGTATCTTCCAACACTTAGGGAAGATTCCCGAAAGGATGCAACTGTTAAACATTTTTAAAAGAATTTGGGGTCGATTTGCTACTAGAGCCTTAAGTACTTCTGTAGGGACATTGTCAGGGCCGGGTGCTTTCCCGCTTCTTATACTTCTGGCCGCCGTAATAAGCTCATTTTCGGTAAAAAGCTCGAATGGATCATCATATCCTTGCTCTGTATTAATAGTTCTCGCCGGATGAGACGGAAACAAAGCTTTTACAATATTCTCTAATTTCTCATCCTCCATGATGGGAGTTGTGTTGTTGGCCCTAAGCTTTTTCATAACAATTTTATACCCAAGACCCCACGGGTCGTTGTTAATATCGTCGCAAAGGCCTTTCCACTTTTCCTGTTTACTCCTACGTATGGCTGCATTTAGTTCTTTTTTTGCTTTCCGACTGTGAGCGTCCTCTTCCGCGAAATTTCCTCGTCTTCTGGCTCTGGTTAGCCGCCGCCTGCACCTTACACAGTTCTGTCTAAGGACGTCAATTTCTTGCGTCCACCAGTATACTTCCTGCCCAGCTCTGTGCCTATTTCCCGATTTTGGCATTGATGCTTCACTCTCTTTGATAGCATTCATAGTGCGATCAACTATGTTCTCTGTGGTCCCAGGACTTGAGCTTGGGGCGATAATTCTGTCAAATTCATTAATGAGGGCATCTATGTTTAGGCGTCGGGCGTTCCATTTTCGCTGCCTAATTGAAGTGGGTGGGCTCTTTATTATAGAGGTGGATCCCAATTCAAATGAGATGTACTAATGGTCGCTAGCGGTATAAATATCCAGGACTTTCCAGTTCTGTATCTCTTCAGACCGTCTTTCCGAGACCAGAGTGATATCTGGGATCGTACCTTCACATCCGTCTCTGCAAAAGGTTGGGGTTGTACCTGTATTAGCTACTACAAGACCAGTTCTAGCTGACATTTCTACCACTCTTAGACCCCTGGGATCAGTTGATGGCATGCCCCATTCTTTCGCTTTTGAGTTAAAGTCGCCTGCTACGATGCTTTTGCCTTGTAGCTGCACAACAGTGTCTTCGATCCCATCCAATTTGTGCTTAAATGTTTGGATATCATCGCTTGGTGTTAGGTAGCAACTTAGTATGTTATAGTCACCTACTCGAACGCTGACGTACCCATTGCCTTGTCTTACATCCCTATGCCGTATTCTACTTCTTGCTGGAATCCATATAGCGGCTGTTTTAGTGAGATCCTCAAGCCAGATACCATCTTCCCTGTTCTTATATTGTTCGCTTATTATTACCATGTCAGTTTGATGTTCTATTATTATTTGAGACAAAAGAGAGTCTGCTGTTCGGCTTCTGTGTAGATTAGCTTGAATGATTTTCATATTTTGGCTTTCCTGGTACTGGCTATGCAGTTATGCGCCCCCGGGAAGTGATTGAGTTCTGTTCGATTTTCGTATGCGCATACACAGCACCTTGGGGGCTTTGTGCATTCTTTCATTTTATGCCCGACTTCTCCACATTTAATGCATAGGTTACTTCGATCCGGCCCAGTGCAGTTACTCTTAACATGATTGTTACCGAAGCATCTGAAGCAGCGTTTAGTATCTTCACAGCGCTTTACTCGACATCGGGTCCATCCGATTTTAATTCTCGGTTCCTTAAGCATTTTTCTGCGTATTCGGCTGGGAGTATGACGAAGGCTCGTCTTTGTTCCTGCTCATTCGTTTTTGTCAAGCGTACCCGTATTTCATCGATTGATCCGTTTGTTGCGGCCGATATTGCGAGCTTGACTTCCGATTCTTCTGTATAGCTGTCCAGATCCCGGATCTCTATCTTAGCGGATGGTCTCAGAAGATTTACTGTGGCTGTGTCTTTAAGAAGGTCCTGAATGCCATTGCAAACTTTTTGAGTTTGGCTTCCTCTAGTAAACTCCAGCAGCATGTCTCCCGTTTTAGTTTTTCTTATAGCACGTATTGAGCTCTCGCCGTCGTCAACTATTACGTTTTTACGTAGGTTGCCGAGCACTTCTGCATAGGTTTTACCTTCAGCTGGTTTAATTAGAACAGCATCGGGTCGGATTCGCGTCCTTTGTTTGACATCGTTTCGTGTCCTTGCTCTAGCGGGTTCTTTGTTGTTTTCCACGTTATCACTATGCACATCTCTTGCAGCTTCCGCTTTCTTGTTTTTTTGTTGTCTATTCTATTTGGAAACCGTCTGGCTCCGTACTTCTTACCTTCTTTGCAGATGCCGGCACAGCTGAGCTGGAAGCGACCCTCTTTGAGATAGGGGTCCCTGGAGTATTGTACTTCTCTCTTTCTGCCTTTGCCGCTGCTTTTCTATAAGTTTCGTCTGATCTTTCTTTCTCAGCTGCTTTCCAGCTTCTCCTGTGGCTCTCAAGCACATCAATGAGCTCGCAGAGTTCTGACACTCCACCTTTGACATCCATGCTAATGTTTCTTTGCTTGCTAATTGCCTGCTTCATCTTGCGGAGTACACTCTTGCATTGTGTCACTGTTTCCTCTTCAAGTGCTCTCATTTTGTAGATCAGCTCCTGGCGCGGTGAGCTGTTTGCTTGAGTTGCATTTTTGTGCAGGCCCAGGGTTGCAGCTGGAGTTTCCATGCATTGTGCTCCTCTATCGGGTTCTGCTTCACTCTCAATTTCCACTTCTCTCTGTTGGTTGGCCGTCTGAGTTGGTAGCCTTGCCATCACGCTGTTTTGCTTATCTGGTGCTTCTCCGATTGGCGTTGGCGTTGTCTGGTTCATGGTTTGTTTGACCACCTTCTCTGTGTCCGTGGCCATCTGTGTCGGTGACCTCGTCATCATCCGGCTTCTGCTGAAAACTCCTATCTCTTCCTCGCTTTGTTTTTGTTGTTTGTATTGATTGTTCATTTTATATGGGTCCAAACTTTAGGCCGCTATCTCCTCTCATGTGTACAGTCGTTCGTTATGTCCCCATGGGTCCCTTTGCAGGCAGTGAGGTTCATGCAAGGGTTGACACAAGACTTTATGAGTACAAGTGTTCAGAGCCAGGACGAACGCTAAGCAGGAGTCCTCTCAACTGCACCTGTACCATTAATTCAATGGTGATGAGATTTGAACGTACTTAAAGACTCGCCGGGTTTAAATAGGACGGAGACAGCTGCGGCATTAGCCCAGCAGCCATTTCATCAGGGGTTCAGTCTGGGTACTCAAGTACTGGAATGCCTTAGTCGTCGGCGACGGATCTTCTTTTATGTCTACCGATTCGGAGAAAGACCTTAAAGTAGCCGCCCACTATGGGTCAGACGCTAACCAGGATGCCGCCCGACTTCGGGTGCAGCCGCATCCTGGATTTTTTCCACGGTGCGCCTTTCTTGCGTCAGGCATCAGCTGGGACGCCTTCTCATCTTAGCAGGTACTCTGTCGGGTGACCGAAGTACCAGTATCCAGGGTCGCCACGGGGAGGCGATGAGCTGCTTGAAGATCGCTTGTATGGATTGTGCTGGACTTTGCCATGTTAAAGCTAACAGCCACGTTGCCATACAATCGGAGCTTCCGACCCCATAAAATTAATAATTTTTTTTTTTTTTTTTTTTTTTTTTTTTTGGGTTGGGAGGGGAAAATGCATTTATGCACTTCCAACTAACGTCTTAGTTAGGGAGTGTGGGGCTCGCTACATAGTAGAATACCCACTAAACCCTCACCACACCCCCTCTCCATCGACCTTCCAATACTCGAAGGGTACCGAGCCTTTCTATAGAATGACTAGTATAATGAATCTAAGACTAGCCTTACGTCAACCCTACGACCTCATCTAGTCTCTAGACTAATAATAATAATAATAATATAATAATACTATAATAATAATAATAATAATAATAATAATAATAATAATAATAATAATAATAATAATAATAAATAATAATAATAATAATAATAATGATACTAATAATAATAACATATATTTTTTTTAATAATAAAAATAATCATAATAAAAATAATAATAATAATAATCATAATAATAATAATGCCTAGTGCTGTCACCCAAGATAAACATCAAACTATTTGTCATAAGCAGGCGTCAGATCAACACAAATAATATTATAGCTGTATCACATTGCTGTTAAACTCTTTATGTGCATCTCTCATATAAATATAACGAGTCTAACGTTTGTCGGTTCGCTGTTTGCATTCTTTAAACATGTATGTTAGCGCACGGCTGTACGTGCTTCTTGCATTCTTTAACCGTCGTGTTAAACTTCTATAAACGTTTGCGCGATTCTATATTTAAGCGAAGCTGACAATTGGTCAAGCTACTATTTATAGCATATATGCATATTTGCATACGTGCCAGTAACAAATAAAGTTTATTAATATTCGTGGACCTATTGCATTTTATTTGGATAATAATAGTTTGCCAAAAGAAACTTGATAACTCAACATAGGGAGGTCCCGGCGAGATACTTATAACTCTCAATCGCATTGGTGCTTATTAATAAGTGCATTTAATTAATTATAGCCGTCGTCGAATGCAGACGTGTTTTCTCATCGTGGTCCGGTTAATTAATTCCCAAACGCAAAAGTGCAGTGATATAGAAGCTTATAAAATATATATTTTATGCGAAAAGACGCTAAGTGCAATGTATCTGCACAAATTGCTTTTTAAAAAATCTGTAACTCAAACAAAACAATTGACTTTTAACAAATAATAACATATAAAACAAAAGGCACTAACAAATTCTTCACCTCGCTCAAGACAATGAGTCAACGCGAGAATTGTGGCCAGCGACAACGCGAGCAAGACGAGCGTCGTCGGCTGAGCAACGCTTACTTTTCCGTAGTTTCAGAGCAGCCCGAGCGGTCAATTACCCCCAACCCGCAAATCGAACTCTCTTACACAGCGCGTGCCAGAGAACGTTCTTGCTCACCGTCTCCGTCCCTGTTATCTATCGAGTCAACGCAATCCGACCGCGCGCGGTCGGCAACACCCAATCCGACAAATGAAGTATTGCACACAGCACGCGACCGAAAGTTTTCGTGCTCCCCGTCTCTCTTAGCAACGACTGCAAGTGCCGCGGCCTCTCTAGGTACCGCAACAGCGACTACAACCACAACTGCACCGATACCTACTTCCCGTTCAACAAGCACAACGACTGCTGCGCCGTCAGCAAATCAAACTGCAAACAGCAAAAATGTTAAGCCGGCTACACAGACTGGTATGGATCGCTACATTTATATCAAAAGAAAGCAAGTCCGCTAAATTCTACGAATAAACCAAAAATGACCCGTAGCAATTTAAATATACCCTCGAATGATACTACATACAATAGCAATAGATTTCACATCTTGGCAGAAAACACAGATGATCTGCCTTCTGAAGCCGTTGGGGTTGTCACGAAAAAGCCGAAGCCACCCCCAATATATATACGCGAGAAAAGCTCCAGTGCTTTTGTTAACAAAGTTATTGAGCTCATAGGCAAAGATAGTTTCTACATAGTCCCTCTCGTACAGGGTAAAATTCAAGAAATTAAAGTCCAGACAAAGTCGGAAGATAATTACAGAGTTCTCATAAATTATCTAAACAAAAAAAAATGAATTATTATACGTATCAATTAAAAAGCTGCAAGGGCCTGCAGGTCGTAATAAAGGCATAGAACCTGATGTAACACCAGAAGAAATAAAACAGGCGCTGCAGGAAAAAGGATTTCGAGAAAAAACCGTCATAAACATCTTAAACAGGAATAGGATGCCGCAACCACTTTTTAAAATAGAACTTGAACCAGAAACGAAGATGCTTAAAAAAAACGAGGTGCACTCAATATACAAACTTCAGCTTTTACTTCACCGAAGAATCACCGTAGAAGAACCGCACAAACGAAACGGTCCGGTACAATGTATGAACTGCCAAGAGTACGGCCATACAAAAGCCTACTGTACACTGCGCTCGGTATGCGTATACTGTGGGGAACTGCACAGCTCCGCAAGTTGCCCAGTAAGCAAAGAAGACTCTAGCAAAAAATTCTGTAACAACTGCGAAGGCAAGCATACAGCCAACTACAGAGGCTGCCAAGTCTACAAGGAACTTAAAAATCGTATCCATCAGCGCTGTACCACTGCACGCTCGCAACACGCACCGACTACCTTCACTCCATCGAAACACAACCCAGACGTCTTCTTTTCATTTGCAGCCAGATCCTCACTTGGCCCCGAGTTCTCAACCAATAACGCAACTTATGCAAGCGCCCTAAGATCCGGACTGGCTCTTCCTGCCTCAAACACACCGTACTTACAACCAAAACAAGTGAGCACAAACGCTGCACAGGAGCAGCAACAAAGTAACCTCGAAGCACTCGTATGTACCCTGCAGCAGAGCATGAACGAGTTTATGTCATTCATGAAAACAACTATGCAGGAAATAATGCGTAATCAAAATCTCTTGATACAAATGCTTGTATCACAACAGTCAAAATAATCAATGGCTGAGATACGAATATCTACGTGGAACGCTAATGGCGTCTCACAGCATAAACTTGAATTAGCTCAATTCCTACTCGATAAGCACATCGACGTAATGCTACTTTCCGAAACACACCTTACAAACAATATAACTTTAACATAAGTGGATACTTATTCTATGGTACAAATCATCCCGATGGTAAAGCACACGGTGGAACTGGTATTTTGATCAGAAGCCGCCTCAAGCACCACTACTATAAAGAGTTTGCTGAAAACTTTCTACAGGCCACATCTCTAAAAATACATTTAAACAGTGGGAACCAACTTACTCTTGCCGCTGTATACTGCCCTCCGCGTTATACCATATCTGAAGACCAATTTATGGAATTTTTTAACTCACTAGGAGAATGCTTTATAGCGGCAGGAGACTACAATGCCAAGCACACACACTGGGGATCTCGTCTAGTGAATCCAAAAGGAAAGCAGCTCTACAATGCAATTATAAAAGCTAACAACAAGCTCGACTACGTTTCTCCTGGCAGACCAACATACTGGCCGACAGATCCCAAAAAACTACCCGATTTGATTGACTTTGCAGTTACCAAAAACATTTCGCGTAGACTGATTAGTGCAGAGTGCCTTTCGGATCTATCATCCGATCACTCCCCAGTCCTAATAAATCTGCAACGACACCCTGAATACATAAATCGACCCAGTAAGTTAACTTCACATAAAACTAACTGGCTCAGATACAAAAAATTTATAAGCTCACACATTGAGCTTAAGCCACGTCTCGTTGATGTAGCTGACATTGACAGTTTTGTTAACACTCTGGAGACTGTCTTCGTCGCCGCAGCTCGCGCCGCTACGCCTCAAATACCAAAAACAATACACAACCAAAGGACAACAAATCTACACATTGAACAGCTCGTTCTTGAAAAGCGGCGCTTACGACGTGATTGGCAATCGAACAGATCGCCATCGGCAAAGCAAAAACTAAAAGACGCCACACGTAAACTCACCAAAGCGTTAAAAATCGAGGACGAGCGCGCTCAACGCCGTTACATCGAGCAATTATCAACCACCAGTACGAAAAACTCATTGTGGAGAGCTCACCCAACTCTAAGCTCACCAACAGAAACAGTAATGCCTATAAGAAACTTCGCAGGCGGCTGGGCTCGCAGCGATGAAGAAAGAGCTAACACATTTGCTACTCATCTCCAAAAAGTGTTCCAACCTAACGCTGCAACAAATACGTTTGCACTACCGACTTCTTCAAACGGCTCTCAGCTTCAAGATGATCCAATCAAGTTTCGCCCGAATGAAATCGTTAGAATCATTAAAGAGCAACTGAACCCAAAAATCTCCAGGAGGTGACCAAATAACCCCAAAGATGATTATTGAGCTTCCTTACTGTGCAATATGCATAATTGCCCAGCTCTTCAATGCTATCACCAAACTTGGCCACTATCCAGACAGATGGAAAAAGTCAATTATCATTATGATACCAAAGCCTGGAAAAGATCACACAGTTCCCACGTCGTATAGACCTATAAGCTTATTACCGTGTCTATCAAAACTTTTGAAAAATGTTTGCTGTCCCGGATAAATCCATTCCTGAATCTTCATAACATAATCCCGTCACACCAATTTGGCTTTCGTGAAAAGCATGGAACAATTGAGCAGGTTAACAGAATAACATCAGAGATACGAAGCGCGTTCGAAAATAGAGAATACTGCACTGCAATATTTCTGGATGTTTCTCAGGCATTCGACAAAGTTTGGTTGGAAGGTCTAATGCATAAGATCAAAGCAATGCTCCCAAACAACACACATAAGCTGCTTAAGTCGTACCTATACGACAGGAAGTTCGCAGTAAGATGTAACACTGCAATGTCTGACGAACACAGTATCGAAGCTGGTGTTCCACAGGGCAGCGTACTGGGACCAACACTGTACGTGCTTTTCACAGCAGACATCCCAATAAGCAGCCGATTGACAACATCTACCTTTGCTGATGATACAGCTATTCTCAGCCGCTCCAGATGCCCAATACAAGCAACAGCGCAACTAGCCCTTCATCTGGTCAACGTGGAAAAATGGTTATCAGATTGGCGAATTAAGGTAAACGAACAAAAATGTAAGCAAGTAACTTTCACCCTTAACAGGCAAGATTGTCCACCGCTCACGTTAAACAACACCACACTTCCAAAAACAAACGATGTAACGTATCTGGGCGTACACTTAGACCGAAGACTAACATGGCGGCGACACATTGAAGCTAAAAGAACACATCTCAAACTGAAAGCCAATAGCCTCCACTGGCTCATCAATGCTCGCTCTTCCATTAGTTTGGACTACAAGGTCCTGCTTTACAACTCTGTTCTAAAACCAATCTGGACCTATGGTTCCCAGTTATGGGGGAACGCTAGCAACAGCAGCATTGACATTGTCCAGAGAGCCCAGTCAAAAATATTGAGAACCATTACCGGGGCACCGTGGTATGTTCGAAACGAAAACATTCATAAAGACTTAAACATCTCAACAGTCAAGGAGGAAATAGAGGAACAAAAAGTAAAATATCTTATCAAGCTCTCATCGCACACAAATCATCTCGCGAGAGGTCTCACAAGGCTGCGCAGCCGATCCCGTCTTCGTCGTAACGACTTACCAACCCAGCGATGATTTTTAGGGACGCGCACTCAGAATACAGTCAAAAACAAAAATGAACTGTAAGCTAAGATTTATTTATAAGATTTGTATACTTATTGCTAGTTTTCTAATTCACTAGAAAAGATTCAATAAATAAGACCAGCAATTTAAAAAAAAAAAAAAAATTTAATAAGCAAAGTGACTATAGTTTAGTTCTGATCAAGTGACAACAATCGATTTTTGCGTTAAGCTGGTTGCATTTAATGAGTTTTTACAGGCTTGATGCAAACAAAAATGTTGAATCTCAACTCAGCTAAACTTTTAGGTTGACTAGAGTTACTTGATCAGACTCAAGCTTCATTAAAAAGTACGCTTCATTAAAAAGTACTCACGGGTGCACGATGAGCTATTCTTAAATCTTAAGTCGCACCTGCGAGTGTAAGAATATTTCCGCAAAGTGCATACACAGCGCGTATCTACATTACTGCCTGATGAATCGAATTATGTTGCTGATCCGCTTGCCTAAATCTAAGCTACCATTCAGTGAGAATGGTACACAGACTATTTAACGTTTACACTAAATATGAACGTTAAAAATTATGGGAGTATATCCAAGTTGTCCGCGATTCCTAAAGTCTTTTAAAAAATTATATGTTCTCAACTGCAACACACATGTAGTTCAATTATATCGCCTTATCAATACTAAACTTCTTGAATTCACTTCGCTTGTTATAAAAAGGTTTCAGGAAAAAATGCCAACTGACGTTGTTAACAAAGATTTTAGTAAGGCATTTTATTCTGTAAGTCATTCTCTGTTGCTAAAAAAATTAAATATTATTGGATTTCCATCAAAACTCTTATTGTGGCTTTCGGAGTACTTGTGTGGCCGATCACAAGAGGTAGTTTTTAAATCGTCTGTATCATACCTATTTAAGTTAACTCTGGTGTTCCCAGGGGAGTCATCTTGGACCTTTGCTGTTTAATCTGTTTATTGACGACCTTCCATCTGTTATTACTAACTCGTTTTTCACCTATAATGATGGTTTTCTTTGTAACTTGCTTCAGTCAGATTTGGGTGCATTCTCAGCCTGGTGCCGTTTTAACTTTCTCAATTTAAATAGTTCTAAATGTAAATTCATGTCTTTTTGAAGTAGTACCCCTCATACTGCTCACTACTTGCCTGATGCCTCACCACTTGACCGCGTGTTTGAAATGAAAGATTTAGGCATTATTCTTGGTCCTAAATTTAAGTTTGACTCTCATATTTTGTCTATGTTCAATAAGGCCATTAATGTCCTTGGTTTCATCAAGCGGTGGTCGAAAGAGCTTAACGATCCCTACACCACTAAAACGCTTTATACATCCCTAGTACGTCGCATCCTGGAGTATGGATCTTGTGTGTGGTCCCCGCAATACTCGATCCACCAGGATAAAATCGAATCTGTGCAGAAGAAATTTCTTCTTTTTGCCCTTAGAAGTTTTAACTGGGTTCCTAGAGTTATCCGTTAATGAGGTTCAGTTTGCATGTATTCTCCCATAAGGAATTAACTGAAGTATAACTGACCGTAAATGTTAACTGAGGAATAACTGAAGAGAAACTAGTTCATTTGAACACTTGTTCGATAGACCATCGCTATGTTTCATCGAAAAAGTCACAAAACATCTGATTGGAGTTTGAAAAGGTAAGCGAAATATTGTATAATATTTTTAAAATAATTAATATAATTCGTTTTTAGATAGATTCTTGTAAAAAGTACGTTGTTTGGGAGCAAGGCATGGTGAGCTTGTTTATGGAGTTGTGGGAGGGGAACTTTATTGCGGTCAGGGCAATGCAGAGGAACTCCCACATATATGCGAAAATGGTGGAGAAGTTGAAGGAGGCGGGAATGAAGGAAGTGGATGGCGCCGCAGTGCGGTATAACGTTGTGAGCTTGAAGCGCAAGTATAAGTAAGATATATAGAAAACTGCGTTTTATGTCCAAAAGCTAACAATTGTTGTTTACTTCTGGACAGGAGTTGAAAGATCAGGGGCCGTCGGGTGGTGCAACATCCAAGTGGCATCCATTTCATAGGGTGAATCGCATATTGCAACAGCTCAGATCAATACATATTGAAGGTCACATCGACCAAACAACAGGTAGTGTAATTAAATATTATTATAATATAATAAATTTTTATCAGAATTATTCGTTAGTGCCTGCAGCGGTTGAGACTTTTGACGACATTCCGTCGAAGTCTGCTCAGGGTATTGCAGCATTGGGGCGTACCTTTTTGGATCGGGTATCGATGGAGCAGTCATCGGTGGAACGAAGTTCAGTGGAGCGGTCTGCTGCAGAGAGCTCATCGCCGGCGTCTGGAGAGCAACCAACAATTTATTTTAACTTACGAATGACCACTCAGATGGACGCTTCCCTTTTCTGCTAATTGCAATGTTCAAGGCCGAAGTATTTATAAAATTACATTGCTCTTTCATAACAAGCAAAAAAGCATGTAGACATTTCATGTACATCAATAAAACTGACAATAATGCACTACAATTTTGAAATAATAATTGATTTATTTCCATGCTTAATTCGTAATTTTAGCTATAACAAACCAAAACAAAACAAACCGAACAGCTGATTCATTAACGGAGGCTCAGTTACTGAGCAATGGAAACACCTTTCGTAACGGACAGTTAAAATTAACAGTAACTGAGCAGTGGAATTAGGCTTTTATTCTCTAGTTTCCTAGGAGACCTCAACTAAAACGATCGATCCTATTCTCTTTATCTAATCGTTACCACTTAATACTAATCTAACGGTGGTCTGATTGGGTCTTCTGGGTTTTCCTCAATCCACGCAAAAAATGTTGGACCACTAAATTTATTGTTTAATTTCCCAGGGCTTTAGCGTTAAGCTTATAAATATTTTACCTGAGGTTTCTTTCAGATTTATATATAATTTTATTTTAATTAATTTTAAGTTTCAATTTTTAATATTATTTAAGTTTAAATTAATTTTAATTTTAAGTCAGCTGATCTTAGTTGACAATAAACAAATAAACAAATAAATGATACACTGAATATGCCAGCTTATTTTCAGTATTTAAATCGGTTATCAACAACGATCCCGATTTAAATGACATCGAACGGCTGCACTCATTGTTAGTTAGATTTACGATGGAGACAATTCGATCTTTAGAAATGTCAAGTTCTTACTCTGGAGAAGACTTGTAAAGAGCGTTGAGCGTTAACGGTGTCAACCAAAACAAATGCCTGTTCTTCGACATGTCTGGCTACGAAATCTATTCCTGCAGAAGATTAACAAAACCTACACGTCATAAGAAAGTACAGAAGCTTGGATTGTGCTATAACAGATCATTGACGTGCCTGCAATGGTAAAATCCATACACGATTGCAAATTGCTGAGTCATAGCTTGAAATACCAACTGATTGTGCTAGCACATCGTTGCCAAAATCGACTGTTGCCTTTGCCTTCCAACCTTCCATGACTCTTGCAGATCAATGTTTTCGTCCTGATGTTGTACTCCTGGGTACTACGATCATCTTAATCAAAAACCGATCAGCCTCATACATGCTCTGCAGTGCTTTGCTAGATTCAGGCTAACAACTTCATCTGGTCACGTAGCAGCTCAAAAGCTTCAGCTGAAAAGGACCCCATCTGTAGCTTCGGTATCCGGACGAGCTTCTCTATAGATGAGTTCACAGCCAGCATATGCTTAAGATCTTTTATTGCTCCCAATATCACGGATTGTCAACCCTGTGTGGTCACTGACACGACAGATTTTAAAATTCCATCAAATATTAAATTAGCTGATCCCGCCTTTAATAAGCCAATGAAAGTGGACTGCTTGGTGACAGCACATTCTTTGAGCTCCTATGTGTTGAACAAATAAAGCTAGGCCCGAGTCTGCCACTCCTACAGAAGACTCGTCTGGGTTGAGACGTATCATGCGGTTCAGGATAGCAACAAACACTTTGTACACCTATCCTTCGATTTATACGATACATGTTTTACACTATTTCGCTTTTATACGGTTCATAAGCTAACGAAACACGTTAAAATTTCTAAAAATGTATTTTGGTTCATATCAATCCACATATGTGAAATTATTTTGATTTTGAAACACTGATTGCAAAAACAAGAATTTCCCCCTTTTTGTGAAATATGTGTGTTTAAAAACGAACGCAGTGTATGTCCAAGAGCTTCACCGAATGTATTCGAGTTTGTCCAGGCAACCTCATAAAGTCCGCTCAACCTCAATCGTCCAATCTTCCAGATCAATCAACTGTTGAGCTGGTCGTTGAGCCCAACCGGAAATGTTCGAGTGAAGGAGGTGACAAAATACCGATCAACGAAGAAAGACAGATTAGATAGTTTCTGATAGTGCATCTCCCCAAGCGTCCGATCTTCCGATCCTCTCGAATCCATCAACGGTCAAGCTAATAAATTTCGACCAGGAATATTCTAGTGATGGAAGTGACATTATGCCAATCAAGAAGAAAAAGCTGATAGTTCCTTAAAGTGATAGCGATCAATTTTCAAACTAACCTGAATTTGTTAAGTTTCAGCCGGTACTTTTTGAAACAAAACATACTTGTTGGTCCTTGTTGGTCCGACAAAAAAAGTAATATTGTTATGTGTTTTTGTTTGTCGGTCTTAGTGTGCGACAAAAAAAAATCGTCTAAAGACGTTTTGTTGGCTCCGGTGTGCGGCCGGCCTTAGTTGCGCAGTTTTATTTTTCGTTAAACACTTTTTTATACATCTGGTGAATATTCTTTTCGCCGGCCTCTTACTCGCAAGCTTATCGACGATTAAGAGCGCAAATAAGGCAGGCATCCAGATCTTAAAAAGCAATTGCCAACTGATTCGCTTTCGTACATATTTGGGTTCTTTGACAGGCGACCTATTTTAAATATATCGGTGTGTGTTACTCTCCGCACCTGTTAACTCCTTACAGTGCATTATATGGCGTGATGCATCTGATAGGGACCTGGAAGTTCATAATGTCACATATGGCAGCAAGGCCGCTTCTTTCCTATCTGTGCACCATTTAGCACATTATGAGACGCGTTTCCCATTGGCTCGCCAGCATTCCTTCGTCACTTTTATAACTGTGCGGCAGTTATACGAGAGCTGACGTCCAGCATTAAGTGGCTACATGTTCCTAGAAAGTTAAGTCCTGCCGACATCATTTCGCGAGTTCTAGTATATAGAGAAGGAACCGACCCTTGTGTAATCTGCTTCAGATCCAAATCATGATTCCTGGATTCAATAATGACGTATATACCAAGTGATATACCAGGAAGTGCGACCCTTGCTGTAATAGAGATTGATTACTGCGGTCTAATCTGATAATACAACTAGTCATTGCCAAAATGATATTGAAGACTTAAAGCAGCTCATTTTAATTGATCAACATGTTCAACTGTTCGTCGATGGTGCCTAGCAGATATAGATAGATGGCTTTCAAAGTTTGACACAGTTGCAACAACTATTTTGGACCCGCTGGCGTGAAGCATACCTCACGCTTCTTCAGTGCCCCCCAGTCCTGGCAGATCAATGATGTGGTCCTCGTGAAGAACGAGAATATGCCGCCAATGCGTTGGCCACTAACGAAGTGGTCGCACTCTTTCCCGGCTTTGAGGCTTCCAACGGGGGTAGAATGACGGGTCCACCCGTCAGACCAACGTAAATAATATTACAGCTGTACCACTGAGCGTGTCACAACTGTTAAACTCTGTATGTGCATCTCTTATATAAATGTAAGCGTTTATCGGTAGCGCAGATTGCCTTTTTAATACTTTTATAAGTGAGAGAACAGCGGCGAATGCTTTATGCTTGCTGAATGGGCACAACAAAAGAAGCATACTACCACAGCAAAATGGGCCTGCTGCGAAAACTCATATACAACTAGAAGATACCCTGAACCCAGTTGCAATAAATATATATAATTAATATAAGACTTTGGTATACTGGCTTAGCTTCCATCGATTAAGTTCAATATCTCCGGTGTTTCTTAACCGATTTGGACGAAATTTTCAGAAAAGTTCTATCATTATCCATTTCTTCAACCCTCATTTTTCGATTTTCGAAATTCGATATTTTATTGTTATCGATATTATGTGTATATCGGAAACCAGAATAGTTATCGATAATTTGAAGCAAACTTGTTCTGCTCATGGTATAAGAGAACTTAAATACAAAATCAGAAGTCTCTAGCTCTTGTAGTCTCTGAGATCCACGCGTTCATACAGACGGACAGACGGACAGACAGACGGACAGACAGACGGACAGACGGACATGGCTATATCGTCTCGGCTGTTGATGCTGATCAAGAATATATATACTTTATAGGGTCGGAGATGCTTCCTTCTGCCTGTTACATACTTTTGCACAAAACCATTATACCCTTATTACCCATTTTATGGGTTAAGGGTATAAAAAAAACTATAGTGTGTACCGCACAAACTCTGTTGAGTTTATACTCCTTATGGGTTAAATAACCTATAACTGTTATATGCATCCTTATATAATTGTATTTATATATAAGGTGTAGTTAAAAGGAATCCATAATTTTTTTAATAGTTGGTTTTATTTATCTGTATCTCTCGTTGTATAAGGCCGATCGGCTTCCACTTTATGGCATTAGAAAGATGGCATTTTGTAAAAAAGATTTTTTGAAAGTTTCGTAAATGGTTGATGGACACTAGAAAAGAAGAAATACGCTATATTTTACAGTTTTGTTTTTGTTTGTTTCAGCCGAAAGCTGAAAATGTGAATATCGTTGATGGTCCTGATACTGTGACAGCCAATCACGCGAAAATTTGGTTTCGTCGTTTCCGTTCCGGTAATTTCGATGTCAAAGATGCACCACGTACTGGAAGGCCAATTATCGAATATGTCGATAAAATCATGGACATTGTCGAGTCCGACCGCCATATAAGCACTGTTTCGATTGCCCAAGAGCTAAAGATTGCACAAAAACCGTTTGGCTGGATACGAAAAGAAGCTCGATGTATGGGTGCCACACGAGCTAACGCAAAAAGACCTCATGGACCGAATTTCCATCTGCGAATCGCTGCTGAATCGTAACAATATTTACCCATGACTGAAGCGGTTGGTGACTGGCGATGAAAAGTGGATCACTTACAACAACGTCAAGCAAAAATGGTCGTGGTCAAAACACGATGAGCCGGCGGAAACGGTGGTCAAGTCAGGATTGCCGGCCAGGAAGGTTGTGTTTTGTGGGAGTGGCAGGGAATTATATACTATGAGCTGCTTCCACATGGCAAAACTCTTAGCTCGAAACTGTTCTGTCAACAATTGGACCGTCTGAAGGAAGAAATCGCCCAGAAGCGGCCAGCTTTGGCCAATAGGAGGGGAATTGTGTTCCATCAGGACAAAGCCAGGCCACACACATCGATAGTGACTCGCCAGAGGCTCCGGAAGCTTGGTTGGGAGGTTCTGGACCTGGCACCAAGTGATTACCATCTGTTATTGTCCATGGCGAACAATTTTGCTGGTGAAAAATGCGCTTCAAGACATGTTTGTGAAAATCGACTGTCTCAATTGTTTGCCAATAGATACGAGGGCTTATATGAGAGAGACATAATGAAATTACTTTTAAAATGGCAACAAACTATCGAAAAAATAGGCGCATATTTGACCAAAATCGGATCATTCTTACTATGGTTTTGGCCGTCAGCCGTCAGGTGCTACAGGGGGATGATCACGCAGTGTCTAATGCCGGTACTTGTACTGGTATCTAGGCTGCGTGCCGTATCTGTAGCGCACTGGCGGAAGTGCGACTATACTCTCATCGCGAGGGCGGCTGGAAACAGGCTCTTGGTTAGGTCATGTCTCTGCCAATGAGTGCTGGCTAATCGTAGTCGGGCGAGAGAAGAAAACTTTCCAAATCACCTCAAGCCAAGGTGGAACAGCATACGCCGATGGTTGCGTGGCCGGGGAGAAGCTCGGTCTCTAGTATGCGGACTCAGGGGGAACAGCCGACCCACCTTGTTTTATGTAGGCTTCCTGTGGTACATGGGCTCTGCCGCGGGTGACGATCCCCTTCCCTATTTCTCGTGGGAACAAATATGAACTCTAACACTAATAACATAATAATAAACAAAGAGGCCGACACTCGCCCAAAGTCGGATGGGACTAACAATCCCTCATCTTCTGCGCTGCCCGGTAAGCCAGTGGGCAGTGCTATTCCAGGTGTACGCGGTAAAGTTCCGGACAGGCAGCCGAATCGTGGGGCGAGACCTGGATACAAGGTGCCGGCTAGAGCTCCGCTAGGGATACATGCGGCGGGCTCAGCCTCCACCCCAAACCGGGCCTAAATCTCGATAAAGCCGAGCATGCCCGGACCTAAGAAACCGTCGTATAACGACAAGAGACGCGCTGCGGGTATCTTGACCCGGAACCTGTCTGGCACAGAAACATCGCCAGAAGGTTCGCAGCTGGTGGAGTGGGCAAAATCAATTTTGCCCGATTTTCATCCAGCTCCAGCGAAAGAGCCAGATGCCGCTAAGCCAAAGCGGCAGCTACCGGAAGCTAGTAGCGCACAACAAGCCAAGCAGTCTCGCCAGCAGCTCGGGACGAAATCCTACGCCGAGGTGACGAGGGGTAAGGTTCTTCTCGGAGTCCTTGATAAGGGCAGCGAGGGTGGGCCAAATCCCGAGGAGCCAGTGGACGTGGGTGGAGAACGAGCTGCAAGGAGCCTTTATGCAGATCATGCTGGCAAATGGAGAACAACCGCCCGTATGCCAAGGTGCCGGCTGGCAACAAGGTTGCGTGAAGGTGGTGGCATGCGCTGATATGCACTCAGGCAAGATCAACAAAGAGGCCATTTCTGCCCTGGGTGAGGTCTACCCTGGGGCCAAGTTGGAGGCTGTGGACTGGAAGGATGTGCCCAGTAGGCCTAGGGCTTGAGTATGGGTATCAGCTAAACCCGATGATCCGGCCGAGATCCTAAAGGTCTTCCAATTTTGCAACCCTCAGCTGCCGTCAAGCGACTGGCGGGTGGCAAAATTGGAAAAGGCGGATGGTCCACGGCGCCAGATTCTCTTGGTGTTGAACGACAAGACTGTCGAGCACCTCGCCGAGTCCGGCGACACCTTACAGTACGGCTTTAAAACCGTGGCTGTTAGGGTGTATCGCTCGGACAAGGCCAACGAGTCCGTCGTGCAAGAGCCGGATCTGGAGATCTATCACGACGAGGATCTAGATAAGGAGGAGTTATTAGGCTATGCCTCTGAGACATCAGAGCTAGCTCGAGATCTCTTCCGGCTAGGCCACAGCGGGGGAGACATAGAGGTAGAAGACGATGAAGATGCCGACATTACTAAGGTGGAGAAGGATTTGAAGAATGTCCTTGAGACTTATATAGAACCTGCATACTTGCAAAAAGACATTTAAACATATTTTTGCTCCCGAAGTATAGCGACGCAGACAACACTGCAGCGTATCTGGAGCTGGAGACGGAACCAATCCGACTAGCCTCTAGCTACTTCGCCCACGACCATAAGGGCGACCCTCCGCATCCGTCGCTTCGCCAGCTGATCGCTGACTGCGAGCTGGGAGGCCTTCGGCTAATAGTGGGCTGCGACGCAAATGCCCATCACGGGGTACGTACGGGGTGAGTTGATTTTTGACTACTTTCTCAATACCAACATGCTTATTTGTAATAATGGTAAGGACCCGACCTTTATTATCAAAAACCGCAGGGAAGTCCTAGATATTACTCTTGTCTCTGCCTCTTTATGGGATCAAATCCTCTCTTTGAAGGTGCTGGATGAGCACTCCTTACCGGATCACAGGTATATTGAAACCATACTACAGATCCAAAGTCCCAAACCAACTCAGTTCAGAAACTTAAGAAGAACTGATTGGAAGAATTGCGCTGTTTCGCTGCAAAGATTGCTCCCTGAAACTCCATCTGAAGGGCCAAATACCGTCGAGTATACAACCTTTCTCATAAGAAAATTCAGTAAAGCGTGTGAAAGCGCCCTGAATGCATCTTGTCCCATTAGCAGACCAAAAAGGAAGAAGAAACCCCCTTGGTGGACTGCTAAAATTGGAGAGTTGAGGGCAGCTGCCAGAAAACTTTTCAATAAAGCAAAGGCTCAAAATGACGAACAGACATAGGCTGACTACAAGGCAGGGCTCTCCGTGTTCAAAAAGGAGCTTCGCAAAGCAAAACGAACTTCTTGGAGAACTTTCTGCTCAGAGATAGATAGTACTTCCGAAGCAGCCAGACTAAGGAAGCTACTAAGTAAAACTCCTCAGACTCCTGGTTTCATCAAGAAAGCAAACGATGAGTGGACATCATCCAGTGAAGAATCACTGACCTTACTCCTGGACACACATTTTCTGGGGGGAAGTAGTTCGCCAAGGCCTTGTGATCTGCACGCTAGCGGGGAGACACAGAAGCTCTTGCGATTGCTCAGTGAAAGCAATATCCATCGGGCAATTAAGAGCTTCAAACCCTATAAATCACCAGGAATAGACAATATCATTCCTTCCCAATTGCAGTCCGCGGGGAAATTAGCCATCAATTGGCTTAAGAACATTTTCTTCAGGGTTTATAAAAGTGGTATAATCCCGGGGCCATGGCTGGAATCGAAAGTAGTTTTCATCCCAAAAGACGGAAAACCCTCGCACACAACAGCTAAAGATTTTCGACCTATCAGTCTCTCGTCTTTTCTACTGAAAACGATGGAGAGGCTGCTCTGTCTTCATTTGAGAAGCACTTTTCCCATATCGCTTCTCTCACCAGTTCAGCATGCCTATTCTAAGGGCAAGTCTACCGAGACCGCACTGCATGCACTAACTGCATACATTGAAAAGTCTATACACAGGGAAAACTATACTTTAGTAGCGCTCCTAGACATAGAGGGAGCTTTCAACAACGTCACTCCTAAGACTATCACCGACTCGCTGACGGATTTGGGGGTTGATTCCCTGACTGTGCACCTGATCGATCAGATGCTCCAATGCAGGATCGTAAGGGCTGCACTGGGGGCAGTGACTGTCACCAAATCCGTTGATCGTGGAACCCCACAAGGCGGAGTCCTCTCTCCTCTTCTATGGAACGTAGCAGTAAACCAACTGCTGCTGTCCATGGATGGGGGAGGGTGCAAAGTGGTAGCCTATGCAGACGACGTTGCCCTAGCCTTTTCAGGCAAGTTCCCGCAGAAGTTATGTGACCGAATGACGGAAGCCCTTGCTAGGCTTTCCGGTTGGGCAAAAAGATCTGGATTAGGAGTTGATCCTGCTAAAACGGAGCTGGTTCTTTTTACGAGGAAATACAAAATTCCATCTCTACAGCCACCAACTCTAGATGGGGTTGAACTGTCCTTTAGTGACTCAGCAAGATACCTAGGTCTAATTCTAGACAAGAAATTAAACTGGAATCTCAATACTGAAGAGCGCATAAGGAAGGCACATGTTGCTCTATACGCCTGTAGGAAGACAATCGGACTTAAATGGGGCATTGGCTCTACACTGCGGTAGTCAGACCAATTTTATTCTATGGTGTTTCTGTCTGGTGGCCTGCACTTGACAAGAAAACAGTCACCAGGAAATTAGGAAGGGTGCAGCGAACTGCTGCGCTCTGCATAACAAGAGCTTTACGTACGACCCCGGGTAACGCTCTTGATGCCATACTGCACTTCCTACCTGTCGAAATGATGGGGCGGAAAATAGCAACTATGTCAGCGCTCCGAATGAGGGAAGCCAAACAGTGGATAGGCCAGGACTTTGGACATTCAAGTATCTTGAAAGACAATCCACTCATACCAGACAATACGGATTATCAGATCCCACAGGTGTATTTAGACACTCCCTTTACCACTCTAATCCCAACTAGAGAGAACTGGGAGGAAGGCTTGCCCGCAAGACCTGCGGAAGCTATAGAAATTTTTACAGACGGCTGAAAGCTGGACGGTAGAGTAGGAGGCGGCATTTTCTGCGCCAATTTTAACCTACGCAAAGCTTTTCGACTCCCTGACCACTGTAGCGTCTTCCAGGCAGAAGTGCTAGCAATTCAGGAGTCACTAAGTTGCATTCCACATAGGTGTAATGTCAGTAAAATCTATATCCTCACAGACAGCCAAGCAGCTATTAGATCGCTGGAGTCGTACACGTCGAACTCTAAGGCTGTTCATAACTGTCGCAAATCTCTAAGCGAGATGGCAGAGCAGTTTAGCATATGCCTAGTATGGGTCCCAGGACATAGGGACATAGAAGGCAACTGCATCGCTGATGAACTTGCCAGATTAGGAACTACCATGGAACTCCTTCCAGACAAAGAGTGCATTGGTATACCTATGGCATCCTGTAGACTCAACCTAAGAGATTTCTTCGAGATGGAAGCCAACAGAGTATGGCAGCTCTCCACTCACAACTCACGTATTGCTCATCAAACCTGGCCAACCAGATGCCGGAAAAGATCAAATGAGCTCTGCCTCCTAAGCCTGAACAAGTGCTCTATTGTTACCAGAGTGATGACTGGGCGTTGGCTTGTGGGGGCACATGCGGCCAGAGTATTGGTCCCACACAACGACTTCTGCAGAAGTTGTAGAGACGAGGAGGAAGAAGAAACAGTTCTTCACCTTCTTTGTACCTGTCCGGCCTTATGCAAAACTAGGCAAAGAATCCTTGGTGACTTTTTCTTCGAAGATCTATCTGAACTTGCGAGTAAAAGACCCAAAGACGTAGCAAGGTACATCCAAGTCACAGGATGGACTCATGATGCGGAGTCATACCAAGAGTGATAGAGGGGTCTCAGAGCCTTTCGCGGCATCACAATGGGCCGAGTGCGGCCTAAGTGCGCCGAGAGGGTATCCCTCCTTGGTAACCGCTCTAACCTAACCTAACATAACCTACTATGGTTTTCAAAGCCTTCAATTTCATGCAAAAATAATGGATTTCTTTTAACTACACCTAATATAAAGCACTTAATATTTACGCCGTTGTTGTAGTCGCATGAGTTTTACGGACCTTAACAATCTGTGTTAAAAAATGCACATATTGTGGCGGTAGGCTAATAATTTTCTCTAAATAAATCGGAAATGCAGCTGTGTTTTGTGCACTTGAATTCAAAATATTGACTCACTTCCAATGTGCGCAACTTTTGTGATTGAGTACAACCAATAACTCTGTACTTATTGGTACAGCTAACGCCCTGCTGCTGGCGGTTGTTAAAAAAAAGGCTGGCTGCAAAGCCAAAGACCATTTTAGTGAACCCTTATTTGATGGGCAGAGCTGAGATTACCAAAGATTATGCTGAATATAACTGAACTATAAAACTGAAAAGACTCAAAGCAAATTCTCTATAAATATCTATACCCTTTAATAGATCAGTGCCAGTAAAATCCAGTTTACATGTTATTTAAATTGTATCTTATTAATAAATTAATATATTTTTATTCAATACTCCTTGCGCAGCATTGACTGCCAAAACAATAAGCATGGCTCTATTGTATCCTGAATTTGGTCAACTTTGTTAAAAGTTTCCGAAAAATGTATATGCTGGCTCTTGCCCCACAACTTCCAGTTTCCTCCCACGCGCATTTAACGATTACATTATAAAAATGCAACTTGCTTGTAAAGTCCCACAAGACTGGCCGACGTCCCATTGCCTTTATTAGATCTAATTGCTCAGATTCGCTATTAAAATATTCAAACCAAATTCTGTTTGCCGACATCTTGTTTCACCTTTAAGGCCCGTAAACAATTGCTGAACATTGATTCCATCAGTAACAACAGCACAGCTTGTATTTAACATTTTCATTGTTCAACACTAAGCTGCTGCTTGGACTAACAGAGTTGCATACCAGTGTTTCGTAATACGGTACGGGCGCTGTACGAGACTGTTTTTTTTTAATGAAGTTTCTACGGTACGGGCGATGTACTAGCATCTGCGTAGAGGCCTTAAGGAAGCGATGCAACGCAGCTGTTGGACACCCTAACACCACATGCTTTAATATTATAAAAAAATAACTCTAGAAAAAAACGTTTAGCGTTTAGTGTCCATTCCTAATATGCAATGCAACTCAGATTAAATTGTATAAGCAGAGTTGCGTTTTCAGCAACATTTCACCCAACATTGTCGTATTCAGCAACAATATGAAGTAGGTCATGCAAAAAGCAATTATTTACCGAATATTAACCAAATAATAATTGATCTGTAATTTCTAACAACCAATCAAAAGTTTTTGGTTTCTTATTTTCGGATATGTGATCATTAGTTACAAAAAGGCGTAACTATGTACATTAATTTCTATTATATAGATAGAGCTGATACATAAAACTTGAACTTGAACTGCCATTTCACTCTTTATACTGGACACCGAAGGTAAAGAGTATATTGGGTTTGTGCAATGTCCGTCATGGTGTCCGTCCGTCTGTCCGTCGTCCGTCTGTATGAACGCAACTTTTTTCCACACCCTTCAAGCTAGAGACTTGAAACTTTCCAATTCTCTTTATCTATGGGATAGTAAATTAAAGTGTCAAGATGGGGGTTCTACGATAACTGGGAGGCTGGAAAATCGATAAATTCGATAACTCAAAACCGATAATCCACATATTTCGCACATCCTAACAGCTAGAACTACCAAATTTGGTAAGAAGATAGCTACTATCAACCCCCAAAAAACTTCATCAAAAATTTAGGAGCCACGCCCCCCATTCCGCCCCCACCCCCCCCCCCCCGCATTTTAAAGTCCAAAAAGCCTATATCTCCCACAGTTTTTGAGCTATAGCCACCAAATTTGGTGCCAAGATAGGTGCTGATGACCCCCCAAAAACTGTATCAAAAGTTTGGTTGCCACGCCCACCAATACTGCCCTAGCGGCCCCCATCCTCCCAAATGCTTCGTCAAAAACGGGAATGCGTGTATCTTCCAGTGTTGTGGAGCTAGAGCCAAATTTGGTAGGAAGATAGCTGATAGCGACTCCCAAAAATCTGCCACAAAGTTTTGGAGCCACGCCCACCCCTTCCACCCCCCTTTTACAAACATTTAGCCAGTGTCACCAAATTTTGTATGAAGGTAGCAATTGACATTCCACATAGATCTGCAGCAAAAATTTGGATGCCACGCCCACCCATACCGCCCCAAGCCCCCCTTTTCCCACCTTTTACAAACTTTGAGCTAGAGTCACCTTATTTAGTATGAAAAAGCAATTGACATGCCAAAAAGATCCGCATCAAAACTTTGGATGCCACAACCACCCATACCGCCCTCAGCCCCCCTTTCCCCACCTTCTACAAACTTCGAGCTAGAGTCACCAAATTTGCTATGAAGATAGCAATTGACATTTCACAAAGATCTGCATCAAAAATTTGGATGCCACAACCATCCATACCGCCCCCAGCTTCCCTTTCCCCACCTTCTACAAACTTTGAGCTGGAGTCATCAAATTTGGTATGAAGATAGCAATTGACATTTCACAAAGATCTGCATAAAAAATTTGGATGCCACACCTCCCCAATCCACCCCAGCCCCCCTCTCCACAGCTTTTTCTAACTTTGAGCTAGAGTCACCAAAATTGGAAGGAAGATAGCTGGTGTCATCCCCATCTGCATCGGAGAATCTTTCAGGCATCGTACACCCCTGCTCAGTCCGTACCCCTTTGCAATCAGGCCTCTTTTTAAGCGGTTTTAATACTGGTATCGAGTATGCCGCAGTCGGTTGCGTCCGACTGCAACGTTTCCACTTGTTCTTATTGAAATTTACCAAAATCTCTATTTGCCTTTGTCGCACTCACTGAGTGAAAAAGGCAAAGTTCAAATTTCAGATTAGACATAAGAAGTATAACTTCAAAAAAAAATTTTGGCCGAAGTAAACAGCGAATCGTCAGTACATAACTCCATTGATAATGTTATGCCATCCGATGGCACTACAAGTTATCCCTTAGAATTCATAAGCTCTTTCGAGTTGTCCGGGGTGCCATCACAAAAGTTGGTATTAAAAGTGTGCCAGTAATAAAAAAGTTAATTAATTTTCGTGAACTTGTTGCATTTTACTTGGATAATAATTGTTGGCAAAACATCTTGGTAGCTCAACACTATATTTGAACGCAGCAGCCAGCCCTGCCACCAATTGTTTTTATATGTTTTTTTCATGCTTTTATTTAACTTGACTTGTCTGTCTGTTTGTTTGTTTGTTTGATTGTACTGGATTCTTGTAATCAAATTTTCACCAAGCTCCCGACTAGCTAGAGCTCAGAAATTTTCACCAAAGATGTGTTTCAGATGACAATTCATGTTTTTAAAGTTTTCGGCACGATAAAATATGTAATATCATGTAAGAACCACGAAAATCTGTTTTCCCTTTTGATTTAGTTACTAATTTAACTAGTAAGATTGACGAGCTTTGGTGGCATAGAGAGAAGACAGCCGCTCCGAAGGCCGAAGGTCGCGGGTCCGATCTCCGACCGAAGCTTATTTTTTTTTAATGTTGTTTTTTACATTTTTTAATATACAAAAATTTTTTTTTCTTTTTTATGATATAAACTTTTTTAAACTATCCCAATTAAAGACTTTCAAATCATAATTTGGTGATGGTTAGTTATAATATATATATATATTTTTTTTTTGGCTTAAAATTCTCAACTGGCTCTAGCCTTCTGAGCATTGTATTTAACCTTCACAACTTGACTAAACTTCCCACCTGTGCTTAACATTGTCAGCATGGTGTGAATCATCCTAATTATACATATTGTATTTCATTGACTTACATAGACTCTAAAAATAACAATAGTTCTTACTACTTAAAACGCGATTTTTTTTTTTGTAGGGCATTTTTGTTTATATTTGTTGTTTACATGCTAGTATGAATCTATGATTAACTATATTTTAAGGCCCAACCAAACGATGCTTTCGTGCATGCAGAGCAGCTGCAAGAATGAACGAAATGCATGGTAAAGCATTGAGCAACAACGTCTATAGCCATACGTTTCTTAAGTGCTTTGTCTCTTCTTCTTCTTTCTTTTTGCCAACCATTGTTACCACATGTTTGATTTTTATTCCATTAAAAAATAAATGTTAACATTTAATGTAATATTATGTTAAAAATAAGGACAATAAATGTTTCATATATCTAGTATATTATATCAATATGTTTATAAAAAATAAAATTAATATTTAACAATTTTTTTTAAATATTTTCCACACAATAAAAAGACTGCGACAACTCAATGCTCAATGCATTGCTGCAATTTAGTGAAACTTTGCATGCGGCGCTTATGCATTCGTTAAAAAATAAAACTGAACAAACCCGTGCATAAGCATCGTTTGAGCGGATACATAGTATATGTTGAAACTTTGCGTGCAGCGGCTCTGCATGCATGAAAGCATCGTTTGGTTGGGCCTTTAGTTGGATAGGATTAGATATAGGATTATTATTTTTAAATAATAAATAATAGTTGTTAGTGTAGCAATAAGTTTCTAGAGTTAAGTTATGGTATTAAAGGACCTGATTGTTAGCACATAAAACTCAGAAATAAAGTCGAGCTAAAAAGGCTATCACCACTCCTCTATTTTCGGCAACCGCAAGGCTGCCTAAGAATCGGCAAGCTTAGGCTTGCCTTCACATTTTATTATAGAACTTCCAATAGGCATTACACAAGTCACGGAAAACGAGTCCCTGAAAATGAAAAATAAAGAGACTGCGACACAGCGAAAGCGACGTCTGGAGAAAAAGACGGAAAAACGCAATGAAAAGATCGCTACTGAAAATCCTGCAGCCAAACGTAAAAGATTAAATGATGTAAGACTACAAAAAGCTCAAAAACGATTAAATGAAACAGATCTGCAACATGCCGCTCGCATCGATCAAGTAAGAGCGCCAGTATCACAAGCTAGAGCCGCAAACACAGCTGAGCAACATGCCGCTCACATCGAGCAAGTAAGAGCGCCAGTATCACAAGCTAGAGCCGCAAACACAGATGAGCAACATGCCGCTCGCATCGAGAGAGTAAGAGCGCAAGTATCACAAGCTCGAGCTGCAAACACAGCTGAGCAACATGCCGCTCGCATCGAACAAGTAAGAGCGCAAGTATCACAAGCTCGAGCCGCAGAAACAGCTGAGCAACATGCCGCTCGCATCAAACAAGATCGCTTACGACATGCAGAAGCTAGAGCCGCAGAAACAGCTGAGCAACATGCCGCTCGCATCGAACAGATTGCCTACGTCATGCAGAAGCTAGAGCCGCTCGTATTGCATCTGTAGAAAAATTTGAAAAATCAATTTATAAATTCAGTGATCAAATATGCGAAATTTGCGTACAGCGTTTCTACTTGCATCAAGTGTCTTATGTAACGGTGACTGACAATATGAAAGCATACTTCCCATATTAATTGACTGAAAAAAAAAAATTGCTACTATGCAACCGATGCAAAAAATCTGTGACGAAGAGACGGGAAACTACGGCCCCATCAAAAGCTTACTGGAATAATTTTGATCCAGGGATTATTCCAGATGAATTGAAAGATTTGACACAAATTTAATCCCGGCTATTGGCTAGAATCATTCCATATAGCAATATTATTAAACTCAATGGTCGCTTCGGTCAATATAGCTGTCGAGGATTACCAGTTCTATTTGAATTGGACAAATTTGAACTAAAAATTGCCAAATATGCTTCCACGCTCTGTTGACAATACTGATATGATAGTAGTTACAGAAGAATTGGAAAATTTGAGCATTGTAAGAGAACTAACAGTCAATCGAGAGAAATTATTTGATGCATTAAGATGGCTAATTGCAAACAACCCTTTATACAATAACGTAGCTAACGACAATAATGTTCAAATAGATGAACAACAAATGAGTCGAGTTATTGAGCGATAAGCACCTGCTGAAAATGTGATTGAAAATGAACCAAGCGCATTTATGCCAATCAACAATATATCCAGATTTGTGCGTGCCACTTGGCATTAAGGAAATCATATATTTAATTATTATATATAAGTGTTTAAATGGATATGCAATACCTGAAAGTGGAAACTTATTAGTAAGAAATTTTTATGTCATCAAGAGAGATTTTATAATGCATCATAGTGCATTTTCCATTGAATACGAAGATGATCCAACTTTCTTTGGAAGCTTAAAAGACAGCAATAATACTATCACATTGAAAAGTGCTCTCACAGATTTATTTACGCATCACAAAACTAGTATTCTGATTGCTCAGCAAAAATCTCTTGAAGTTGTGAATTATGATGGAAAATATTACTTTACCGATTCTCATGGTTGTGGCGAAAAATGTGCCCCTGCAAGAAAAACTGAAGGCAGTGCTTGTGTTATTGAATGCGATACTATTGATGAACTAGTTCGGCTTTGCAAAAGAGCCACAACTTCAAATAATGTGCAATGTACAATTGACTATGTATGTTCAAGTCAAGTCATGTCAAAAATAATATCATTCAACATCCACCTATGCTAGAAGAAGAAGAGACAGAAAATGTGACAATGGAACAATCAAGTGATTTGTTCATTCCAGTTCAAAGTTCTTTAAAGGCACCTATAGATTCTAGACAGCCTGATGTTGAGGAAGAATTGAATGTGTCAGAAAATGTTAATAAAATAGCACGAGAGACAAAAAATAATATTGTTAATACGACACACGAACTTAAAGCCGACGAATTTGCTTGGTATCAGCTATTTCCATATGGAGTTAATGGATTCAAAGAACAAAGAGAAGTGCTAATAACACCACTTGATTATATTCAAACCAGAATACTTGGAGTTACAAGATTTCAAGGTAATCAATACCTATTTTATGGACTATCATTGGTTGAATATCATAGAATACAGTCGACAATTAATGCATGTGGCAAAGCTGTGAAAGGACAAGATGGTCATGTAGAAGATTTACATCTAAACATGCGAAATGTAAGAGGATCTGCAGCATATTGGCAAGCAGCTTTAAATGAATTAATTGCACAATTAAATGCCTCGGTCCACCAAGATACTTTGTGACCTTGAGCTGTAATGACTTGCAATGGATAGATATGCGCAAAGCATTATTAATAGCAAACGGTCAATCAGATGTTGATCCGACTTCAATCAATGTGTTAGAGATACAGCGCTTAGTTGAACGCTTTCCCGACATTGTCAGCCGTCATTTCATGCTTCGTTTCAATGCGTTTATGAAATTGGTTGAAAGCAATAACGAAATATTCAGAGGCACGGTTGTAGATTACTGGTGGCGAATTGAATTCCAAAATCGCGGGAGTTCACATCTACATATGATTGTCTGGATTGAATGTCATCCATCATTCGATACACCTGAAGGAATAACGCAGTTAGATTAAGTATGCTCATGTCAATTGCCTGATAATGATGATGAGTTAAGAGAATTGGTAAACAAATATCAAAGACACCAGCATACCGAAACATGTAAGAAAAATCAAAATACAATCACTTGTCGTTTCGGCTTTCCAAGAGCTCCATGCGCTGAAACTCATATGGTCGCTCATTCGTCGGATGAGTTCATTCGAAATAATATAATACATATTGCTTGCTAGAACGACAAAGCGAAGAAAAATTAATAAATAATTATAATCCTACAATGCTCCAAATATGGAAGGGTTATATGGACATTCAAGCATGTGGTTCAAATGAAGCGATAGCGTATTACGTCGCCAAATATGTGTCGAAATCTGAACCAACAGATTTAGACTCAGGTATTGCACAAGCTATTCGCCAGATTAGAAGTGAAGAGCCAACAAACTTCAATCGAAGACTCTTCCGAATGTGCATGACAATAATGAAAGAGCGTCAAGTATCAGCTTGTGAAGCTGCCTTTCAATTATGTCACTTGCAATTCAGAGACAGCTCAAGAAGGTGCATATTTCTAAGCACACGAAAGCCTGAACTAAGATACAGAGTAATACGGTTCGATGATGCAGGTCAAAACACTGGATTCTGTAAGAATATATTCAATAGATATGAAAGACGTCCATCGCTAAATTCTGAAAAATACAATTTTGACAATATGAACTTGATCGAATTTGCAATGTTATCCGAATCTGACTATCAAAAGAAACAAAATGTTGATGATGACGAAAATTATATTGATGATTATGAAGAGGAAAAAACGCGCTCAAGAAAGAGACAGACAATCACTCTCACTGATGGCAATAAAATGGCTATAAGAAGCTTTCCAGCTGTAATAAGAACACCGCATTTTATTGTTGCAAATGATACAGAAAATTATTACTACAGTCTTATTCTAAAATACTTGCCATATAGAGAAGAAAGTCAATTGGGGTGTTCAACAGCTCCGTTTCATCGTTTCATGTTTCAAAGTTGAAACGATTAACTCGTGAACGGCATTTTGGGTGTCAATGCGTTTCATGTTTGTGCAGTCAGCTGTTGTTTGTTGACATTTCTTATTCTTCAATTTTTGTCACTGTTGCTGTTTACTGCGGTTATACTTTAATTGTAAAAATCCCATTTAAAACGCTAAAGATATGCTATGCGATGCTTTAGCAAAGCAAGTTATTAGAGAAATAGAGGATATTGAGTGTGAGAAGAGCTCGTTGTTTGAATTAGTTGCTCAATTACATGCTTTTAAAATTTGGCGGCCATTAATCATATGTGTTTATAATTTTTGCACAAAAATACACCAAATATACTAAAAAGTACTGAACATCGATAGCAAATATCGAATAAATATCGTGCTCTTCCCATCTTTACTTTGTTCAAACTTGAAACACTTTTTGTATACATAGGCTGGGGTGTTTCAACGTTTCAAGAAATTTTCTATGTATGTTGTTGTTGCGAGACGTTTCAACTTTGAAACTTGAAACGATGAAACGAGCTGTTGAACACCTTAAATATTGTTGAAAAACAGAGCAACTGGTGAGTATATAATAACGCTAGAGAAACATTCTTAGAAAGAGAAGAACGGCTTTTGGCGACAAGTATTCATATGTAACAATTTATGAATCGTGATCGAGCACCACA
>JARNME010000029.1:28746097-28757769 GCA_030179655.1 Scaptomyza flava | reverse complement strand
GCGATTGAATTCCAAAATCGCGGGAGTTCAATCTACCTATGATTGTCTGATTGAATGTCATCCATCATTCGATACACCTGAAGGAATAACGCAGTTAGATTAAGTATGCTCATGTCAATTGCCTGATAATGATGATGAGTTAAGAGAATTGGTAACACATATCAAAGACACCAGCATACCGAAACATGTAAGAAAAATCAAATACCATCACTTGTCGTTTCGGCTTTCCAAGAGCTCCATGCGCTGAAACTCATATGGTCGCTCATTCGTCGGATGAGTTCATTCGAAATAATATATACATATTGCTTGCTAGCACGACAAAGCGAAGAAAAATTAATAAATAATTATAATCCTACAATGCTCCAAATATGGAAGGGTTATATGGACATTCAAGCATGTGGTTCAATGAAGCGATAGCGTATTACGTCGCCAATATGTGTCGAAATCTGAACCACAGATTTAGACTCAGGTATTGCACAAGCTATTCGCCAGATTAGAAGTGAAGAGCCAACAAACTTCAATCGAAGACTCTTCCGAATGTGCATGAGAATAATGAAAGAGCGTCAAGTATCAGCTTGTGAAGCTGCCTTTCAATTATGTCACTTGCAATTCAGAGACAGCTCAGAAGGTGCATATTTCTAAGCACACGAAAGCCTGAACTAAGATACAGAGTAATACGGTTCGATGATGCAGGTCAAAACACTGGATTCTGTAAGAATATATTCAATAGATATGAAAGACGTCCATCGCTAATTCTGAAAAATACAATTTTGACAATATGAACTTGATCGAATTTGCAATGTTATCCGAATCTGACTATCAAAAGAAACAAAATGTTGATGATGACGAAAATTATATTGATGATTATGAAGAGGAAAAACGCGCTCAGAAAGAGACAGACAATCACTCTCACTGATGGCAATAAATGGCTATAAGAAGCTTTCCAGCTGTAATAAGAACACCGCATTTTATTGTTGCAAATGATACAGAAAATTATTACTACAGTCTTATTCTAAAATACTTGCCATATAGAGAAGAAAGTCATTGGGGTGTTCACAGCTCCGTTTCATCGTTTCATGTTTCAAAGTTGAAACGATTAACTCGTGAACGGCATTTTGGGTGTCAATGCGTTTCATGTTTGTGCAGTCAGCTGTTGTTGTTGACATTTCTTATTCTTCAATTTTTGTCACTGTTGCTGTTTACTGCGGTTATACTTTAATTGTAAAAATCCCATTTAAAAACGCTAAAGATATGCTATGCGATGCTTTAGCAAAGCAAGTTATTAGAGAAATAGAGGATATTGAGTGTGAGAAGAGCTCGTTGTTTGAATTAGTTGCTCAATTACATGCTTTTAAAATTTGGCGGCCATTAATCATATGTGTTTATAATTTTTGCACAAAAATACACCAAATATACTAAAAAGTACTGAACATCGATAGCAAATATCGAATAAATATCGTGCTCTTCCCATCTTTACTTTGTTCAAACTTGAAACACTTTTTGTATACATAGGCTGGGGTGTTTCAACGTTTCAAGAAATTTTCTATGTATGTTGTTGTTGCGAGACGTTTCAACTTTGAAACTTGAAACGATGAAACGAGCTGTTGAACACCTTAAATTATTGTTGAAAAACAGAGCAACTGGTGAGTATATAATAACGCTAGTAGAAACATTCTTAGAAAGAGAAGAACGGCTTTTGGAGACAAGTATTCATATGGAACAATTTATGAATCGTGATCGAGCACCACAAAACGCATTTTGTCAAGTCCATGCATTCGAAATTCTCGATCAGCCAGAAATGGTTTGAGAAGCTGATGAAGAAGTAGAAGAGCCACAGCAACAAATTACTGATGAGCAGTTCCAGTCAGCTCGAAGAGCTACTAATGGTGGCCAGCGTGAAGTAATAAAACGCATTGTTAGAAGCATTGATGCTCAACTCAATGAAAGTGAAAAACATTTAAGACTATTCATCACCGGAAATGCAGGCACAGGAAAGACTTTCCTCTTGACATTATTGACAAACATAATCAATCGAATCTATGGAAAATTTGTAGTAAAAGTTTGTGCGATTAGTAGGCGGTTCCACTTTACACAGCACACTTAAATTACCTGTTCAGAGAGATGGCCGATTAGGAAACATGCCAATGTTAACTTTAAACTATCTTAGACTCATGCGATTAGACTGGAAGGGCATTGACTTTATATTTATAGATGAGATACCAATGGTCCCTTATGAAATGCTGTGCATGATTGATTCACGATTGAAAGAGTTAAAGAACTCTGACGAAATATTCGGTGGAATCAACATAGTTGTATTTGGTAATTTAATGCAGTTACCACCTGTCAGAGGCTTTCAAGTGTTTGAACAACCACAGAAAATGATAGGAATACATTTTTGGAGAGATTTATTCAGTCTTGCGGAATTATCTGAAAATATGCGTCAACAGGGAAGCACAGCATTTATTGATGTTTTAAATGCCTTGAGAATTGGAGAGCTAAAATCAGAACACCTTGCTGTGCTATTGAATAAACTTAGCAAAGAATTTAAAGACGAATTCAGCATTCAGAAAGCTTTAAGAATTTATCCTACAAACGATCAAGTCAATCAACACAATAATGCGGTACTTGGGCATTTTAGAACAAAAGAAGTAGAAATGTTAAGACCGTTGCTCAATATCAGTTATTTGATGCAACACGAAAATTACATATTAGTCTTGACACAATAATACCAGTAGACGTAAATAAAACTGGTGGTGTGCCAAAAGAAATTGTAATATTTGTTGGAGCCTAGATTGCGATCAAACATCGATGTGTCAAAAGGTTTACTTAATGGCGCAATAGGATTTATAACCGAAATCATGTGGCCAAATTTCCGTCGAGGCCAAGCATACGATAAAGACATACCAACAGTAAGGGTAGATGTCGGTAATGATGGCATTCACATTATTCAGCCAATCCATTCAGTTCACGTCAAAATTTAGTAATGGAACTGTTGAAAGAAGAATGTTGCCGTTCGTTCTCTCATGGGCATCTACAGTGACCATGGGCTGGCGAAAATACTCAACTGAACCCTCCACGAGGGTGCCGGCTGGGCAATGGGCATCGTGCTACCTCGAAACAAACGAGGGTACCTGGTGCTATTTGCCTTGAGGAGGGACAGGGCGGCGACCGGCCAAAGCAAACTGCACATCACTCAAATGCTTCGGCACTATGAGGGCGTGGGGCAAGCTGAGGCAACAGGCATCGATGCCTTAGCTAAAATGAGCCCTATACCACTCAAAGGCTTCGGCACTGCGAGGATAGGGGGCAAAACAGGCAAAGGCATCGTTACCTGGCAGAGGGAAGTACCAAACCACTCAAAGGCTTCGGCACAGCGAGGGCGAGGGGCTGACCAAAGCAACAGAAGTCATCCTACCCCAAAAGCAAACAAAGGTACTGCGTATCTACTCGCCTGTAGAAAGGTAGTACAATGTCTAGCTAAGGTGAGCTCTACGCCATTCAAAGGCTTCGGCACTGCGAAGATGTGGAGCAAGCCATGGTTCGAGGTCCTTTGCAGTAGGTTAAAATGCTATGGGTAGACTTCCCAGGAAAAAAATCAAAATGGAGACATAGAAGGATGACACACGGGTTGGGATGTCAACCCAAACGTCGGTGGAAAAGGGTGCTACCACCGGCGGGCACGGGGGGGGAGAAATCCTATCTACGTGTCGCCAGGAACCCACCCTCCATACTGGTTGGAGCAGGCCAGGACGGTTGTAAAGCCACTGCCAACACAAAGCCCAAAATGTGGCGCGATTCCGCAGTCCCTGGAGACTCGGATTTTGAATCACATGGAGGGAACAATACGTCAGAAGCTGAGGACCTTTCATGTCCCCCAGATCAGGCGAGTACCAGCACCCCCAGTAGGGTCGGGCTCAAACGGTCACAAGAGGGCATGAAGGCCAAAGCCCAATACAAAGCCGCCCTTAAAATCCGGGCTCGGCTCGCTAACTGCAAGCGAGACCTCACGGAAGATGAGGTCCGTCAGCAGAAGTGGGCTGACGAAAGGATACAAGAGGGTAGAGCATACTTCGAAAAGAAAACACACATGGCGTCGAAAGACGCCAGTTTTGCCAACAAGGTGGAGGAGAAATGGCCGTCAAACGCCAGCGCTCCGCTGAAACCGCTAAAGCAGAGGTGCCAGCTGGCAAGCGGCCCTGCAAAAAGCCAATGTCGCGGGCAAAGCCGACGGCCAGCGATGTAGCAAGGAGGCACCTAGTCGTCGCGCTCATCGACCGGAGCGACCCAAACGGCAAAATGAAGCCCGAACAGTGGAAGAAGGTTGAAGAGCTGCTGTTCGATGCGCTTCTTAGTCGAATGGGCGAACCGGGCTCGCTTCCCATCTCATTTGATGGAGCGGGTAGGCTTGAGGGTGTTAAATACTTAGCTGCAAGGATGACCACACGTTGAAGTGGGTCACCGGTGTCGTGGCTGCCCTGGACGCTCCGTGGGAGGGTGCCAAGCTGGAGGTAGTGGAGAGAACGTGTATTCCGTCCGTGCCGAAGGCAAAAGTACTCTTCCCGCGGGTCGTACCAGCAGACCAAGCACTGCAGCTGCTCAAGTGGCAAAATCCGGAAGTGCCAACCGTTGATTGGAAGGTGATACACACTGCGAACCCCAATAATAAGGGTCAGCAAATGGTCATCCAAATCAACAAGGAGGCCGACGGTTTGCTGTACGGGAGATTCGGTAAGATGGCGTGGGGCGTGGGTAGTGTCTACCTACGACTCAAGAAGCGCCACTCGAACGATACAAATACAAACATGCTGGAGACAGGTGAAGTGGAGAGAGACCTGGCGGAGGTCACCCACGCCACAGAAAGGCTAGAACTAGAAGATGACGAGGATGCGGACATTGCCGTTTTGGAAGTCCTATCCGCGGAGGATGACACTGCCAACCATGGAGCTGAAGGTCATCCAAATCAACTTACATAAAAGCAAGTTGGCTTCGGCGTATCTACTGATAACCTTGGAGACAGGGCACGACGAAGTCGCCTTAGTCCAGGAGCCTTGGATAGCGTCTGGTAACAAGGTTTCTGGACTGAAGCATCCAAACTACGACCTATTCTACCAGACAACAGTGAGTAGAGCAAGGACTGTGATCCTAGTAAGGAAAGGTATCTATGCTTACTTATTGTCCAATTACAGTACCGACGATCTCACGGTGACAGTGCTAGAGGGCAGCAGAGACGAGCCAATATTGATAGCATTCTGCTACATGGCGCATGACTCGGAGGCACCCCCTCAAGAGCTAGCTCGACTGGTGACGGAGGCCGAGTCAAAAAGACAGGCACGCATCGGAGCAGACGCCAACGCACATCACACAGTATGGGGATGCGGGGACATAAACGATAGAGGTAAGTCACTGCTTGATTTCATACTTCAAACTAATCTTAAGATAGCAAACGAGGGAGAAGAGCCAACATATGTTGGTCCTACCTCATCAAACGTCTTAGATATCACACTCACGTCGGTAATGAATACCGTGGTAAAAGACTGGAGAGTCCTTAGTAGACATTCCTTCTCGGACCACAGGTACATACAATTCCGCGTTAACTTTGAACGAATAGTTAAGAACAAGACATACAGAAACCCGCGGAACACGAACTGGGAGCAGTTTGGTAAGAGGTCGAAAGAAACCTACCACGACTACCCAAGATAGCCTCACTAGACAAATAAGAGAAGTCCCTGGAGACCCTCAATAAAAATCTGGTGGCGGCCTATCATAAAACTTGTAGACCATCGCATGAGAAGAAGAGACACAAGCCCCATGGTGGACTCCAGAACTCAAAGGGCAAAGAAAGAAGTACTGGAACTCTTCAAACTCACAAAACAAGCGAAGAAGAGCTGGTATGGATAGAATACAGAATAAGGCTTCGAGACTTTAAGAAAAAAGTACGAGTAGCTAAGAGACACGCATGGCAAAACTTCTGTTCAGGCATTGAGAAGACAGCTGTCACTGCAAGGTTAAGAAAGCTGCTAGCTCGCCAACAGACGGTGCAAAGCCAATTAAAAACAGAAGACGGCAGATGGACGGAAGGCAGTGAAGATCCGGCAAATGTGCTCATAGAGGCACACTTCCCTAACTGCACAGAAGTCAACACAAACACACAAACGATATCTCCAACCGCAAGGGTGGAAATTCCGGAAGATATCACAACAACGCGAAGGATAATGTGGGCCATAGACTCCTTGAGAGCTACAAATCACCAGGTCCAGACGGGATATTCCCGGCCATGCTGCAGAAGGTCAAACACGTGATCACTCCATGGCTGAGGGAAATATTTAGAGGATGCCTTAGTTATGGCTATGTGCCGGTGGCCTGGAGGACAGCGCGGGTGATTTTCCTGCCCAAAGCGGAAAATGTAGCCACGTTGTGCCAAAAGACTACAGACCCATAAGCCTGACATCGTTCCTACTAAAAACACTAGAAAAACTGATAGCCTTCCACTTTAGAGAGAATACAGGGATGACTCTAGAACAGAACCAACACGCTTATACGAAGGGCAAATCGGTGGAAACTGCGCTACATTCCCTCGTAGCAACCATCGAGAAAGCACTTCACCATAAAGAATACGCTCTAGGCGCATTTCGACGGAAGCAATAATATACAGCCTGAGAGCTGTGACCCCAGCAGAAGCAGTTTACTCTTGGGTCCAGAACCTACTGAGCAGCAGGAGAATACTTGCGGAATGGGGAACCACTACCACAATCAGGGAAGCAAGTGTGGCACTCCCCAAGGAGGAGTGCTCTCACCCCTACTGTGGAAATTGGTGGTAAACGACCTGCTAAAGAAATTCAAACGGAAAGCCCCGAAGATAACTGCCTATGCGGTCGACATAAGCATAATTATCACGGGCAAGTGTCCATCGACAATCAGCTCAGTCATGGACTACACACTCAAAGAGATACTAGCCTGGGCCACAGAAGCCGGGCTGAGTATCAACGCGGACAAGACGGACCTTATTCTCTTCACCAAGAGATATAAGGTACCACGCTGGACGCCACCGAAAATAAACGATAAAATGCTGATACCAAAGGAAAGTATCAAATACCTGGGAACAGTAATAGATAGCAAATTTAGTTGGAAGCTCAATGTGGAGGAAATGGTGAAGAAGGCAACCAATGCACTCTATACATCGCAAAATATGTTGGGTAGCACGTGGGGACTGTCACCAAGACTGACACATTGGGTTCTCATCTCGGTTGTGCGTCCCATACTGTTCTATGGAATACTGGTATGGTGGAAAGCCACAGAGAAGTCCACATACCTTAAACGAATGGAAAAAACCCAGCGACATGCACTGATGTGCATCACAGGGGTGCTGAGAACTACACCAACTAAGGCACTACAGATTATGCTCAATGTTAACCCAGTGGACATACAAGCACGCCTTACGGCAAGAAAGACGGCACAACGGCTATACACGATAAGCAACCTGACGTTACATAGCTACGGGCACAGTACAATTGTAAGGGGGACAGAAGTCGAAACAGACCATATGACCCCAAGAAACAATTTCAACCTCACGCCCACTTTCTTAGGAAAAGATGACTGGCGCACAGGAGCAGAGCGGTCAGCCATAAACATATACACAGACGGCTCAAAATGAGGGAGGGAGTCGGCGCAGCAGTATACTGTGCCGAACCACTCATGAGCCTGTCATACAAACTCCCGGACCACTGCAGCATTTTCCAAGCGGAGATATTCGCAATAAGGAAAGCAGCAGAAGCAGTCCTACAAACTAAAACAAAATACGATGAAGTAAACATATTCGTGGAAAGTCAGGCAGCAATTAAAGCCCTACAGGCTCGGAATGTCCTGGCGAGCAGGGAAGCACTAAATGCACTCGGCATTTCTAAAAAAGTGCGCATCTACTGGATTCCAAGCCATCAGGGATTCGAGGGCAACGAGATAGCAGACACGTTGGCTAAGCAAGGTGCAACGGGACTCAACAGTGATTCTGCGGATGTTCCGATCTCACTGCGAACGCTACACTCATACATGGAAATACAAGCACGGGATACAGCAGTACTAAGGTGGACAAACACCTCTGACTGCAAAATCTCTAAAATAATGTGCAAAACATATGAAGTTAAACTAACGCAATACATGCTAAACCTAAAAAGGCATGACTGCCGAAGGCTTGCGGGTCTCTTGACGGGACACTGCCTAACCGTGGTACACATGAAAAGGCTTGGCTTAACGGATAACGACGAATGCAGGAAATGCAAGGATACATGTGTCAAAGAGACGTTAGAGCATCTCCTCTGCAGCTGCCCCGCACTGGCAGCACAACGACTACATAACTTCAAAGCTCCCTTTTTTGCCTCGCTCGATGAAGCCAGCAAGAAAGAACCTAAAAAACTTCTAGCGTTTTCTAGAAGCGCTCAAACTCCGCAGGACCACACAACGAGATAGTCCTAACCGTCTCCAACCACCGGCCCCCCTAAGGACCCCTCTAGCGGTCTATGTGTGACATTCCCCCTTGGGAGGGTCAGCCGGTCTAACCTAACCTAACCTAACAGTTGACCATGCTGTCATATATCTGGGATCGAAATTATTTCAAAAAGGACAAGCATATGTGGCTCTAAGCAGAGTAAGATCTCTTGATGGACTGCTTATAAAGGAATAAGACAGCTCAAAGTTAACAGGCAAAACATCATGTATTGATAAAGCTTTAGCTGAAATGGAGAGATTGCGATAAATGGATTAATAAAATAAGAAGAATAATAATAAAATAATAAGGATAATCGTAACGAGGGAGGAAATCAAAATTAAAAATTTTCGAAGAGTGTTGATGCGCAATATATAAAACGAAATTTCTGGCACGTGAATTAGAATTAGAAAGATAGATTTATTATCTTTTATTACAAAAACATGTTTGACATTTGGGTATTGCATAGATGACGGTAAAAAATCGATTACAAATGTGTGCAAGAAAGCTTTGAAAAGCATGTCTTCAAAATTTTTTTTGATAAACTTGTTTTGCTTTACTATTTTGCATTTCTGTTTGCAAATAGAAAAAATAAATAGGAGATAAATTATGCATATCATTTTTGAATATAAATATCCTTATCTATATTATCATAACTTTTGAACCAAATGAGATAATCGAATTTACAGACGCATGATAGACATATGATCAACTTATGAAATGATTGTCATAAAACAGTTGAAGTTTGTGGAAAATCCATTTTGAGGTAAGGAAAATAATTTCGTTTATGAATTTTTTATTTTTTTTACTCATTAGCGAAGGTAGAGAGAAAATTTGGTTTGTGCAATATCCGTTATGGTGTCCGTCCGTCCGTATGTTTGCAACTTTTTTTCACACCCTTCAAGCTAAAGAATTGAAACTTTCCAATTATTATTATCTATGGCATAGTATATAAGCTAAAGTGTCAAGATTGGGGCTCTACGATAACTGGCGGGCTGGCAAATCGATAAATTCGATAGCTCAAGACCGATAAATCCACTTATTTCGCAGATCCTTACAGCTAGAACTACCAAATTTGGCAAGAAGATAGCTACTAGCAACCCCCAAATAACTGCATCAAAAATTTTAGAGCCACGCACACCCATTCCGCCCCAGCCACCCTGCATTTTGATATCAGAAATGGCTATATCTCCCAAAGTTTTTGAGTTATAGCCACCAAATTTGGTGCCAAGATAGGTGTTTATGACCCCCCAAAAACTGCATCAAAAGTTTGGATGCCACGCCCACCAATACTGCCCTAGCCCCCATCCGCCCCAACGCTTAGTCAAAAATGGGAATGCGTGTATCTTCCAAAGTAGTGGAGCTAGCGCAACCAAATTTGGTAGGGAGATAGCAGGCAACGACCCCCAAAAATATGCATCAAAGTTTTAGAGCCACGCATACCCGTTTTGCCCCCTTTTCCCACGTTTTATAAACTTTTAGCTAGAGCCACCAAATTTGGTATGAAGATTGCAATTGACATTCCACATAGATCTGCATCAAATATTTGGATGCCACGCCCACCCATACCGCCCCCAGCCCCCCTTTGCGCACTTTTACAAACAAACAATAAATTTATGATTATCGAATGCAACCCTGCTAGCAACGCACGTGTTTAAGTGACGCGAGCAGTGAAAATATATTTCGCCGCTATAAATCAAAGACAAGCCCACTTTAGTGGCACAATTCGTGTTCAGTGAACGTTACTATTAGTGAAAAAGAGAAAATGCAGTATTCTTATATAGTTAAGAGAGAATTTTCCCAAAACGGGGCTCCGCTGCCCAGCGGCTACGTCATCCATCAACATTTAATAAAAGCTCATCGTCAGTAAAGCTTTGAGCTTTTAATGTCTTTTCTCAAGGATCTAGTCTTGGTTAGGATCTTGCAATAAACGATGCATACTCTTAGGAGTCCGTTAAAACCAAGACAAATGGGTAAGCAGCCGACAAAGATGTCAGCTTTGCCAAAAAATAAAGCGGTTCTTGGCGATGCTCTTATCAAAGCCGTCAACCAACCCTCAGATAGCGAGATGAACGGAGAAGCTGAAATGTTAGTGACTGCAGTGACATTGGAAACTGGTGCTTTCTCGAGCGTCAATGGAGCACCAGCTGGGACCCCCACCAACAACCAAAGATCTTCATCAGAAGATGGAGCTCCGCAGCGCTTTCAAACAATCAAGCGCAAAAGTTCATGTGCTTCTCAAAATCTTTATATCAAAAAAGCAAACCTCGTCAAGAATGGTGACAACTACAGTGGCAGCTCAAACCGTTTTGGGCTTCTTGCGCAAATGACTGCTGAAATGGAAGCAGGGAACGATAGAGAAGTGCTGTGCAAGCAGCCCAGCGCCAGCCAAAGAGGTGGAACTGATTCTTCGAAGATTGCTGGTCCCGACAAAGCGCAGCCTAAGCCTCCACCAATCGTAATGGAAGGCATTAACGACGTCAACCTGCTAATGCAAGGTATCTCAAAAGTCATGGAAGTGAGCAAGGTCGAGGCTAGGGCTTCACTGGGTGGTGTAATGCGACTCTACACGGCCGATGCCAGCACATTCCGCAGCATTGTCAGGTTGCTCGAGAAAAAAGGTATGAACTTCACTGCTATCAGCTTAAAGAAGACAGGCCATACAGAGTTTGTGTTAAAGGCTTGCACCACAGCACGTTGCCAACACAGATAAAGGAGGAACTTGGAAAAATTGGCCACAAAGTGCTAGATGCCCATACGCTCCAGAGGCGCAACGAGCTAGGCACTCCCAAAGCCAACCCAATGAATATGTTCTTTCTGAATATTGCTGCAGCGGCCAATAATAAGGCTATCCTGGCAGCTAAGACACTATGCCATATGAGAGTAGCAGTCGAACCCCTCCGCAAGCGCACTGCTATCTTGCAATGCCATCGATGTCAGCAGTTTGGTCACACTGCTAAATATTGCCGTAAGGCGCACATATGTGTGAAATGTGCTGGCGAACACCCTGCCAGGGATTGTTCTCGACCCCGCAACGAGGTATGCACATGCTTCAACTGTGGTGTCGTGCATCCTGCCAACTATTAGGTTGTCGGAAATACCAGGCGTTTCTACAACGCTCCAGGCCCAAAAGTGGGGTGGGTGGTAAAAGCGAGGACTTCGACCTTTCTATGCAGCGGGTTAACATTGGAGGTAG
>JARNME010000029.1:28717295-28746086 GCA_030179655.1 Scaptomyza flava | reverse complement strand
AAAGAAGAATACGCTATTTACAGTTTTGTTTTGTTGTGTTCAGCGAAAGCTGAAAATGTGAATATCGTTGATGGTCCTGATACTGTGACAGCAATCACGCGAAAATTTGGTTTCGTCGTTTCCGTTCCGGTAATTTCGATGTCAAAGATGCACCAGTACTGGAAGGCCAATTATCGAATATGTCGATTAAAATCATGGACATGTCGAGTCCGACCGCATATAAGCACTGTTTCGATTGCCCAAGAGTTAAGATTGCACAAAAACCGTTTGCTGGATACGAAAAGAAGCTCGATGTAGGGTGCCACACGAGCTAACGCAAAAAAGACCTCATGGACCGAATTCCATCTGCGAATCGCTGCTGAATCGTAACAATATGTACCCATGACTGAAGCGGTTGGTGCTGGCGATGAAAAAGTGGATCACTTACAACAAACGTCAAGCAAAAATGGTCGTGGTCAAAACACGATGAGCCGGCGGAAACGGTGGTCAAGTCAGGATTGCGGCCAGGAAGGTGGTGTTTTGTGGGAGTGGCAGGAATTAATACTATGAGCTGCTTCCACATGGCAAAAACTCTTAGCTCGAAACTGTTCTGTAAACAAATTGGACCGTCTGAAGGAAGAAATCGCCAGAAGCGGCCAGCTTGGCCAATAGGAGGGGAATTGTGTTCCATCAGGACAAAGCCAGGCCACACACCGATAGTGACTCGCCAGAGGCTCCGGAAGCTTGGTTGGGAGGTTCTGGACCTGGCACCAAGTGATTACCATATGTTATTGTCCATGGCGAACAATTTTGCTGGTGAAAAATGCGCTGCAAGACAGTTTGTTGAAAATCGACTGTCTCAATGTGTTGCCAATAGATCGAGGGCTTATATGAGAGAGACATAATGAAATTACTTTTAACATGGCAACAAACTATCGCAAAAATAGGCGCATATTGACCAAAATCGGATCATTCTTACTATGGTTTGGCCGTCAGCCGTCAGGTGCTACAGGGGGATGACTCACGCAGTGTCTATGCCGGTACTTGTACTGGTACTAGGATGCGTGCCGTATCTGTAGCGCACTGGCGGAAGTGCGACTATACTCTCATCGCGAGGGCGGCTGGAAACAGGCTCTTGGTTAGGTCATGTCTCTGCCAATGAGTGCGGACTAATCGTAGTCGGGCGAGAGAAGAAAAATTTCAAATCACCTCAAGCCAGGTGGAACAGCATACGCCGATGGTTGCGTGGCCGGGGAGAAGTCGGTCTCTAGTATGCGGACTCAGGGGGAACAGCCGACCCACCTGTTTTATGTAGGCTTCTGTGGTACATGGGCTCTGCCGCGGGTGACGATCCCCTTCCCTATTTCTCGTGGAACAAATATGAACTCTAACACTAATAACATAATATAAACAAAGAGGGCCGACACTCGCCCAAAGTCGGATGGGACTAACAATCCCTCATCTTCTGCGCTGCCCGGTAAGCCAGTGGGCAGTGCTATTTCAGGTGTACGCCGGTAAAGTTCCGGAAGGCAGCCGAATCGTGGGGCGAGACCTGGATACAAGGTGCCGGCTAGAGCTCCGCTAGGATTACATGCGGCGGGCTCAGCCTCCACCCCAAACCGGGCCTCAATCTCGATAAAGCCGAGCATGCCCCGGACCTAAGAAAACAGTCGTATAACGACAAGAGACGCGCTGCTGGGTATCTTGACCCGGAAACTGTCTGGCACAGGAAACATCGCCAGAAGGTTCGCAGCTGGTGGAGGGGCAAAATCAATTTTGCCCGATTTTCATCCAGCTCCAGCGAAAGAGCCAGATGCCGCTAAGCCAAAGCGGCAGCTACCGGAAGCTAGTAGCGCACAACAAGCCAAGCAGTCTCGCCAGCAGCTCGGGACGAAAATCCTACGCCGAGGTGACGAGGGGTAAGGTTCTTCTCGGAGGTCCTTGATAAGGGCAGCAAGGGTGGGCCAAATACCGAGGAGCAGTGGGACGTGGGTGGAGAACGAGCTGCAAGGAGCCTTTATGCAGTCATGTGGCAAATGGAGAACAACCGCCCGTATGCCAAGGTGCCGGCTGGCACACAAGGTTGCGTGAAGGTGGTGGCATGCGCTGATATGCACTCAGGCAAGATCAACAAAGAGGCCATTTCGCCCTGGGTGAGGTTCTACCCTGGGGCCAAGTTGGAGGCTGTGGGACTGGAAGGATGTGCCCAGTAGGCCTAGGGCTTGAGTATGGGTATCAGCTAAACCGATGATCCGGCCGAGATCCTAAAGGTCTTCCAATTTTGCAACCCTCAGCTGCCGTCAAGCGATGGCGGGTGGCAAAAATTGGAAAAGGCGGATGGTCCACGGCGCCAGATTCTCTGGTGTTGAACGACAAGCCTGTCGAGCACCTCGCCGAGTCCGGCGACACCTTACAGTACGGCTTTAAAACGTGGCTGTTAGGGTGTATCGCTCGGACAAGGCCAACGAGTCCGTCGTGCAAGAGCCGGATCTGGAGATCTATCACGACGAGGATCTAGATAAGGAGGAGTTATTAGGCTATGCCTCTGAGACATCAGAGCTAGCTCGAGATCTCTTCCGGCTAGGCCACAGGGGGAGACATAGAGGTAGAAGACGATGAAGATGCGACATTACTAAGGTGGAGAAGGATTTGAAGAATGTCCTTGAGACTTATATAGAACCTGCATACTTGCAAAAAGACATTTAAACATATGTTTGCTCCCGAAGTATAGCGACGCAGACAAAACTGCAGGTATCTGAGCTGGCAGACGGAACCAATCCGACTAGCCTCTAGCTACTTCGCCACGACCATAAGGGCGACCCTCCGCATCCGTCGCTTCGCCAGCTGATCGCTGACTGCGAGCTGGGAGGCCTTCGGCTAATAGTGGCTGCGACGCAAATGCCCATCACGGGGTACGTACGGGGTGAGTTGATTTTTGACTACTTTCTCAATACCAACATGCTATTTGTACTAATGGTAAGGACCCGACCTTTATATCAAAAACCGCAGGGAAGTCCTAGATATACTCTTGTCTCTGCCTCTTTATGGGATCAAATCCTCTCTTGGAAGGTGCTGGAGAGCACTCCTTACCGGATCACAGGTAGTTGAAACCATACTACAGATCCAAAGTCCCAAACCAACTCGTTCAGAAACTTAAGAAGAACTGATTGGAAGAATTGCGCTGTTTCGCTGCAAAGATTGCTCCCTGAAACTCCATCTGAAGGGCCAAATACCGTCGAGTATACAACCTTTCTCATAAGAAAATTCAGTAAAGCGTCGTGAAAGCGCCCTGAATGCATCTTGTCCCATTAGCAGACCAAAAGGAAGAAGGAAACCCCTTGGTGGACTGCTAAAATTGGAGAGTTGAGGGCAGCTGCCAGAAAACTTTTCAATAAAGCAAAGGCTCAAAATGACGAACAGACATAGGCTGACTACAAGGCAGGGCTCTCCGTGTTCAAAAAGGGAGCTCGCAAAGCAAAACGAACTTCTTGGAGAACTTTCTGCTCAGAGATAGATAGTACTTCCGAAGCAGCCAGACTAAGGAAGCTACTAAGTAAAACTCCTCAGACTCTGGTTTCATCAAGAAAGCAAACGATGAGTGGACATCATCCAGTGAAGAATCACTGACCTTACTCTGGACACACATTTTCCGGGGGGAAGTAGTTCGCCAAGGCCTTGTGATCTGCACGCTAGCGGGGAGACACAGAAGCTCTGCGATTGCTCAGTGAAAGCAATATCCATCGGGCAATTAAGAGCTTCAACCCTATAAATCACCAGGAATAGACAATATCATTCCTTCCCAATGCAGTCGCGGGGAAATTAGCATCAATTGGCTTAAGAATATTTTCTTCAGGGTTTATAAAAGTGGTATAATCCCGGGGCCATGGCTGGAATCGAAAGTAGTTTCATCCCAAAAGACGGGAAAACCCTCGCACACAACAGCTAAAGATTTTCGACCTATCAGTCTCTCGTCTTTTCTACTGAAAACGATGGAGAGGCTGCTCTGTCTTCATTTGAGAAGCACTTTTCCCATATCGCTTCTCTCACCAGTTCAGCATGCCTATTCTAAGGGCAAGTCTACCGAGGACCGCACTGCATGCACTAACTGCATACATTGAAAAGTCTATACACAGGGAAAACTATACTTTAGTAGCGCTCCTAGACATAGAGGGAGCTTTCACAACGTCACTCCTAAGACTATCACCGACTCGCTGACGGATTTGGGGGTTGATTCCCTGACTGTGCACATGATCGATCAGATGCTCCAATGCAGGATCGTAAGGGCTGCATGGGGGCAGTGACGTCACCAAATCCGTTGATCGTGGAACCCCACAAGGCGGAAGTCCTCTCTCATCTTCTATGGAACGTAGCAGTAAACAAATGCTGCTGTCCATGGATGGGGGAGGGTGCAAAGTGGTAGCCTATGCAGACGACGTTGCCTAGCCTTTTCAGGCAAGTTCCCGCAGAAGTTATGTGACCGAATGACGGAAGCCCTTGCTAGGCTTTCCGGTTGGGCAAAAAGATCTGGATTAGGAGTTGATCCTGCTAAAACGGAGCTGGTTCTTTTACGAGGAAATACAAAATTCCATCTCTACAGCCACCAACTCTAGATGGGGTTGAACTGTCCTTTAGTGACTCAGCAAGATACCTAGGTCTAATTCTAGACAAGAAATTAAACTGGAATCTCAATACTGAAGAGCGCATAAGGAAGGCACTGTTGCTCTATACGCCTGTAGGAAGACAATCGGACTTAAATGGGCATTGGCTCTACACTGCGGTAGTCAGACCAATTTTATTCTATGGTGTTTCTGTCTGGTGGCCTGCACTTGACAAGAAAACAGTCACCAGGAAATTAGGAAGGGTGCAGCGAACTGCCTGCGCTCTGCATAACAAGAGCTTTACGTACGACCCCGGGTAACGCTCTTGATGCCATACTGCACTCCTACCTGTCGAAATGATGGGGCGGAAAATAGCAACTATGTCAGCGCTCCGAATGAGGGAAGCCAAACAGTGGATAGGCCAGGACTTTGGACATTCAAGTATCTTGAAGACAATCCACTCATACCAGACAATACGGATTATCAGATCCCACAGGTGTATTTAGACACTCCCTTTACCACCCTAATCCCAACTAGAGAGAACTGGGAAGAAGGCTTGCCCGCAAGACCTGCGGAAGCTATAGAAATTTTTACAGACGGCTGAAAGCTGGACGGTAGAGTAGGAGGCGGCATTTTCTGCGCCAATTTAACCTACGCAAAGCTTTTCGACTCCCTGACCACTGAAGCGTCTTCCAGGCAGAAGTGCTAGCAATTCAGGAGTCACTAAGTTGCATTCCACATAGGTGTAATGTCAGTAAAATCTATATCCTCACAGACAGCCAAGCAGCTATTAGATCGCTGGAGTCGTACACGTCGAACTCTAAGGCTGTTCATAACTGTCGCAAATCTCTAAGCGAGATGGCAGAGCAGTTTAGCATATGCCTAGTATGGGTCCCAGGACATAGGGACATAGAAGGCAACTGCATCGCTGATGAACTTGCCAGATTAGGAACTACCATGGAACTCCTTCCAGACAAAGAGTGCATTGGTATACCTATGGCATCCTGTAGACTCAACCTAAGAGATTTCTTCGAGATGGAAGCCAACAGAGTATGGCAGCTCTCCACTCACAACTCACGTATTGCTCATCAAACCTGGCCAACCAGATGCCGGAAAAAGATCAAATGAGCTCTGCCTCCTAAGCCTGAACAAGTGCTCTATTGTTACCAGAGTGATGACTGGGCGTTGGCTTGTGGGGGCACATGCGGCCAGAGTATTGGTCCCACACAACGACTTCTGCAGAAGTTGTAGAGACGAGGAGGAAGAAGAAACAGTTCTTCACCTTCTTTGTACCTGTCCGGCCTTATGCAAAACTAGGCAAAGAATCCTTGGTGACTTTTTCTTCGAAGATCTATCTGAACTTGCGAGTAAAAGACCCAAAGACGTAGCAAGGTACATCCAAGTCACAGGATGGACTCATGATGCGGAGTCATACCAAGAGTGATAGAGGGGTCTCAGAGCCTTTCGCGGCATCACAATGGGCCGAGTGCGGCCTAAGTGCGCCGAGAGGGTATCCCTCCTTGGTAACCGCTCTAACCTAACCTAACATAACTACTATGGTTTTCAAAGCCTTCAATTTCATGCAAAAATAATGGATTTCTTTTAACTACACCTAATATAAAGCACTTAATATTTACGCCGTTGTTGTAGTCGCATGAGTTTTACGGACCTTAACAATCTGTGTTAAAAAATGCACATATTGTGGCGGTAGGCTAATAATTTTCTCTAAATAAATCGGAAATGCAGCTGTGTTTTGTGCACTTATTCAAAATATTGACTCACTTCCAATGTGCGCAACTTTTGTGATTGAGTACAACCAATAACTCTGTACTTATTGGTACAGCTAACGCCCTGCTGCTGGCGGTTGTTAAAAAAAAGGCTGGCTGCAAAGCCAAAGACCATTTTAGTGAACCCTTATTTGATGGGCAGAGCTGAGATTACCAAAGATTATGCTGAATATAACTGAACTATAAAACTCAAAAGACTCAAAGCAAATTCACCTTAAATATCTATACCCTTTAATAGATCAGTGCCAGTAAAATCCAGTTTACATGTTATTTAAATTGTATCTTATTAATAAATTAATATATTTTTATTCAATACTCCTTGCGCAGCATTGACTGCCAAAACAATAAGCATGGCTCTATTGTATCCTGAATTGGTCAACTTTGTTAAAAGTTTCCGAAAAATGTATATGCTGGCTCTTGCCCACAACTTCCAGTTTCCTCCCACGCGCATTAACGATTACATTATAAAAATGCAACTTGCTTGTAAAGTCCCACAAGACTGGCCGACGTCCCATTGCCTTTATTAGATCTAATTGCTCAGATTCGCTATTAAAATATTCAAACCAAATTCTGTTTGCCGACATCTTGTTTCACCTTTAAGGCCCGTAAACAATTGCTGAACATTGATTCCATCAGTAACAACAGCACAGCTTGTATTTAACATTTTCATTGTTCAACACTAAGCTGCTGCTTGGACTAACAGAGTTGCATACCAGTGTTTCGTAATACGGTACGGGCGCTGTACGAGACTGTTTTTTTTTAATGAAGTTTCTACGGTACGGGCGATGTACTAGCATCTGCGTAGAGGCCTTAAGGAAGCGATGCAACGCAGCTGTTGGACACCCTATTACCACATGCTTTAATATTATAAAAAAATAACTCTAGAAAAAAACGTTTAGCGTTTAGTGTCCATTCCTAATATGCAATGCAACTCAGATTAAATTGTATAAGCAGAGTTGCGTTTTCAGCAACATTTCACCCAACATTGTCGTATTCAGCAACAATATGAAGTAGGTCATGCAAAAAGCAATTATTTACCGAATATTAACCAAATAATAATTGATCTGTAATTTCTAACAACCAATCAAAAGTTTTTGGTTTCTTATTTTCGGATATGTGATCATTAGTTACAAAAAAGGCGTAACTATGTATATTAATTTCTATTATATAGATAGAGCTGATACATAAAACTTGAACTTGAACTGCCATTTCACTCTTTATACTTGACACCGAAGGTAAAGAGTATATTGGGTTTGTGCAATGTCCGTCATGGTGTCCGTCCGTCTGTCCGTCTGTATGAACGCAATTTTTTTCCACACCCTTCAAGCTAGAGACTTGAAACTTTCCAATTCTCTTTATCTATGGGATAGTAAATTAAAGTGTCAAGATGGGGGTTCTACGATAACTGGGAGGCTGGAAAATCGATAAATTCGATAACTCAAAACCGATAAGTCCACATATTTCGCACATCCTAACAGCTAGAACTTCCAAATTTGGTAAGAAGATAGCTACTATCAACCCCCAAAAAACTTTATCAAAAATTTAGGAGCCACGCCCCCCATTCCGCCCCCACCCCCCCCCCGCATTTTAAAGTCCAAAAAGCCTATATCTCCCACAGTTTTTGAGCTATAGCCACCAAATTTGGTGCCAAGATAGGTGCTGATGACCCCCCAAAAACTGTATCAAAAGTTTGGTTGCCACGCCCACCAATACTGCCCTAGCGGCCCCCATCCTCCCAAAGCTTCGTCAAAAACGGGAATGCGTGTATCTTCCAGTGTTGTGGAGCTAGAGCCAAATTTGGTAGGAAGATAGCTGATAGCGACTCCCAAAAATCTGCCACAAAGTTTTGGAGCCACGCCCACCCCTTCCACCCCCTTTTACAAACATTTAGCCAGTGTCACCAAATTGTGTATGAAGGTAGCAATTGACATTCCACATAGATCTGCAGCAAAAATTTGGATGCCACGCCCACCCATACCGCCCCAAGCCCCCCTTTTCCAACCTTTTACAAACTTTGAGCTAGAGTCACCTTATTTAGTATGAAAAAAGCAATTGACATGCCAAAAAGATCCGCATCAAAACTTTGGATGCCACAACCACCCATACCGCCCTCAGCCCCCCTTTCCCCACCTTCTACAAACTTCGAGCTAGAGTCACCAAATTTGCTATGAAGATAGCAATTGACATTTCACAAAGATCTGCATCAAAAATTTGGATGCCACAACCATCCATACCGCCCCCAGCTTCCCTTTCCCCACCTTCTACAAACTTTGAGCTGGAGTCATCAAATTTGGTATGAAGATAGCAATTGACATTTCACAAAGATCTGCATAAAAAATTTGGATGCCACACCTCCCCAATCCACCCCAGCCCCCTCTCCACAGCTTTTCTAACTTTGAGCTAGAGTCACCAAAATTGGAAGGAAGATAGCTGGTGTCATCCCCATCTGCATCGGAGAATCTTTCAGGCATCGTACACCCCTGCTCAGTCCGTACCCTTTGCAATCAGGCCTCTTTTTAAGCGGTTTAATACTGGTATCGAGTATGCCGCAGTCGGTTGCGTCCGACTGCAACGTTTCCACTTGTTCTTATTGAAATTTACCAAAATCTCTATTTGCCTTTGTCGCACTCACTGAGTGAAAAAGGCAAAGTTCAAATTTCAGATTAGACATAAGAAGTATAACTTCAAAAAAAAATTTTGGCCGAAGTAAACAGCGAATCGTCAGTACATAACTCCATTGATAATGTTATGCCATCCGATGGCACTACAAGTTATCCCTTAGAATTCATAAGCTCTTTCGAGTTGTCCGGGGTGCCATCACAAAAGTTGGTATTAAAAGTGTGCCAGTAATAAAAAAGTTAATTAATTTTCGTGAACTTGTTGCATTTTACTTGGATAATAATTGTTGGCAAAACATCTTGGTAGCTCAACACTATATTTGAACGCAGCAGCCAGCCCTGCCACCAATTGTTTTTATATGTTTTTTCATGCTTTATTTAACTTGACTTGTCTGTCTGTTGTTTGTTTGTTTGATTGTACTGGATTCTTGTAATCAAATTTTCACCAAGCTCCCGACTAGCTAGAGCTCAGAAATTTTCACCAAAGATGTGTTTCAGATGACAATTCATGTTTTTAAGTTTTCGGCACGATAAAATATGTAATATCATGTAAGAACCACGAAAATCTGTTTTCCCTTTGATTTAGTTACTAATTTAACTAGTAAGATTGACGAGCTTGGTGGCATAGAGAGAAGACAGCCGCTCCGAAGGCCGAAGGTCGCGGGTCCGATCTCCGACCGAAGCTTATTTTTTTTAATGTGTTTTTTACATTTTTAATATACAAAAATTTTTTTTCTTTTTATGATATAAACTTTTTAAACTATCCCAATTAAAGACTTTCAAATCATAATTTGGTGATGGTTAGTTATAATATATATATATATTTTTTTTGGCTTAAAATTCTCAACTGGCTCTAGCCTTCTGAGCATTGTATTTAACCTTCACAACTTGACTAAACTTCCCACCTGTGCTTAACATTGTCAGCATGGTGTGAATCATCCTAATTATACATATTGTATTTCATTGACTTACATAGACTCTAAAAATAACAATAGTTCTTACTACTTAAAACGCGATTTTTTTTTTTGTAGGGCATTTTGTTTATATTGTGTTTACATGCTAGTATGAATCTATGATTAACTATATTTTAAGGCCCAACCAAACGATGCTTTCGTGCATGCAGAGCAGCTGCAAGAATGAACGAAATGCATGGTAAAGCATTGAGCAACAACGTCTATAGCCATACGTTTCTTAAGTGCTTTGTCTCTTCTTCTTCTTCTTTTTGCCAACCATTGTTACCACATGTTTGATTTTTATTCCATTAAAAAATAAATGTTAACATTTAATGTAATATTATGTTAAAAATAAGGACAATAAATGTTTCATATATCTAGTATATTATATCAATATGTTTATAAAAAATAAAATTAATATTTAACAATTTTTTTTAAATATTTTCCACACAATAAAAAGACTGCGACAACTCAATGCTCAATGCATTGCTGCAATTTAGTGAAACTTTGCATGCGGCGCTTATGCATTCGTTAAAAAATAAAACTGAACAAACCCGTGCATAAGCATCGTTTGAGCGGATACATAGTATATGTTGAAACTTTGCGTGCAGCGGCTCTGCATGCATGAAGCATCGTTTGGTTGGGCCTTTAGTTGGATAGGATAGATATAGGATTATTATTTTTAAATAATAAATAATAGTTGTTAGTGTAGCAATAAGTTTCTAGAGTTAAGTTATGGTATTAAAGGACTGATTGTTAGCACATAAAACTCAGAAATAAAGTCGAGCTAAAAAGGCTATCACCACTCCTCTATTTTCGGCAACCGCAAGGCTGCCTAAGAATCGGCAAGCTTAGGCTTGCCTTCACATTTATTATCGACTTCCAATAGGCATTACACAAGTCACGGAAAACGAGTCCCTGAAAATGAAAAATAAAGAGACTGCGACACAGCGAAAGCGACGTCTGGAGAAAAAGACGGAAAAACGCAATGAAAAGATCGCTACTGAAAATCCTGCAGCCAAACGTAAAAGATTAAATGATGTAAGACTACAAAAAGCTCAAAAACGATTAAATGAAACAGATCTGCAACATGCCGCTCGCATCGATCAAGTAAGAGCGCCAGTATCACAAGCTAGAGCCGCAAACACAGCTGAGCAACATGCCGCTCACATCGAGCAATTAAGAGCGCAAGTATCACAAGCTAGAGCCGCAAACACAGATGAGCAACATGCCGCTCGCATCGAGAGAGTAAGAGCGCAAGTATCACAAGCTCGAGCTGCAAACACAGCTGAGCAACATGCCGCTCGCATCGAACAAGTAAGAGCGCAAGTATCAAAAGCTAGAGCCGCAGAAACAGCTGAGCAACATGCCGCTCGCATCAAACAAGATCGCTTACGACATGCAGAAGCTAGAGCCGCAGAAACAGCTGAGCCACATGCCGCTCGTATTGCATCTGTAGAAAAATTTGAAAAATCAATTTATAAATTCAGTGATCAAATATGCGAAATTTGCGTACAGCGTTTCTACTTGCATCAAGTGTCTTATGTAACGGTGACTGACAATATGAAAGCATACTTCCCATATTAATTGACTGAAAAAAAAAAATTGCTACTATGCAACCGATGCAAAAAATCTGTGACGAAGAGACGGGAAACTACGGCCCCATCAAAAGCTTACTGGAATAATTTGATCCAGGGATTATTCCAGATGAATTGAAAGATTTGACACAAATTTAATCCGGCTATGGCTAGAATCATTCCATATAGCAATATTATTAAACTCAATGGTCGCTTCGGTCAATATAGCTGTCGAGGATTACCAGTTCTATTTGAATTGGACAAATTTGAACTAAAAATTGCCAAATATGCTTCCACGCTCTGTTGACAATACTGATATGATAGTAGTTACAGAAGAATTGGAAAATTTGAGCATTGTAAGAGAACTAACAGTCAATCGAGAGAAATTATTTGATGCATTAAGATGGCTAATTGCAAACAACCCTTTATACAATAACGTAGCTAACGACAATAATGTTCAAATAGATGAACAACAAATGAGTCGAGTTATTGAGCGATAAGCACCTGCTGAAAATGTGATTGAAAATGAACCAAGTGCATTTATGCCAATCAACAATATATCCAGATTTGTGCGTGCCACTTGGCATTAAGGAAATCATATATTTAATTATTATATATAAGTGTTTAAATGGATATGCAATACCTGAAAGTGGAAACTTATTAGTAAGAAATTTTTATGTCATCAAGAGAGATTTATAATGCATCATAGTGCATTTTCCATTGAATACGAAGATGATCCAACTTTCTTGGAAGCTTAAAAGACAGCAATAATACTATCACATGAAAAGTGCTCTCACAGATTTATTACGCATCACAAAACTAGTATTCTGATTGCTCAGCAAAAATCTCTTGAAGTTGTGAATTATGATGGAAAATATTACTTTACCGATTCTCATGGTTGTGGCGAAAATGTGCCCCTGCAAGAAAAACTGAAGGCAGTGCTTGTGTTATTGAATGCGATACTATGATGAACTAGTTCGGCTTTGCAAAAGAGCCACAACTTCAAATAATGTGCAATGTACAATTGACTATGTATGTTCAAGTCAAGTCATGTCAAAAATAATATCATTCAACATCCACCTATGCTAGAAGAAGAAGAGACAGAAAATGTGACAATGGAACAATCAAGTGATTTGTTCATTCCAGTTCAAAGTTCTTTAAAGGCACCTATAGATTCTAGACAGCCTGATGTTGAGGAAGAATTGAATGTGTCAGAAAATGTTAATAAAATAGCACGAGAGACAAAAAATAATATTGTTAATACGACACACGAACTTAAAGCCGACGAATTTGCTTGGTATCAGCTATTTCCATATGGAGTTAATGGATTCAAAGAACAAAGAGAAGTGCTAATAACACCACTTGATTATATTCAAACCAGAATACTTGGAGACACAAGATTTCAAGGTAATCAATACCTATTTTATGGACTATCATTGGTTGAATATCATAGAATACAGTCGACAATTAATGCATGTGGCAAAGCTGTGAAAGGACAAGATGGTCATGTAGAAGATTTACATCTAAACATGCGAAATGTAAGAGGATCTGCAGCATATTGGCAAGCAGCTTTAAATGAATTAATTGCACAAATTAAATGCCTCGGTCCACGAAGATACGTTGTGACCTTGAGCTGTAATGACTTGCAATGGATAGATATGCGCAAAGCATTATTAATAGCAAACGGTCAATCAGATGTTGATCCGACTTCAATCAATGTGTTAGAGATACAGCGCTTAGTTGAACGCTTTCCCGACATTGTCAGCCGTCATTTCATGCTTCGTTTCAATGCGTTTATGAAATTGGTTGAAAGCAATAACGAAATATTCAGAGGCACGGTTGTAGATTACTGGTGGCGAATTGAATTCCAAAATCGCGGGAGTTCACATCTACATATGATTGTCTGGATTGAATGTCATCCATCATTCGATACACCTGAAGGAATAACGCAGTTAGATTAAGTATGCTCATGTCAATTGCCTGATAATGATGATGAGTTAAGAGAATTGGTAAACAAATATCAAAGACACCAGCATACCGAAACATGTAAGAAAAATCAAAATACAATCACTTGTCGTTTCGGCTTTCCAAGAGCTCCATGCGCTGAAACTCATATGGTCGCTCATTCGTCGGATGAGTTCATTCGAAATAATATAATACATATTGCTTGCTAGAACGACAAAGCGAAGAGAAAAATTAATAAATAATTATAATCCTACAATGCTCCAAATATGGAAGGGTTATATGGACATTCAAGCATGTGGTTCAAATGAAGCGATAGCGTATTACGTCGCCAAATATGTGTCGAAATCTGAACCAACAGATTTAGACTCAGGTATTGCACAAGCTATTCGCCAGATTAGAAGTGAAGAGCCAACAAACTTCATCGAAGACTCTTCCGAATGTGCATGACAATAATGAAAGAGCGTCAAGTATCAGCTTGTGAAGCTGCCTTTCAATTATGTCACTTGCAATTCAGAGACAGCTCAAGAAGGTGCATATTTCTAAGCACACGAAAGCCTGAACTAAGATACAGAGTAATACGGTTCGATGATGCAGGTCAAAACACTGGATTCTGTAAGAATATATTCAATAGATATGAAAGACGTCCATCGCTAAATTCTGAAAAATACAATTTTGACAATATGAACTTGATCGAATTTGCAATGTTATCCGAATCTGACTATCAAAAGAAACAAAATGTTGATGATGACGAAAATTATATGATGATTATGAAGAGGAAAAAACGCGCTCAAGAAAGAGACAGACAATCACTCTCACTGATGGCAATAAAATGGCTATAAGAAGCTTTCCAGCTGTAATAAGAACACCGCATTTTATTGTTGCAAATGATACAGAAAATTATTACTACAGTCTTATTCTAAAATACTTGCCATATAGAGAAGAAAGTCAATTGGGGTGTTCAACAGCTCCGTTTCATCGTTTCATGTTTCAAAGTTGAAACGATTAACTCGTGAACGGCATTTTGGGTGTCAATGCGTTTCATGTTTGTGCAGTCAGCTGTTGTTTGTTGACATTTCTTATTCTTCAATTTTTGTCACTGTTGCTGTTTACTGCGGTTATACTTTAATTGTAAAAATCCCATTTAAAAACGCTAAAGATATGCTATGCGATGCTTTAGCAAAGCAAGTTATTAGAGAAATAGAGGATATTGAGTGTGAGAAGAGCTCGTTGTTTGAATTAGTTGCTCAATTACATGCTTTTAAAATTTGGCGGCCATTAATCATATGTGTTTATAATTTTGCACAAAAATACACCAAATATACTAAAAAGTACTGAACATCGATAGCAAATATCGAATAAATATCGTGCTCTTCCCATCTTTACTTTGTTCAAACTTGAAACACTTTTTGTATACATAGGCTGGGGTGTTTCAACGTTTCAAGAAATTTTCTATGTATGTTGTTGTTGCGAGACGTTTCAACTTTGAAACTTGAAACGATGAAACGAGCTGTTGAACACCTTAAATTATTGTTGAAAAACAGAGCAACTGGTGAGTATATAATAACGCTAGAGAAGCATTCTTAGAAAGAGAAGAACGGCTTTTGGAGACAAGTATTCATATGGAACAATTTATGAATCGTGATCGAGCACCACAATCCATTCAGTTCACGTCAAAATTTAGTAATGGAACTGTTGAAAGAAGAATGTTGCCGTTCGTTCTCTCATGGGCATCTACAGTGACCATGGGCTGGCGAAAATACTCAACTGAACCCTCCACGAGGGTGCCGGCTGGGCAATGGGCATCGTGCTACCTCGAAACAAACGAGGGTACCTGGTGCTATTTGCCTTGAGGAGGGACAGGGCGGCGACCGGCCAAAGCAAACTGCACATCACTCAAATGCTTCGGCACTATGAGGGCGTGGGGCAAGCTGAGGCAACAGGCATCGATGCCTTAACTAAAATGAGCCCTATACCACTCAAAGGCTTCGGCACTGCGAGGATAGGGGGCAAAACAAGGCAAAGGCATCGTTACCTGGCGGAGGGAAGTACCAAACCACTCAAGGGCTTCGGTACAGCGAGGGCGAGGGGCTGACCAAAGCAACAGAAGTCATCCTACCCCAAAAGCAAACAAAGGTACTGCGTATCTACTCGCCTGTAGAAAGGTAGTACAATGTCTAGCTAAGGTGAGCTCTACGCCATGCAATGCGAAGATGTGGAGCAAGCCATGGTTCGAGGTCCTTTGCAGTAAGGTTAAAATGCTATGGGTAGACTTCCCAGAAAAAAAATCAAAATGGAGACATAGAAGGATGACACACGGGTTGGGATGTCAACCCAAACGTCGGTGGAAAAGGGTGCTACCACCGGCGGGCACGGGGGGGAGAAATCCTATCTACGTGTCGCCAGCAACCCACCCTCCGTACTGGTTGGAGCAGGCCATGACGGTTGTAAAGCCACTGCCAACACAAAGCCCAAAATGTGGCGCGATTCCGCAGTCCCTGGAGACTCGGATTTTGAATCACATGGAGGGAACAATACGTCAGAAGCTGAGGACCTTTCATGTACCCCAGATCAGGCGAGTACCAGCACCCCCAGTAGGGTCGGGCTCAAACGGTCACAAGAGGGCATGAAGGCCAAAGCCCAATACAAAGCCGCCCTTAAAATCCGGGCTCGGCTCGCTAACTGCAAGCGAGACCTCACGGAAGATGAGGTCCGTCAGCAGAAGTGGGCTGACGAAAGGATACAAGAGGGTAGAGCATACTTCGAAAAGAAAACACACATGGCGTCGAAAGACGCCAGTTTTGCCAACAAGGTGGAGGAGAAATTGGCCGTCAAACGCCAGCGCTCCGCTGAAACCGCTAAAGCAGAGGTGCCAGCTGGCAAGCGGCCCTGCAAAAAGCCAATGTCGCGGGCAAAGCCGACGGCCAGCGATGTAGCAAGGAGGCACCTAGTCGTCGCGCTCATCGACCGGAGCGACCCAAACGGCAAAATGAAGCCCGAACAGTGGAAGAAGGTTGAGGAGCTGCTGTTCGATGCGCTTCTAAGTCGAATGGGCGAACCAGGCTCGCTTCCCATCTCATTTGATGGAGCGGGCTGGCTTGAGGGTGTTAAAATACTTAGCTGCAAGGATGACCACACTTTGAAGTGGGTCACCGGTGTCGTGGCTGCCCTGGACGCTCCGTGGGAGGGTGCCAAGCTGGAGGTAGTGGAGAGAACGTGTATTCCGTCCGCGCCGAAGGCAAAAGTACTCTTCCCTCGGGTCGTACCAGCAGACCAAGCACTGCAGCTGCTCAAGTGGCAAAATCCGGAAGTGCCAACCGTTGGTTGGAAGGTGATACACACTGCGAAGCCCGATAATAAGGGTCAGCAAATGGTCATCCAAATCAACAAGGAGGCCGACGGTTTGCTGTACGGGAGATTCGGTAAGATGGCGTGGGGCGTGGGTAGTGTCTACCTACGAATCAAGAAGCGCCACTCGAACGAAACACGCTGGAGGCAGGTGAAGTGGAGAGAGACCTGGCGGAGGTCACCGACGCCACAGAAAGGCTAGAACTAGAAGATGACGAGGATGCGGACATTGCCGTTTTGGAAGTCCTGTCCGCGGAGGATGACACTGCCAACCATGGAGCTGAAGGTCATTCAAATCAACTTACATAAAAGCAAGTTGGCTTCGGCGTATCTACTGATAACCTTGGAGACAGGGCACGCCGATGTCGCCTTAGTCCAGGAGCCTTGGATAGCGTCTGGTAACAAGGTTTCTGGACTGAAGCATCCAAACTACGACCTATTCTACCAGACAACAGTGAGTAGAGCAAGGACTGTGATCCTAGTAAGGAAAGGTATCTATGCTTACTTATTGTCCAATTACAGTACCGACGATCTCACGGTGACAGTGCTAGAGGGCAGCAGAGACGAACCAATATTGATGGTATTCTGCTACATGGCGCATGACTCGGAGGCACCCCCTCAAGAGCTAGCTCGACTGGTGACGGAGGCCGAGTCAAAAAGACAGGCCCTCATCATCGGAGCAGACGCCAACGCACATCACACAGTATGGGGATGCGGGGACATAAACGATAGAGGTAAGTCACTGCTTGATTTCAAACTCCAAACTAATCTTAAGATAGCAAACGAGGGAGAAGAGCCAACATATGTTGGTCCTACCTCATCAAACGTCTTAGATATCACACTCACGTCGGTAATGAATACCGTGGTAAAAGACTGGAGAGTCCTTAGTAGACATTCCTTCTCGGACCACAGGTACATACAATTCCGCGTTAACTTTGAACGAATAGTTAAGAACAAGACATACAGAAACCCGCGGAACACGAACTGGGAGCAGTTTGGTAAAGAGGTCGAAAGAAACCTACCACGACTACCCAAGATAGCCTCACTAGACAAATAAGAGAAGTCCATGGAGACCGTCAATAAAAATCTGGTGGCGGCCTATCATAAAACTTGTAGACCGTCGCATGAGAAGAAGAGACAGAAAAAAAAAGAAGTACTGGAACTCTTCAAACTCACAAAACAAGCGGAAGAAGAGCTGGTATGGATAGAATACAGAATAAGGCTTCGAAACTTTAAGAAAAAAGTACGAGTAGCTAAGAGACACGCATGGCAAAACTTCTGTTCAGGCATTGAGAAGACAGCTGTCACTGCAAGGTTAAGAAAGCTGCTAGCTCGCCAACAGACGGTGCAAAGCCAATTAAAAACAGAAGACGGCAGATGGACGGAAGGCAGTGAAGATGCGCCAAATGTGCTCATAGAGGCACACTTCCCTAACTGCACAGAAGTCAACACAAACACACAAACGATATCTCCAACCGCAAGGGTGGAAATTCCGGAAGATATCACAACAACGCGAAGGATAATGTGGGCCATAGACTCCTTTGAGAGCTACAAATCACCAGGTCCAGACGGGATATTCCCGGCCATGCTGCAGAAGGTCAAACACGTGATCACTCCATGGCTGAGGGAAATATTTAGAGGATGCCTTAGTTATGGCTATGTGCCGGTGGCCTGGAGGACAGCGCGGGTGATTTTCCTGCCCAAAGCGGGAAAATGTAGCCACGTTGTGCCAAAAGACTACAGACTAAAGAGCTGCACAAATACTTCTATTCGACATATGTTTTACTATGCAGTACTTCCAAGCACTATACTTCATTGTTTTCCTGTTATTCAACTAGAACATAACAGTGAAAGCTTTTTATCAAAACAAGCACAACATCATTTGAAGAGCTTTCACTCCAGTGCTTGAAAGTGCTTGAAACGTTCTGTGAAGCGAAATGTCAAAAATTAATTCGCTTTGCTGTCAAACACTGCAAAATGCAGCGAGTTCAGCGAGTGCACTAGAACATTCTGCTTTTAGTTCAGGGAATCGTCAGTGCCGTACATTGAAAAAATGTATGAATCGTTTGACGTAAGTATATAAATCGCATTATGGGTGATTTTATTGATAAAATCATTCTATAATTATACATATTTATAGGAATCTTCAAATGATTCGACTAATAGCAGCGCAGGCGACATAAAATTAAATTTGTTAAGCGGCAAATACAAAATATGCACAAAACGTGGCCGCAGCAAAGTATGGGATGTGTTTGGAACCATTGAAATGGTGAAGGGGCTCAGGTGTTAGGTTTCTTTGCATGCCGCATATGCCAAAATGTATATAAACACAACCAAAAAACCACAACTGATCAAACATGTTGCAATATTAAATTAGTTGCCGAAAAAAGCGTGACTTGTTTGATATATTCGTTACCTACCAAAATGGATCAAATTCCGCAGATGCCGTATCAGATGAATTGGCAATGTATGAAAGCTCAATAATTCACTACTACAGTGAATTTGATGCATTGAAATGGTGGGATACAAATAGAATTCAGTTTCCATTGCTATATAAAACAAGTTGTAGAGTGCTAGCTATTCCAGCCTCAAGTGCATCTTCAGAAAGAGTTTTGTCGGCTGCCCGAGCCTTACTTACTGAAAAAAGATCTTCACTGGGCGGCAACTCTGAAACTGTAAATCAAATCATGTTTTACATAACAACATCTCAATTTAAATAGTTGTAGTTTATTTTTTTAATATGAAATGTAAGTTAATAAAAATAAATGTAAATAATAATATATAATAATAAATATTTTGTTTTTCAATTGTGCTCAATGTACGGCGATTTCATTAATTCAGAATTGGGCCATGAAATAGAATACTATTTCAGCTTGTTTTGTTTTGTTTTGCTTTACTTCAATTTTGTTCTACTCAATTTTTGTTCTATTTGTTCTATAGTTGAAAGTTCTATAACTTGCTTGTGCATAACTTGCTGTCAAACTAAAAGCTTTTATCACTGCAGTATTTGTTTTGTTGGGAGACTTAACATGACAGGTAGTAGTTGAAAAGCTCTGAATGGCTTACAAAACATTATTACAGTGCTTGTGCAGCTCTTTAATTTGGACCTGATATGCTATAAAACAAAAAAAATACGTAGCCTATCTTTTTTAAAAGGGGCGGTGACACGCCCATTTTATAAAAAACATTTTCCTTTCGTACTTCAAAACTTAACGCAAAAAACCGTACCAAAATATCTTGCGTGGTTCTCGAGTTAATTAATGCCAGTTTTTTGGCAAAATTTCCCATAGTGCAGGGGCATCCAGGTAATATAAACCACCATTTCCATCATCAATTGCCTTCATCATGTATCATACACTTCCTTTTGTTGGTGATTCAAAGGGGTACATTCGTTTGAACTATTAATCTAATTCCTGGTGGTCGTATTCACTTTCCCGTTCTAATTCTCGATTAAATGCTTCGTTCATTTCACAACTAGGCGCTTTCATTCCCAACCTGACTAATAAATTACCACACATGAAGTTACACATGACTTCGATCAAGATCATAGCTTGTTATGTATCTCCTCGTTCATCTGATGGTCGGGATTTCTTGGACTGACACGGATTTGATGTAAAATGTCTTCCTTGTATTTATTAGAGGTCTGCATGAATGGCAAAAATAACATGTTCGAACGAACAATGCGCAAAATGAGTTGAGTGAATTGAATGCAAGACCGAACAAATTTGAGTGAATGAGTGTGCTCGCGTCAGACTCGGTCGCACAACATCCAAACGAAAAAAGACGAATTGAATGAGTGGGAATGCGTGAGAATAAGAGTTTGCGTTCGAATGCATCGAATGCCACGCCGGGCTTGTTGTTGTTTTGTTTCGTGCGTAGGAAAATAAAAGAATGGAAAAAACGAAGTCATGTAGAGATATAAACCAAAATACATATATTATGTATAAAAACAACAGCGACACACAAACAACATATAATTTCGTCCGCTTTTTTACCCCCGTCCATTTTTGATGACCGCGTGCTTCACAATATTACAACTCGAGTAACTCGAATGTCTTCGGCTTTGCCAAATTGTTCATTCCGTTTTACTCTTCATTTATTCTAATTCATTTTTACTGAGTGCCGTATGGAATGAAGCAACACGCATCGATGTTCATATTCATTCGTTCGTTTTGTGCTTCGCACTCACTCAACTCAATTCAATTCGAATTCATTCAACTTGGCGTATGTGTGAATGCAGCCATGCAGACCTCTAGTATTTATGCTACAGGTTAGATAGGTTCGATGGGGAGCATGATGATAGGAAAAGCAGTCGTGTCTGAAAATAGTGAACGAACAAAACTCGAAATAGTGAACAAAATTTTTTAATAAACTATAACCAGACAATGAAAACAAGTAATTAGGCTCTAGTCGGGAGAGCCCGACTAGGAGATACCTGAACCCAGTTGCAATAAATATATTTAATTTATATAAGACTTTGGTATACTGACTTAGCTTCAATCGATTAAGTTCAATATCTCCGGTGTTTCTCAACCGATTTGGACGAAATTTTCAGAAAAGTTCTATCATTACCCATTACTTCAACGCTCATTTTTAGATTTTCCAAATGCGGTATTTTTTGTTATCGATATTTTGTGTATATCGGAAACTAGAATAGTTATCGATAATTTGAAGCAAACTTGTTCTGCTCATGGTATAGGAGAACTTATATACAAAATCTGAAGTCTCTAGCTCTTGTAGTCTCTGAGATCCACACGTTCATACAGACGGACAGACGGACATGGCTATATCGTCTCGGCTGTTGATGCTGATCAAGACTATATATACTTTATGGGGTCGGAGATGCTTCCTTCTGCCTGTTACATACTTTTGCACAAAACCATTATACCCTTATTTACCCATTTTATGGGTTAAGGTTATAAAAATATCACACAATAGGGAATGCTCACACTTACACTACATTCTTTGCTTTGCTACACTGCGACACCACGGGAAATTCGCAGGAACCACTGAATTTAAAAATAAGGGAGCTAAAAAATGTCTAAAGCGTGTGACAGTGTGACAAGGATATAAATTTCATATTTCTTTTTAATAGTAGTTCATGAATTATCTCATAGAATTCATTGATATTGTTATTTATTACAACTATAGCAACCAATACCTTAATAAAACATTCCATGTCCTAATTCAATTACAAATTATTTACACTTATTTTGTGTCTTTGGCTGCAACCGCTCACTTTGCACTTAATTTTATTTTTATTTTTTAAGATTTGGATGATTAAGAACAAGGGGAATGCCAGATCGGAAATACTATTAAAGCTTCCGAAGTTTTGACAAGGCTATCGCATGGGCTAAGTCCAATATTACTGACTTTTCTGCGATTCTAAAAATGCGCAGTCTACGTTAAAAAGCTGTCCAAAATTAATTTCTGGACGCAAAAAGCCAAAATTGATTCGCCATATACATACAGTGCCGCTCAACTAAATAGGTTTGAAAATATTTTAGGTTTGCGATGTTATATCTCTATAACGAACACTCGATTTTGACCAAATAAGTTTTCTTACATAATACAATAATATATTATCTATTCTTTTTTTTTCAAAAGCATAACAAACAAGTAAGAAGGCTCTAGTCGGGAGAGCCCGACTAGAAGATACCCTGAACCTAGTTGCAATAAATAAATTAAAATATATAATTGACTTTGGTATAAGGACTTAGCGTCAATCGATTAAATTCGATATCTCCGGTGTTTCTTAGCCGATTTGGACGAAATTTTCAGAAAAGTTATATCATTACCCATTAATTCAACCCTCATTTTTAGATTTTCCAAATACGATATGATTGTGTTATCGATTCCATGTGTATATCGGAAACCAGAATAGTTATCGATAATTGAAGCAAACTTGTTCTGCTCATGGTATAGGAGAACTCATATACAAAATCTGCAGTCTCTAGCTCTTGTAGTCTCTGAGATCCACGCGTTCATACAGAACAGACAGACGGACAAGACTATATCGTCTCGGCTGTTGATGCTGATCAAGATATAAATACTTTATGGGGTCGGAGATGCTTCCTTCTGCCTGTACATACTTTAACACAAAATCATTATACCCTATTTACCATTATATGGGTTAAGGGTATAAAAATCTTCATATTTTTTGGCTCAACTTCATAGGTTAACAACTAAAACTAGTTAAATCAATGAAGCAAGGCAACATTTTGAGGCAATTTTTAACTCAAAACATTAAGACGCACTATATAGTAATTTATATTATTTAGTTTGGCCACCCTTACTCTTAATTATTTCAACCGCTTCAACTAGGGTCGCAGAGTCTTGAAATTGTGTCCCCCTTCGTACACTCTCCTTGACAAAAGACCCCAAATGTTCTCGATAATATTTATGTCTGGAGAAACATGGCGGCCACTCGAGCAAATTACATTTTGGTCCTTAATCCACTGTTTTACAACCGGGCGGTATGGATGAGGGAATGGAATACGACCATAAATATCCGAAAACTTGCGAAAAGCATTTTGGAGCACAGTCTTGTAAACATTCGCATTCATCCTCGAAGTAACAAACTGAAGCTCACAGGTACCTAATACGATACTGCTCTCCACACCATTACGCCACCTGCACAACTGTGATGACGACTTAAAAAGCACTCCTCCTTTCGCATATCGTGGAAATAGAAGTTGTATCCGTCTGGGCCATCATGGTTGAACTTTTTTTCGTCGGAGAATACCACTGTTGTCCATTCTTTGTTCCACGTCACATGCTCTCGGGCAAATCGAAGCCGTGCTCCTTACGTGCATCATGAGAGGTGGTTTTTCTTTATTTTAATCTTTTCAAGTGTTCGGCACTCCGAATAATTCATTCACCGTTGCCAAACTAGCATTCACGCCGCACTCTTCCCTAATTTTACCGGACAGGTCCTCCTCGCTCCCGTGATTCCTACACATGCCATTCTTTGTAGCTTTGAAGCTGCTTCTGCACAGTGATTTGCTGAGCCTATTCCCCCATGCAATCACTCCGTACGTGAGCATGGGCCTTACTTGGTATAGGTACGGTATAGCCATCTTATTTTCTTTGGTGATGTTCCCCATGACTTCCCGGCTATGCTACGACACGTACACAGCGCTCTGCAGCACTTTGCGATCGTATTCTGAACATGGGTGCCAAAGTTAATTTACTGTCGAAATTGACCCCAAGGTACTTAACTTCCTTGCTTGTTTCTATTGGACTCCGCGCGAGCCTAATCTCCTCATCCTTTGTAGCTTGTATCTTTGGTTCACGGAACGATGATTGTTTTAGTAGGGTTTAAGTTGAGACCAACCTCCCTACTCCAATCATGCGTAATCCTAAGTCCCAGTTGAACATTATCACAAAGAGTTTCTTCATACTTGCCTCGAGCTATTATCACAATGTCATCTGCATAGCCTTGACATTGAATACCCCTGTTCGCAAGTATACTTAATAGTTCGTCTACTAGTATACCCCATGAGAGGGGTGATAAAACCCCCCTTTGAGGACAGCCCCTTGTGGTTGTTACTGTTACGGTACTATCTTGTATAGATGCCGTAGCCTGTCTGGACCCTAATAAGGATGAAATCCATCTACTAGTTGTACTGTCAGCCCTCTTCTATTCAAGGTAGCTTTGACAGCTTCAGTGATGTGTTGTCGAAAGCACCTTCAATGTCTAAAAATGCACCAAACTGCTACTTCTTTGTTTAGTACTGCCGCCCGCAGAGTACGGTGCAGCTCATACAGGGCAGTGTCCTTAGACCTGCCTGTTCTGTATGCGTGCTGCGTTGCCTGCAGTGGACTCTGTGTGAGCAGAGTACTGCTATGCTATAATCCACCAGCTCTTCCAGCGTTTGGTTGGCGTTGGGTGGTGGTATCTGTCTTCCCTACCTTGGGGATGAAGACCACCCTAGCTCTACTCCAAGTGTTTGGTATATGACTAAGTGCTAGGCTACTGACCAGGATTTTCCATAGCGTGGGTAGGAGTATTCCCTGTCCCTGCTGAAGGAATACCGGTGATATGCAGTCTAGACCAGGAGATTTGTAAGGCTGGAAGGTTCCAATTGCCCATTTTATTTCTCCACTGTGACCACCGACTTGGCACATGCCCAGTCAATGGCCGTTGGTCTGTGTTGACCTCCTGTTTCAAGCGATTCGCACGGTTGCCAGGGGATACTTCCTGGGAAGTGCGTCTCAAACAGAAGCTCTAACCTTTGCATATTGGTGCTCGTAAATGTATTATCTTTACGCTTCAAGGCTAAATTAGCCTCCGGTGCCCGCTTTGATAATGCTCTATGGAGCCGGGCACCTTCACTCGTGCTTGTTATGCTTTCGCAGAAGTCCCTATAGTTCCTGCGCTTGGCCTTCTTAATCTCCTTGCTGTAGGAGGTGAGGCTTTCGCGGTATGTATCCCATGACCCGTCCCTCTTAGCTTTATTGAAGAGGTGACGTGTGGTGATACGCAGTCTCTCAAGACCGGCATTCCACCATGGGGCATCTTGTTCTTTACGCGTTTTCCCTAGTGGGCAGCTTTCTTATATGCATCTTAATGCTTCTATTTAGATTTCTAACAACTCTTTCTAGCTGACTCGTGTATCTGGGTATTCCAGAGTTTTCAGTGGCTAGGTTAATTTCTAGGGTGGACCTAAAATTTTCCCAGTTCGTTTCCTGGGGTTACGAGTTGGTATACTGCTATCCGTATTAACCTTAAGTTGAATAGGATAATCCTGTGATCGGCATGGATTCGTCTGAAGAGACATGCCATTCTCTGAAATGTGGCCTAAGAGACCGACTAATCAGAGTAATGTCTAATATCTCTTCTCTAACTCTAGTTACAAATGTCGGTGTCGATCCGACATTACCAATTTCTAAGTTATACTTGAATATAAAGTTGGTAAGACACTCACCCTTTTGTTGATGTCCGTGCTGCCCCATATGGAGTGGTGCGCATGACAGTGCAGCCGATTATAACCGGCAGCTTCTCTCTCCTGCAGTGGTCCATCAGCTTTTCTATTTCCGGTGGCGGGCAGTCCAAATCACCATCAAAAATAGGCAGATGCCACCACAATAGGGGGAGCGTTTCCAATTGCCCTTACCGCAATAGGTACGCAGTCCTAGTGAGGAATCTGAAAGAATAGTAAAATTAATACATTTCCTTACCATAATGCATGCTCTAGGTGTAGGATCTCTTTGATCCCAGATTACCTTGAGTCAGCGGTGTACAGGCCTTTTATGCCATTGTTTACCCATGGCTCCTGTACCAGGGGCTCGCCCAAGATGTTGGGTGATAAACATCCTGGCCAAGACAGCAGAGGCTGCCTTAGCCCGATGGAGGTTTATCTGGGCAAGCCCAGTGACGGTGACGTTTGGTGTCACCATCACTCATCCACCGCTCCAGCTCTGGTGATGCGGTGGGAGCTGCTCACATCACCGACGCCCGTCATGGTGACGTCAGCTTCTGCCGTTTCAAGCTCCTCAGCGAGCTCTTGCGAGGACATCGGCACCTCATCATCCATCCCTTCCAGCTCTGCTGGACCGAGCGTCATTCCGCCAGGTCCTCATCCTCGGCCAGATCCTCTGATAACTCAGAGACACCTGCCAGATGAGCACTCGGAACAGTGGCGGTGGGAGGTGTGGGGGCCGAGCCTGCAGCTCCGGGACTGTCGTTTGGGCAGGGATAGTCCTTGCGCCAACACTCTTCTTCTTCGACCGCTAACGGGGATGGTCCCGTAGCGGAATAAAACTTGGTGGCCTCTCGCCACTATCGCGTCCTTGGATGCCTCATCGATGCATATCACCAATAGCGCACCTCCTCGCCTTCCGTCCCTCCTTGACAACACCTTCACGAGTCGGTCTCGAATTTGTTCTGGTTCCTCAGCAGATTCGGTTGGACCGATCCGCGCTTCTTAGGCACAAGAGGTGGATGTGTGGGGTGATAGAATATCATCACCCACCTTGCAGTGCAGTGGAGCCCCTTTCACGACTGCAGTCTTGGCGCCACGGTCCTTAGCCACTCCGCTGAGTGATCGTCGGAACATTCAATGACCAGGTAGCACACCCGGAAATGAATGCCCGCGAACGCGACCGCGGTGTCACCATCCTGTGAGGATAACCTCATCCAGGATGGCCTCCTCCAATGCGGACAAGTCCCCATGGATGAGCTTTACCTGCGGGTATTCCACAGGTAACATGGCCACCTTGACTTTTTTTGCAATCGCTGCATACGATATGCGAGTCTCGGTGGACAATGGCGAGGAGACCTCACTGCTGTTGCTACGGCGGATGCCGACGTGTTGGGACGCTCCTCTGGGCACGCCCCTTGGGGGTGGCAGTGGGTGGCGTCAAATTACTGCTCAGGCGTTTGGGGGCTGGTCCCCGTACCTGGCTCGCCGAGTTCTTCCAGCCGTTGCCATGCGCAGTGCCTCAGCGGGGGTTGTCCTGCTGAAGGTACCTGAGGGTACCATTTGGTTTTGAGCGTTCAACGTTTTTCGGTTTGGGTCATCCAAACCGCCCGGCTTCCCAATTTTGGCAGCTGCGCGTTTGGCTGCTGGTGCTGCACGCCATGTCGCCTAACAGCGCGAAAGCTCGGTCGCATCGGCTGGGATGGTCCAGCCTTGCTTCCTCCTCCTGCAGCTGGGTCGACACGGTGACGTGGGGCCGTCGTAGGTGCGCGCGCTGTATTTATTGCCGCATGCGGCCTTCTTTGTTGCTGCGCCTGGTTAGGGCGCCGCGGGGCTGGTCCCACATTGAAGGGCCGCTCCCCGTCAGGAGGCGGGTCCTAAAAGTGTCTCGCGACACTCGGCAGCAGGGGTATCCTGCTGCACACCTAAATACTTTTATTTTTATTATTTCTGACATGGTTCCCACGAGTTGCTGAGAAATATGGGGTCCACCGGGCAGAGATCCGCAGTACCCGGGTAAGGCTAATTAGAACAGGCGGTCGCATCTGCCTGAGCTCACTGTTAGCGACTGGGCTAGTTTTTAATCCGGGCTCCCGGCCAGGTGACTTTCGGCACGGTTCGAATGACACTTAGTCCAGCCCGGAGTGAGATATTGGGGAAGGGATGAAGAAGGGTACGTGTGAGGAGTTGGGAGTGTGTGAGGCTATGCTTTGAAGACGGCGACTCAAGCGTCTTGTCGATACGGTGAACGGTACCGTACCCGCTGTTTGTCCGGGACTGCTTATTTGCAAGGATTCTCGCGTTATTCGCAGCTAACCTCATTAAAAAGGCCGTTCGCTATCCGCAACCCGCGACCCGCTGGTGGCCTCAGCTGTAGCCCCCTCTGAACTATCCCACAAGTTCTTTAGACCAGGACAGTTAAAGCTTACATGCGCTGCTATTATTTGAACACAACTGTAAGTGGATATGTTGATAAAAGCATTATCGAAAGTAATGAAAGCTTATTGAATGAAGAGAGTCCGAAGTTTTGCAGAAAATTATAACAAACTGGGCTACAAAATTGTTTGTTAGCAGCATAAGAACTGGCTGAAAGGTAAACTCTGCTTAACCTTCAATGCAAAAAGTATAAAAAAGCCCTTCAAAAGTGAAATCACCGGGTCGCCCAAGGATCTTGTTTGTTTTAAAAGGCGCAAGAGGGCAAAGAAAAGAAGCAGGCGATCTGGCCAAATCGCATGAAACAAACTTGCGTTTGCTTGTTCAAGGCAGCCAGCATGGCTGTCCGTAAGCGTGGACTTGTGGATCTTGCTGCTGTTCTCAACACATTATCCATAAAGCCCGAAAAGACAAGAACCAAAGAAAGAAAGAAAGTTTAGTCAGATATGTTGGAAATCAAAAAAATGTTATAAAAGGAATCACATTTTTACCGATTTTTTCTATGTGAACTATATTCTGTGATTGACCAATGGCGATAATTTTTTGCAACACTATTTGTATTATAAATACAAGCTTAATTCCCAGATTTGGACCGACTTCGTTCTTCAAGGA
>JARNME010000029.1:28693330-28712415 GCA_030179655.1 Scaptomyza flava | reverse complement strand
GCCGGCAGCCACTATTCGAATCGGAGTCACCTATGCGGACGTGGCAAAGCAGCAACAGCAACAGCCGCAGCCACAACTTAATCGACAACAGCAGCAGTAAAACGACAGGAGCTGCAGCCGTCAACGGACGACATGGGATGCACCTCAGCATGTCAACAACAACATTGAAGCCATTCTGCAGTCCCTTAACGAAAGCATCAACTCTCCCCGCTCGCGTCAAGAGAAGCAGATGGAGCTTATAATGATGATGCTAAAGCAGCACCAACAGCAGACGCAGCAGCAGGGGCAGATTCTTAATCTAGTCACTGCGCTCCAAGCGCAGCAGGCCCCATAATGATTCCACTGCGCATCTTAGTGTGGAACGCCGATGGCGTATCTACAAAGCTGCCCGAAGTAGAGTGCTTCGTGCAGCGACATGAGATTGATGTCTTGCTGCTGAGCGAGGGAAGGACATAGATGCTGCTATCGACTTGTTTACCTTTAAAATCAAGACAGCAGCTAGACAGGCTACTCGCAGGAATAGTGCGCAGAATAGGCTCCGTCGCGCTTTGGTGGATCATAAATCGGCATGGTTTGATGACAGGCTAGCCAATACCGGGGTTGATTGCGAAGCGACGCACGCGCTCTGGAAGGCCACACGTGCCATTAAATGGCGACGCGCAAGAAAAGCGCCACTAATGGACAGAAACGGGACATAGTGTCGGACAGACTTGGGGCAAGCGGAGTTGTTTGCTGCGCACCTCTCAGAGCGCTTCCAGCCATTTAATCTTGCCAGTCTGCAGCAGGATGAAGAGACGCAGGACCAGCTGACTCCGAATGGACCTGCCTATCAAAGAATTTGACTCCAGCGAGGTAGCTGATGTTATCGCACTCCAGAATATCAAAAGAGCACCAGGCCATCTGCAATGCCACAGTAAAAGGCACTGCCCAATTGTGCTATCCGCTTCATAGCGATGGTGTTCAACGCTGTTGTGAGGCTGCAGTACTTCCCTCCGCAGTGGAAACTCGGGATTATCTCAATGATCCACAAACCTGGCAAGCCTGAGCGGGAACCTTCTTCCTATCAGCCTATCATCCTTCTCCCTTCGATTTCCAAGGTGTTTGAGAGATTGATTGCCGCCCGGAAAGTCAAGTTAATGGAAGCTCGAGGGTTTATTCCTGAACACAAGTTTGGATTCCGTGCCGGCCCCTGCACTGTCGAGCAGCTACATCGGGTTGTCGAGCAAATACTGACTGCCTTTGATAAAAAGGAGTATTGAAACGTCCTTCTTTTGGACATTTGAGAAGCGTTTGATCAGGTGTGGCACACCGGAATTTTATTAAAAATCAAACATACGCTGCCTTCGCCATATTTCGGTCTACTAAAGTCGTATCTTAAGGGAAGACAATTTGCGGTCAGATTTCACTCGGCACTCTCTTCTGAGCACGATGTGGCAGCTGGAGTACCACGGGGAAGTGTCCTTGGTCCCCTGCTTTACTGCCTGTATAGCCACGACATGCCGCAGCCAGATGGAAGCCTGTACGGGACATCAATGCTAGCCACATTTGCCGATGACGTGTGCGTCACCTACAGGTCCCTATGCGAACACGATGCAGCCAACGGCATCCAGGACTATGCCACTAAGTTTGCGGAATTGGCAAGGCGATGGAACATCGGCATCAATAGTGACAAGTCGAACAACGATTGCTTCACTCTTAAGAGGAGAACACCACCGGTCGTGTTTATTGAGGGGGCCCCTGTACCACAGCAGAACGCAGCAAAGTACCTTGAAGTGACTCTGGATCGCAGGCTAACGTTTTCTAAGCATGTGACTTCCATTAGAATGCGCATACGTGCTTCGGTTAGAAAACATTATTGCCTACTTTGCTCGCGCAGTAAATTGTCACTCTGTAACAAAGTGACAAGAAATCATAGCACCAATTTGATAGTACGGGTGCCAAATCTGGGGCCTGGCCTGCGACAGCAAAATTCGCAGAATCCAGGTCGACCAAAATAGAGTTGCAAGAACAATCACCAGTTGCGACTGGTTTGTACGTAATAGTACGCTTCAGCGAGACCTGAAACTTTCCACGGTCTTCGACGAGATCAACCAGCACTCGTGTCGCTACCATGACAGACTAGAGCGACACCGAAACCGGCTGGCAAGCTGCCTAGTCAAATCTCACCCACAAAGGCGACTCAAGAGGCGAACACCGAGAAATCTCATTCTTCGATATCCATTGTTGAGGGTCAGCAGAAGCTGACACACCATTGCAGTATTTGTTATATTTGTTATTGTTATTATTGTTATTAAGTGTTTAGTGCTATGTTGTGACAGCTAACTTAGTTAGCTGGCGCGCCCAAATTGGGCTGAATTAATAGAAAAAAAGGTCACAAAGGGGTTCATCGATTCTCCGTATGCCTTAATAAAAATCAGAATTCAACAGAAAAAAAATAAAAAACTTTTTTCCACAAACTTTAAGCTAAAGAATTGAAACTTTTCAAATTTCCTTATCTATGGCATAGTATGTAAACTAAAGTGTCAAGCATAGACGAATAATGTAACAAGACGGGTCTTAAGAGCTGGAATGTTATGTTAATTAACAGAGTCGCAACCACGAAGCGGACAACAGGGGAAACCAACGAGAATGGAACTTATATAGAGTCGTCATGAGCAACGAGAATGGAACTTATATAGAGTCGTCATGAGGCCAAATTCTGACTGCCAGTTGGAATAGGCAATCGTGGCGACACCTCTCTCACAAAGCGCTGCTGCTGCTTTTTTCTCTGCCAGCGCATTTCATGCCCGAGTATCAAGTCACTCGGCTTGGCGACTGTTATACGCTTTTGTTTTCTCATAGCACAGCCAGCCAGCCATGCTCTGAGTATATGCCCACAGGCAGCGATTTTGCAGCGCGCAGTCGCTTCTTCGCTTGCTGTGTGCCCTTCTTTTCCTTGTATAAACATATTGGCGTGTCTACGTCACACGAATTATCATTTTTTTTTAATCATTTTTGCGACGTTGCCTTAGTGAAGCTATGCATTATACCACATTCATATATATTTATATATGTTTGCTGTTTTGCTAGGATTTCTACTGATTTTTGTTATTTTTTTTGGGCTGGCTAGTGTTAGTGTGTTAGTGATTTTGTATTTGTACATGACATATTTAATTGTATGCGTAGCATTTGCCATGGCATTCATTGACCTTTCTCTAGTATTATCAATTCAATTTGGTGCAGAATTTGTATTTTGCCTACAAAAACCCAAAATGCAATACTTCAAAGGCAGCCAAATATCACATTTTGTGCTGATCGACCATTTGCAGTATCAGGCGAACAGCAATATAAACAAGTGTCAAACAAAATTTGCTTGCCGATCAGCAGCAAAATGTAGAATAGACTTAGTCTAGGTTTTCGGTGAACGTAGGCGATAAAGCTTAGTACGCAGGAATTAGAATTATTTCTGATAGAAATTTACACATTATTTCTAATGTGTATCCTAAGACCCTGTGTGCCCCTTAAAAATACCGGAAAAATCACAAAAACGCAAAAAAATGTCAAAACAAAAAGGCAAAAGAGTAATACGGGCACACTTGTGCCTAGAAATAATGTGCTGCTCATTTTTTTCTAGCAGAAATTCAGCTGTTCAATGCCATCCACACTATCCACTTCAATGTAATCGATGTGGCAACTCTCAACATTTTTTCAGTATACATTTCTAGCTGCTGCATATACTCATTAGAAATGTCTCTAGAAATTATGTCCAGAAATTATTTCTAGCGTTTTTTATATGGAGTTTGACACAACTAGAAATATTTCTAGTTTCTGCGCACTAAGCTTAAGCAGCAAAATGATATGAGCGCATGTATACCATACCATATATGACCAGCAATGCAAAACTGATATTCGGCTGCTTATTTTACTAGACGCTTGTTTATATTGCTGTCAGGCGAACAGCTGCAAATGGTCGATCAGCACAAAATACGAATTCTGCACCAAATTGAATTGATAATAGTAGAGAAAGGTCAATGAATGAACAAATGCTACGCATACAATTAAATATTTCATGTAGATATACAAAACCACTAATGCTGCATTTACACTAGTTGATAAACAAGTCAACGTTGATATCAACTTTATCAATACTAGTGTGAACAGCTGTCAACTTGATCAACTGTTGCGTTGACAGTAGATTGACAATGCGAAAATCGTCAATTGTTGCTCTGAGCAAGGCATACTTAAGCAGGTAGCCTAATGCGTCGCGTCGCCCTCGTTCTTTTGCCTTATATTTCAGTCTCGAGCCGAGCGTTGTGTGCGACGCATCTCCACGGACGATTTTTTATGAATATGTATATGCATGCACGCACACATTTTATTGTGTTGACGCAAGCCTCTTTCGTTCTCATTTTGTGTACACTTTTTAAGGCAAGACGCGAGAGCGAATGCGGCTACCTGGTTAAGTATGCCTTGGCTCTGAGTGTAAACATAGTGTAAACACTTTGTGTCAACAGTTGAAGTCACAATCGGCGCGTTGACAACACAAAATTAAGTTGAGCTCATGTTCATTCTTTTGCTGTGTGTTGACAAACTTTATGAACATATTAAAGGTGGCAGCACTTCGCTTCGCCATCCGTTTTAATTAATGTTGTCTGCTTTTTCAACTGTGCAGTCTATAAAAACAAAAATTAGTAATAAAAAGCTATTTAAAATATAATTTTATTTATTTTTATGCATATGTATTGAACCATATTTTAATATCGAAAGAAGACCTGCTTCAGTTGCTGGCGATAGCTATCGATTAACTCAAGAGCGAGAACCAAAACCACTGCTGCCGCTATTTTGCTCTTCTTCGCTGTTGCCATTGTTCTGATTTTATTCTTAAGTAAACAAATTGCAATTCAATCAATTTGTTTTAAGTTACATATGAATTAGTACTTACCACTTTTTTACTTTTCTCAATTAACACAACAACACAATATCGAAAATCAGTTTCGATACATTCACAATATCGAAGTCAACGAAAAATGCTTAGCAACGTGAATGTCAACGAATGTGGATATCAACTGGTGTAAATTACTCTCAACTTCAATATCAACGCGTTGGCATCTTGCGCGTTACTCAACTCGAAAATTAGTTGGCAACCCGGTTTTTTTGTCAACTCAATCAACTAATGTAAACAAAACAAATGCGTTGACGTTGGATATCAATTGTTGATATAGCTAGAATTGACGCTGCATCAACTAGTGTAAATGCAGCATAACACACTAACACTAGCCAGCCCAAACAAAATAACAAAAAACAGTAGAAATCCAAGCAAAACAGCAAACATATATAAATATATCTGATTGTGGGTATAATGCATAGCTTCACTAAGGCAACGTCGCAAAAATGATTAAAAAAAATGATAATTCGTGTGACGTAGACATGCTAATCTATATATATAAAAGATTTTGTCCTGATGATAATGGAAGAGCCACAGCATAAACGAAAAGAGCTAGAAGGCTGAAATTTTAACACAATTTTCCATGCAGGTAGGAGGTGAGCACTAAGAAGGGAATTTTTATTTGGACAACTCCTTTAAGTACCTCCTAATTTGGAGCACTTTTTACCCATTTTAAAAAACAAATTACAATTACAACAAGTACCCATTCCACTACTGTCGCCTGATTGTCGCACAAGCTGAGGGTTTGATCGCCAGCGAGAATACAAAAACAAAACAAATGCACAGTGACGCCTTCGCGTCGCACAAGCAAAGTCATAAAAAAAGTGGAAACGTTGCAGTCGGACGCAACCGACTGCGGTATACTCGATACCAGTATTAAAAATGTTGATGCCCATCATGTCAATTGGATGTCAATTGCTATCTTCATACCAAATTTGGTGACTCTAGCTCGAAGTTTGTATAAAGTGGGGAAAGGGGGGCTGGGGGCGGTATGGTGGAATTGCATCCAAATTTTGATGCAGATCTTTGTGGAATGTCAATTGCTACCTTCCTTCCAAATTTCGTGACTCTAGCTCAAAGTTGGTAAAAGTGGTGAAAGGGGGGCTGGGGGCGGTATGGTTGGGCGTGGCATTCAAATTTTTGGTGCAGATCTATGTGGGATGTCAATTGCTATCTTCATACCAAATTTGGTGACTCTAACTCGAAGTTTGTATAAAGTGGGGAAAGGGGGGCTGGGGGCGGTATGGTTGGGCGTGGCATCCAAATTTTTGCTGCAGATCCTTGTGGAATGTCAAATGCTACCTTCATACCAAATTTGGTGACTCTAGCTCAAAGTTTGTATAAAGTGGGGAAATGGGGCTGGGGGCGGTATGGTTGGGCGTGGCATCCAAATTTTTGCTGCAGATCCTTGTGGAATGTCAAATGCTACCTTCATACCAAATTTGGTGACTCTAGCTCGAAGCATGTAAAAGGTGGTGAAAGGGGGCTATGGGGCTTGGGGCGGTATGGGTGGGCGTTGGCAATCAATTTTTACTGCCGATCCATGTGGGATGTCAATTGCTCTCTTCATACCAAATTTGGTGACTCTAGCTCGAAGTTTGTATAAAGTGGGGAAATGGGGGCTGGGGGCGGTATGTTTGGGCGTGGCATCCAAATTTTTGCTGCAGATCCTTGTGGAATGTCAAATGCTACCTTCATACCAAATTTGGTGACTCTAGCTCAAAGTTTGTATAAGGTGGGGAAAGGGGGGCGGAATGGATGGGCTAGGCTCCAAAACTTTGATGCAGATTGTTGGGGGTCGTTGCCAGCTATCTTCCTACCAAATTTGGTGGCTCTAGCTCCACTACTCTGGAATATACACGCATTCCCGTTTTTGACGAAGCGTTGATGCAGATGGGGGTGGCTAGGGCGGTATTGGTGGGCGTGGCATCCAAACTTTTGATGCAGTTTTTGGGGGGTCATCATCATCTATCTTGGCACCAAATTTGTGACTCTAGCTAAAAAACTGTGGGAGATATAGGCTTTTCTGATATCTAAATGCGGGGGGCTGGGGGCGGAATGGGTGGGCGTGGCTCCAAAACTTTGATGCATTCTTTTATGGTTGTTGCCAGCTATCTTCCTAACAAATTTGGTGGCTCTAGCTCCACTACTCTGGAAGATACACGCATTCCCGTTTTTGACGAAGCGTTGGGGCAGATGGGGGTGGCTAGGGCGGTATTGGTAGGCGTGGCATCCAAACTTTTGATGCAGTTTTTGGGGGTCATCATCACCTATCTTGTCACCAAATTTGGTGGCTATAGCTCAAAAACTGTGGGAGATATAGGCTTTTTTGACTTTAAAATGCGGGGGGGCTGGGGGCGGAATGGGTAGGCGGGGCTCCAAAATTTTTGATGCAGTTTTTTGGGGGTTGCTAGTAGCTATCTTCTCACCAAATTTGGTAGTTCTAGCTGTCAGGATGTGCGAAATATGTGGATTTATCGTTTTTGAGTTATCGAATTTATCGATTTGCGAGCCCCCCAGTTATCGTAGAACCCCCATCTTGACACTTTAATTTACTATCCCATAGATAAAGAGAATTGGAAAGTTTCAAGTCTCTAGCTTGAAGGGTGTGGAAAAAAGTTGCGTTCATACAGACGAACAGACGGACAGACAGACAGACGGACAGACACCATGACGGACATTGCACAAACCCAATTTACTCTTTACCTTCGGTATCGAGTATAATCAAATAAAACTAAGCAGTATGAATATTCTATTAAATTAATATAAGTTGGTATTTTCAATTTTATTGAATTCTATACTTTGTATAGACGCTGTAACGTTGTACAGTGAAGTCAATTTTTGACTTATTTTGAAGTATTTATTTATTTATAATACTTACTCTAAATTAAGTTATTAATTTGTTTTGTTTTTTTTTTTTTCAACAAAATAAATAAGTCGATTTTAGACTTCATAATTGAAGCAACATTATATATAGTTGTCTTCTATTTTGCATATTATATAATAGTTATATAGCAAAAAAAAAAACTTAGCAGTCTGATATTCTATTAAATTAATATAAGTTGGTATATTCAATTTTATTGAATTCTATACTTACGTATAGACACTGTAACGTTGTAACAATCGTTTTACAGTGAAGTCAATTGACTCACAGCCAAATTAAAATATGTCTATTGAAGCTTAAGATATTAGTGGTGTTTTGGTGCCGCATTCAGTTGTTGCCATAATTGGTGACGGAGCCTGTCATTTTAGATCTATTTCCTACCTTTTATTTGGTAGGCAAGGCTTCCATGGCACCATACGCCAAAATATTGTTGAACATGTTGTAACCAACTGGCAAACTTTGGCTTGCTTCAGCATAAACTTAAATGGAGAGTGTTATAGCTCTTCTGAATAATATGAGTGCGCTATGTCATACTCATATACTTATGGTACTGCATGTGAGCTTCAAGCAGCAGCAGAAATTTTTGATGTAAATTTCCAAGTTTTTCAGAATAAAAATTTTTTACAAGCATTCGGAAATAATATACGTGATTGCGTTTTACCGGTCCATTAACGAATGGACATTTTTATGTTTATATTCCTTTAGAGGAAGTATTAACTCAAGATTCTGATGCGTCAAGTGAATGTATAACTGAAAATGTTTAAAATCCTGTTAAAAGACGTAGTCGGTTCACCGGCAAAACAGAGAAAAAGTTTCAAAAAAACGTTCATTAGAAAAAAAAGTGACATCAATAGGGGTAAGCGCATAGAAGCATCAAAAAGATTAAACTATGATTTTGAAATAGCTTACAAGTCAGATAAAATTACTCAACTTGGTAGTATGAATTTGATATGCAAACATTGTAATGCTTTAAAATGGAAAAATGAGCCTTTGGGTATCTGTTGCAAGGCAGGAAAAGTTAAACTTTCACAAAATGAAAGTTTGCCTGATCCACTTAAAAGCTTAATAATTGGTGGACATCCAAAGCATGATCATTTCATTGATCGTATAAGAAAGTATAACAGCTGCTTTCAAATGACTTCTTTTGGAAGTACAAAAATTATAAATGAAAGTTGGTCAACCTTTAAAGTCCAAGGACAAGTGTATCACCTAATTGGTAGTGTCCGACCTTTGCCAAATGAAGAAATGCAGTTTCTTCAAATTTATTTTGTTGGTGATGATGAAAAGGAAGCTCAAATGCGTTGCAAAAATATTTCAAATGTTGATTTAAGCGTAGTAAAGGATCTTCAATGTATGTTTCATCATCATAATCGTTATGTTAAAGATCTAAAAATGGCTCTCAATAAATACCAACAAGTACTAAATACTATAAATTGGTTATACATGCTGATCAACCACCCGCTGGTGCTCACAAAGCGCTTTACAATGCACCTCAATCAAGCGAAGTAGCTTTAGTTATTGTTGGTCAGCAATTTGAGAAGCGCGATATTATTATTGAAAGCCATAATAATAAATTACATCGTATAAGTGAGGTGCATCGATCATACGATGCCTTACAGTACCCTTTGCTATTTCCTTATGGCGAAGATGGCTATTCAGTGGATATACCACAATGGAATCCATTATTAAAAAAGAGGAACCAAAAAAAATGATATCTGCGTTAAGCTTTTACAGCTATAAAATAATGATTCGTCAATCTGAGATAAATCATTTAATTTAGTCAGTTTTTGGTTGATATGTATGCTAAAATTGAAACAGAAAGATTAAATTATATTCGCTACATGAAGCGAAACTCAGAGCAGATAGCTATATACATCTACAAGATGCAATAGGCCAACAAGATGTTGTCGCAGCTCAACTTGGTCAGATGGTAATTTTAACCATCTTCTTTAACAAGCTCTGCACGATATATGCATGAAAGACTCAAGATGCTATGACATATGTTCGCATTATGGGCGACCAGATCTTTTCATAACATTCACATGCAATCCTCAATGAAATGACATCAAAAGTGTTTTATTACCGGGTCAAAAATCGCATGATCGTCACGATATTATAGCTCGAGTTTTTCATTTAAAAGTTAAAGCTTTAATGTCACTATTGATAAAAGGTTCTTTGTTTGGAAGCGTGCAATGTTTCATGTACTGTGAAATGCCAAAAGCGGGGCTTACCTATGCATATTCTACTTTGGTTAGATAATAAAATAGGACCAGATAAAATTGATAAATTATCTGTGCCGAAATACCAAACGCAGATGAGGATCCTTGTTATTTAACATTGTTAAGTCAAATATGATTCATGGTCCTTTGCGGTGCATTTAATAATAAATCGCCATGCATGAAAAATGGAAAGTCTACCAAAAGGTTTACACGACATTACTGGTTATATAAGTAGCTCAGAAGCGGTATGGAGAATCCTTGCATTTCCCTACATGAACGTTTTCCGGCTATTACACACTTAGCTGTTCATTTAGAAAATGGTCAACGGATATATTTAACCCCAATAATCCGCAACAATTACTTGACAGATTAAGCACTACACCCAAATCCACTTTGCTAGCCTTCTTTGAGCTATGCACACGTGATGAGTTTGCAAGAACGCTTCATATTGTGAAGTTCCATCGTATTTTACATGGAACAATAAAGAATTTCAAAGAAGAAACGAGGGCATGATGTGCCGAATTTTCCTGGAGTTAAAAGAGATTCAGCTTTGGGAAGAGTTACACTATTCATCCCAATAATACAGAATGTTTTATTTAAGACTTTTACTACATTTTGTAAGAGGGCCAACTTCATGTTCAATTTAAAACCGTATGGTATAGCATACGCCTCAATTGGCGTGTAAAGCTTTAGGATTACTAGAAGATGATAAGCACTGGGATTCAACTATAGCCGAAGCTGTCATATGTCAAAATCCTACAAAACTGAGGGAACTTTTTGCAATAATGTTAGTATTTTGTCAAGTTTTAGATGCTCTTAAACTTTGGAATACTTATAAAGAGAGTTTCTCAGAAGATATTTTAGAGCCTTTAATTTTTCACAAGACAGAAATATTGATGAAAGTATTGTGAATGATGTATTAAATAAATGTCTTATTTACACTGAAGATATTATACTGTCTATTGTTGGTCAAAAAAATAACATGAAATAACAAATATGAATATCATAGAGAACAAATTATGAAAATTGAGATAATTTTGTTGTTAATAACTAAAAGCGTTGAAGCAGAAAAGGGAGAAATCTATTTTTTAGATGCACCTGGTGGAACAGGTAAAACGTATCTTTTAAATTTATTACTGGCAAAGGTACGGCAAAGCAAAAAAATTGCATTGGCCGTTGCTTCTTCCGGTTATCGCAGCCACTTTACTAATTGGTGGTCGCACAGCGCATTCTACACTTAAGATTCCATTTAATTTGATTCATTTAGAAACACCACATTGCTCAATTTCAAAGCAATCTAATATTGCTGCTGTGCTCAAAGATTGCAAGCTTATTGTTTGGGATGAGTGTTCTATGGCCCATAGAGGTGCTTTTGAAGCTGTAGATCGATCTTTGAAAGACATTCGAGATAGTGAATACCTAATGGGTGGCATAACTGTTCTCTTTGCTGGTGATTTTCGACAAACTGTTCCAGTGATCCCCAGAGAAACAAGAGCAGATGAAATAAATGCGTGCTTAAAGTCTTCAGTTTTGTGGCCCAAAATACAGAAACTTGCATTAACGAAGAATATGCGAGTGCACTTAAAAGGTGACAGCATAGGTGGTGAATTTGCAGATATGCTTCTTCAAATAGGAAATGGATTATTTCCAACCCAAGATGGCAAAATAACTTTACAATCCACTTTGTGTCATGTTGTGAAAAGTCTTGAAGAGCTAACTGTAAAAATATTTCCGGATATTACAAATATCTCTCAAAAATCACTCGAATGGTTTCAGACCGTGCTATTTTGACTGCGAGACATGACAATGCATTGGAAATAAACGAGTTTTTATTAAATCATTTCAAAGTGAAGAAATTACATATAATTCTGTAACTGAAATCGAAGATGCAGTTCATTACCCCGTCGAGTTTCTTAATTCATTAAATCCGGCTGGCCTGCCTCAACATAAATTAACTTTAAAGATTGGTTCACCTGTAAGTGTGATTCGCAACTTGAAGCCGCCAAACTGTGCAATGGTTCAAGATTGCAAGTTAAGTCCTTCATAGAATGTTGTCGAAGCAATTATCTTACTGGCAATGGTATAGGGGAAACGGTTTTTATACCGAGAATTCCATTAATACCTTCTGATTCTGAATTGCCAATTCCAATTTCCTTTAAAAGTTTGCTTTGCCTTAACAATTAATATCTCGCATGGAAAAACTCTTAAATTAGCCGGACTAGACTTAAGACACGATTGTTTTTCTCATGGCCAATTTTATGTAGCCTGCTCAAGAGTCAGTTCACCAAAAAGTTTATTTGTATTAGCACCTGACGGAAAAACAACCAATATCGTTTATAAAAAGCTCTTACAAGTTGTTAATCATTGCAAATTAAATTCATAAGTGGATAAGGCCTACTGGGGAAACCACAATAAAAAATTACGCGCCTGATTCTCTACCTCAATGGTGGCGTGGAAAAGAATATATTAAATACTTTGCTTTAATATTTTATTAAATATTTTCTAATATATTTATTTTGTATCTATCTTCTATTGCTAAAATTTATATAAACTATCCGCGCAGCGAAGTAAGCGGGCCACTTACTAGTATGTTTATACAAGGAAAAGAAGGGCACACAGCAAGCGAAGAAGCCACTGCGCTGCACTATGGGCATATACTCAGAGCATGGCTGGCTGGCTGTGCTATGAGAAAACAAAAGCGTATAACAGTCGCCAAGCCGAGTGACTTGATACTCGGGCACGAAATGCGCTGGCAGAGAAAAAAGCAGCAGCAGCGCTTTGTGAGAGAGGTGTCGCCACGATTACCTATTCCAACTGGCAGTCAGAATTTGGCCTCATGACGACTCTATATAAGTTCCATTCTCGTTGAGCTAGCTACCACTGCACACCAACAAGACAGCAGTGTGTAAACAAAAGCAACAATCAAAACAAGCGCAGCAGTTTGTTATTAGGGGAAACCGACTTTTCTACTCGTTGGTCTGTCCGCTTCGTGGCTGCGACTTGGTTTACAGAATATTAGCTTGAACAATTCTTAAAGCCCGTCCTTATGTTAAATGGTCTTTGGTGTCAAGATTGGGGTTCTACAGCTGGGGAGCTGGAAAATCGATAAATTCGATTGCTCGCAATCGATAAATCCACATATTTCACATATCCTAACAGCTAGAACTACCAAATTTGATTAGAAGATAGCAAATAGCAACCCCCAAAAAACTGCATCAAAAATTATGAAGCCACACCCACCAATTCCGCCCCCTTTCACAACCTTTTACAAACTTTGAGCTAGAGTCACCAAATTTGGTATGAAGACAGAAACTAACATGCCACAAAAATATACATAAAAAATTTTGATGCCACACCCACCCATACCGCCCCAGCCTTCCTCTCTCAACCTCTTACAAACTTTGAGCTAGTGTCACCAAATTTGGAAGGAAGATAGCTGGTGGCACCCCATCTGCATCGTAAAATATTAAAGGCAGCGAACCTGGCGTAACCGTACCCCTTTGCTATCAGGCCTCTTTTTACCCGTTTTATTAGTGGTAACGAGTATACCGCAGTCGGTTGCGTACGACTGCAGCGTTTCCACTTGTTTTTTTTTTTTTTTTTGTATAAATTTAATGTTTTGGATCAAAAACACAGTTAGTTTTTATAACAAAACATTTATCTACATGTGATAATTCGGCAAGCCTGGCTGACTTCAGGCGTAGTTGTGGGTCTTGTGGATGAGGTTGACTTCCTTCGGGTCGTCATCAGGCTTTTGTATCAGGTTTCTAAATGACCAGCGCTTAAGTCTTCTTATGACTCTTCTCCCCGCAAGCTCTCTAGCCAGCCGGCCTCGGTGCCGCTGTAAACGTGCGTTGTATCGGATTGAATAAGCATCAACTTGGTTGTCTATGGTATGCAATCTGAGGTCATTGTGCAAGGTTGAATTTCGTACGTACCAGGCAGCACCTGTTATTCAACGCAAGGCCAAATTCTAGAGTGTCTGGAGACGTCTTCGACTTGTCCGACACGCAATGCCTCAAATCTGAGTTCCATATCTTCAAGTCAGAGCAACCAAAGGGTTATCAACGCCCGTTTGCAGCGTAGCGGCGAGGCGGTATTAGCGTTTATCATTGAATTAACTTTAGCCAGCTTACACCGACATAACTTGAGGAGCCCATAAAAGTGAGAGCGAAAACAGATCCTTTTGTCCATTGTGATCCCCAGCTATCGAGCATGATTTCCAAGCCGCAAGGGACAACCATCAAGCCAGACTGCCGGTGCTTCTCCACGTCTCATTGTAAAGTTGACACCTTGGCTCTTCGAGGCGTTGAGCTTGATGTTCCACCTGCGAGCCCAGCTCTCAAGGATGTGGATATACTCTTGGGCTCCGTCAACAGCCTCGTAGTCGCAAGAGGCAGAGTGGAATAATTCCACGTCGTCAGCAAATGTGGCAATGTTAAAATTACCTGGTTAGGCAAGGTCTTCAAGATCATCAGGAGTGGGTATTCCCGCCGTGTACAGGTTGTAAAAGAAAGGGCCCAGTACGCTGCCTTGCGGAACGATCGCTTTCATTTCCCGCGCGGTGGATATCACAGCCCTCATCTTGACTACAAGCCTGCGTTCCGTTAAGTATGAATGCATTAGCATGATGTTGGGAGCTGGGAAGCCCATTTTTTTTTTTTTTTTTTTTTTGAAGCAGACCTTTAACCCAGACGCGGTCGAATACCTGCTGGAATTTCACAAAGATACCATAGGAACAGTTTTTGTTATCGTATGCCTTGAGTATGTGGTTTACCACTCTGTGAACCTGTTCAATTGCACCATGCCCTCTCCTGAACCCAAATTGGTGGTCAGGAAGAATGACCATATTGTCCATAAGCCTAACAAGCCGTGCAGCAATAAGCCTCTCCCAAAAATTAGACAGAGATGGCAAGAGGCTGATCGGTCGATATTGCTCAGGGTCATCCTCCTGCTTGCCCGACTTATGCATCATGTGGATCTTTGCTAACTTCCACTGGGCAGGAAAGTGCTGGGTGCAGCTGACCGGATCTTGGCGATTAACAGATCAATGGAATTTTCAACATCCAATCCAGTGTTGTTGGTAGTGTTAAGCTGGATACTTTCGCCAAGCCGTCTCTGAAATTCCTCAATGTTGGTACATGCGTTGATGAGCCTTGGTGGTTCACTGACCATTCTTGCGCTGCTATCCAAAGTAACTATCACGGCAAGGTGGTCACTAGGGAGGACCCAATCATCTGATATGGAAATGAGCTGGTCTGGAATCCCCTGGAAGATGGCGAAGTCAATGCAGAAAGGAGTATCTTTTGCTTCAAAATGTACCTTGTTGGTGATCCCGTTACAACGATCTTTGCTTGTCTACGACACAGGCTCCCAGCAAACTCAACGCCTCGAGCATTTCTGCTTCATCCACCCCACAGCCAATGATGAGCGTTGGGTGTGGCATCAAAATTATTGCTGCAGATCTTTTTGGAATGTCAATTGCTATCTTCATACCAAATTTGGTGACTCTAGCTCAAAATTGATAAAAGGTGGTGAAAGCGGGGCTGGGCGGGTTGGTTGGGTTTGGCATACGCATATTTGATGCAGATCTTTATGGAATGTCAATTGTTATCTTCATACTAAATTGGGTGACTCTAGCTCGAAGGTTGTAATTAGTAGGGAAAGAGGCAGGGGGCGGTATGGGTGGGCGTGGCATCCAAATTTTTGCTACAGATCTATGTAGAAAGTACCATATTCTAAAGCTCTAGCTTGACGTAAAAAAAAAAAGGTCGAGGCTCCAGAGCTCTGATGCAGATTTTTATGAGTCGTTGCTAGCTATCTTCCTATCAAATTTGATGGCTCTAGCTCCACAACTCTGGAGCGGATGGGGTCTAGGGCAGTATTGGTGGACGTGGCATCCAAACTTTTGATGCAGTTTTTGGGGGGGCTTCATTGCCTATCTTGGCACCAAATCTGGTAGCTCAAAAACTGTGGGAGAAACAGGCTTTTTATTCTCGTTACCGAAGGTAACTTGGTTCCACAAAGATATGCATCAAAATGTTGGATGCCACGCCCTCCCATACTGCCCCCAGCTTCCCTTCCCCTACTTCTAACAAACTTTGAGCTTGAGTCAGCGAATCGGATATAAAGATAGCAATTGGCATAACACAAAGATCTGCTTCAAAAATTTTGATAACACGCCCACCCATACCGACCCCAGCCTCTTTCTCTACTAATTAAAAATTTTGAGATACATTAAGCAAATTTGGAAGGAACATAGCTGCTGGCATCCCTCTTTTAAAATGTTTATTTTTAATGGCTTTTATGTGATGAAATGATTGAATCGGAAAATACTCCTACCTTTTTGAAGAGGTCCCCATCATCATCCTCTCATCTTCGATGCTTCGAAAGTGTACAGCAATCTATATCTATATATATTTATAGGTTTAGTCTTATATAAATATGAATATGCATTTGATTATGTGATAAGCTTTAGCAAAGTTGTTGTGCATGACAAATTTTCGAAATGACTTTTGTGCATTTGATTGTGAGTTGAATTAATTTATGTAAGGCTGTAGGCAATTCAAAATCTACTTGCTACAAAAAGTCAAGAGAAGAGCAATTGGCAGATCTACACCCCAATTACGGATAAGAAAAGCATTACTAGTTTCAGAATCAGAAAAAAATTAAGGGTGGAAAATCTTCGAGTACGTACCATAGAGACCCGTTCGTCTGAATTATCTGAACAACGAGAAGTGAGGAGAAACTGATCGAATATGTACTACTCAGTCCCGTTTATGTGTGACATCTAAACACCGGGATCGAATGCTGCAAAATCATCGAATGTCCTCAACAGTGATTTTTATGAGTTCCGGCGATTTCTTTGAAAACTGAAAAATTATTGGTCGAAAATAATGTAAGGATGACGTCCGTACAGTTTTCCAGTGAAAGGAAACATTAGGTTTTAGCTGCAAAGGAGTAACTGCTTAACTCATGTTCTGTGACAACAATAAGAGAAGTAAAGTACGGGATATCTAATTTTTGGCACACACATCATAATCAAAACAAAAAGATAAACAACAAAGTATGGTGGATGAATTAGGCAAAGTAAGTGAGTCAAGTGCAACTTTTATTTCATTACATGAAAGTGCATTTCATGTTTGAATCAATGTAAAGGTTACCGCGGTTTTTTTTTTTTAATTTTCATCAGTTTGTGTCTGCATTCAACTCTGCAGCTTTTACACACAAACAAACCCAATTATAAGCGTAAGGTTGTTGACAATTTGTCAATGATGAATGCTTTAGGAATTTATGAAAGCAGTGAAGCTGATTTTATGGTGGCCTTACCAACTATGTAAGAGCCAAAAGCAAATCACAACAACAGGAAACGAAACGCAGCGAAACGAACCAAATCTGGGCAAACAAACACAGTCTCAAAAACAAAGATTCTTTTCGCAGGACTGCCGCAGAGGTTGCCAATGCCATTACCACATTCAGTCGGTGCTTCACAATACTTGTTGTAGCTGTTTTTACCCTTAACTCATAAAATGTGTAAAAAGGGTATAATGGTTTTGTGCAAATGAATGTAACAGACAAAGGGATTCAGCTTCGATCCCATAAAGTATATATTCTCTGAATCAGCATTATTAGCCGAGTCGATATAACAATGTCCGTCTGTCTATATGTATGAACGCATCCATCTTAAAAAATATTAAAGCTAGAAATTCTAAATTTAAAATGATCAATAATTTCCGATGTGCACATGTATTCAACAACAATATCATATATCATGAAATTCGATTTCTAAAAATTTGGATACATTAAATAAAAAATTGTTTGGGAAACACCGCTGATATCGAAGATTGAACTGAAGTCATTACGCAGAAGCGCAATAGTGAAGACATACTTTCTAGAAAAGTGCACAGACACACACGCACATAAATCCAATGCTGTACGCCCAAGTGTTCAGGGTATCCCCTAGTCGAGCCTCCTCGCCAAGAGACTTCTTACTTGTTTTGTTTTTTATTGCGGTTATATCCTTGCAATGATTTGAAGCGCTGTGTTTGCACACGTTCTTCCCCCGATTCGTATGTTTGTCCTTCGCCCTTTGCTTCCTCAGTAGCTCACTGAGTCGTGCAAAAACCAGCGGCTCTGGCCGGGAATAAATTATTAAATCATACACTGTTTTAGTTTAAAGCAATCAGCTTAAAGCTCACCTAGATGAAAGGGATTTCGGTTTTGTGAAAACTGCTAAGCCATTTATAAATAAGTGGCGTTGCAATTTTACAGCCAGCGCTCTGCAAATCTGCACTCAAAAAAACCCGCTTTCAAATTTTGGAACTGTATATAATAAAAAAAATGCTCTCTGTAAATGGCACAGTGTATATAACAATAAATAAAAATTACGCATGGCCTTAGTTGACAACCTCCGTTTCTTTTCTACCTCCGCAATTTCTTTTTAATCATTAAAAATGTATTGTTTTATCTATACGTAATTTTTAGAGATTTGTCGCTGCGGTTTGGCAGAGCAGAATAGTACTTGTATTGTAAATCTTTTTTGCTAAGTATAAACATGCATGCATACAATTATTTTTTTGTTCTGCATATAATGTGCATAATAATTATAACGCTAGTTTATGTATTGATGAAATTTGTTTATTGGGTGACTACGACGACTTTTAATTAAGGTTTATTACAGCCCTACACATCAATAAAAATTCTCATCTGGGGGTCAGACTATGCCTACTATAAATTTTGCGGTCGTTGAATCTGAATACAAGATCTGTTTCTTTTCATCAGGACAGGTTTTCGATGCAACCTCTACACACATTTGTTTATTGATATGATGGAGTAAAACGGACATTAGATTTAGTTTCAGTAAATATAGTCTGAAACCCATTTCAAAACATTTTATTTTCTGTGTCCGTGCTATTTTTTTTTTTCAGTGTGCTAACATTCTACTCGCTCAAGCGTCTAATTAAAGATGCCGCACAGAAATTTTAGCGCACCAAACGCGCTTAACTCAGTGCTGTGGCCAAAACTGCAAATCGCTGCCATTCGATAGTCGCCTAATTGA
>JARNME010000029.1:28561783-28693319 GCA_030179655.1 Scaptomyza flava | reverse complement strand
CTTCAGATTTGTATTTAAGGTCTCTTATACATGACAGAACAGGGGGCTTCAAAGTAGCGGTAACTTTCTGGTTGCCCCGAATACACATAAGATCGATATACAAGAAAAGAGCGAGTTGAAAAGTCGAAAAATAGGTGGAGTAGGGATACTGAGAGAAAGGTGTCTGAAATTGCGTCAAATCGGGTGAAAACACCGCAATATTAACTTAGCGATGGAAGCGAAGCCATATACCACAGGAGTATATGAGGAGGGAACGGGGGGGCGGGTAGCTCTAGTCGGCTCTCCCGACGAGAGCCTTCTTACGGGTTGAATGTAGTGGGTATGCCTTAAACCAGAAATGGTAAATAAGGGGTATACAGGGTTTTGGTGCAAAAGTAGGACAGCAAGGAAAACGGAGCCGACCCTATAAGGATTATCTTGAGCACATCACGCCGAGACGATATAGCCATTTCAGTCTGTCCCGGCTTGCTGGCCGGATGGCTCCGTATGTGGCGTCTGTATGAATGCGTGGAGGATCTGAGAGACTACGAAGAGCTGAGAGACGGCTGGTTTGTGAGGTAAGTTCGCCTATACCATGAGCAGAACAAGTTAGGCTTCAAATTAGCGCTAAACGATCTGGGTTCCGAGATACACATAATGATCGAGTAACAATAAAATATCGAATTGGGAAAATCTAAAAATGAGGGTTGAAGTAATGGCTAATATAGAACTTTGCTGAAAAATTTCGTTCCAAATCGGTTGATGAACACACCGGAGAGATGGACCTTAATCGAGGGAAGCTTAAGACAGTATACCAAAGGCTGATATTATTTATTGGCAACTGGGGTCAGGGTATCTTCGAGTCGGGCTCGCTCGCGCGAACTAGAGCCGTCTAGGACTTGTTAATTTAGTTTTTTTGTATGCCCTAACCCATAAAATGAGGAGTAAAATGAAGGTGTATAATGGTATGTGCAAAAGTAATGGCTAACAGGGCAAGAAGGAGCAGCGGCCCGACCCTATAAAGTATAGATATTCGTGATCAGCATCAAACAGCCGAGACGATATAGCCATGTCCGTCTGTCCGTCTTTCTGTCCGTCTGTCCGTCTGTGCGTCTGTATGAATGCGTGGATCTCAGAGGACTACAAGAGCTAGAGACTTCTGATTTTGTATTTAAGTTCTCCTATACCATGAGCAGAAAAAGTTTGCTTCAAATTATCGATAACTATTCTGGTTTCCGATTACACAAAATATCGAAACAGTAAAATATCGAATTTGGAAAATCTAAAAATGAGGGTTGAAGTAAGGGATAATGATAGAACTTTCTGAAAATTTCGTCCAAATCGGTTGAGAACACACCGGAGATATTGAACTAATCGATGGAAGCTAAGCCAGTATACCAAAGTCTTATATTAGTTATTGCAACTGGGTTCAGGTATTTCTAGTCGGGCTCTCCCGACTAGAGCCGTCTTTCTTGTTTTAATTTAGTTTTTTTATGCCCTTAACCCATAAAATGGGTAAATAAAGGGGTATAAGGTTATGTGCAAAAGTATGTAACAGGCAGAAGGAAGATCTCCGACCCCGTATAAGTATATATATTCTTGATCAGCATCAACAGCCGAGACGATATAGCCATTCTCCGTCTGTCCGTCTTTCTGTCCGTCTGTCCGTCTGTGCGTCTGTATGAATGCGTGGATCTCAGAGACTACAAGAGCTAGAGACTTCTGATTTTGTATTTAAGTTCTCCTATACAATGAACCGAACAAGTTTGCTTCAACTTATCGAGAACATTCTGGTGTCCGATATTACACATAATATCGGATAACAGTAAAATATCGAATTTGGAAAATCTAAAATGAGGGTTGAAGTAATGGATAATGATAGACACTTTTCTGAAAATTTCGTTTTAAATCGGTTGAGAAACACCGGAGATATTGAACTTAATCGATGGCAGCTAAGCCGGTATACCAAAGTCTTATATAAATAAATATATTATTGCAACTGGGTTCAGGGTATCTTCTAGTCGGGCTCTCCCGACTAGAGCCTTCTTACTGTTTTATATTAGTCAATAAATTAAAATAAAATTTCTTATATCCATTTATTTTGCAAAACTAAAAGCTCGGCGCAAGAGATAAGTGCACTTTTATAAGTATTTCCAGTAAGCCTGATCCCCTTGTAATCACTATCCAAATCGGAAAAGCAATTTTGCAGATCCCGTGCTTCACGGCGTTATTAACTCTAAACAAGGAAAAGCAGACAAAAACAGTTAGATAGTTCTAGTATAGAAAGCCAACTAGAAGATACACTGAACCCTCGACAATACCGTAGACATGCTCTACGGTATGGTTGAGTTAATTTCAGTCTTCGATCTTTTCGCTGTTTCGTGACTGATTTTATTCAAACTTTCACCGATGATCCATATTTCAGTTCAGCTTGAGCCGAAAAGGACACATTATCAAATATCAAAAGGATTCGAGTTCAGTGTTCAAAAAGTATATAAATTTGCGAAAGTTAAAATTGCAGGAAAACAAACGATAAATCGATGTCTTTAAGCTATAACATCAATGTTGATCGATTGTGATAATCATATTACAGAATATGTATTACTATAAAAACAATTTTAACTTACCGATCGAATGTATGGACTGATAGCCGCCGCGGACAAAAACGTATACGGAAAGTTTGCCATGGCCATCATCGAGTGTGCACAGATCGAGCAGCTGCGATGCGTTGACAAATTTAAATCCCGAGAACTGTGGATAGATGAAGGGCAATCATCGAAAAGCACCATGGTCCACTACCACCGTTGCCATCGGTGCCAACACTTGTTCGCCACATTGCGTTAATGCAGGGGATGCGCGATTGTTAACATTGAGTTTGCATATAGACGCCCAGACAGCCGGTAACAGTGATAGGACAAAATATCCCATTCAAGTGCCTGAAGCAACAATTTTTCGTGTTGCGTATGTCGTGTCCGGTGCATGCAGCATCTGTGACGTAGGCAAACTCGCAAATTTGGGCGGATAGACTTCATTCGACTTTGGCGGCGACAAACAACACAAGTGATGCGAATCGATCTGCAGATGGTCTTTGCTTTTGCACCATGCCGAACTTTATGCAAATAGCGATCGTGATAATCGACAGCCAGATAAAAGGTTTCTCGATGCAGCTGTACACTTCGCATACCTCTATTAAACCAGTCGAGGAGTATGGCGCAGAATGCGTGGCTGCAGTCCCGGATGCTGTTCCAACATGCTGCTGCGCGCGCAACGTGGGTATCATTCCTCACCGTTTGAACATCAGATTCCACACATCGGTGGCATTGGCCCAGGACAACGCACGTCAGCGGTCACGCACGCACTGTGGGTTCAAACGCCGGCGACATGCACTTGTAGCTGTTGTTGTCCCAGCGAAAATCCTCCAGAGCATTGAACTTGCTCAACGCATCCTTGTTGACGGCGCCATTTGCCGTTGCTCGGCAGCTGTTAGGTCGGCCGGCCGTACGTTCACCATTTTGATTACAGTTTTGTGCGGTTGAAGAGGCTAGGCGAAGAACTCGATGCGTTTATTTTCTCGTCCTCATCATCGTCGTAGGACGTCTCATCGCTTATATCACCTAGCACATCCTTTCTCCTCATTCGAACTCAGCCTGATCGACGAGCGCATAGCGGACCACCACAGCCTGATGCTTGGCAGCATCGTGATCCAGACTAGGAGGACTGTCTGGGCTGCCTGGGAGCTGACTATGAGCCCCGTGTGACAGCTCTTCTGCGGAATTACAAATGACCAACACATCGTTCATTACATCGCTGGTCGCTCGTTGGCGCGCGACGCACAGTGGGGCCTTTGCTCATTTTACTTTGCAAAAATCATAACTTCTAAACTATTATATATTAATACTATATAGCAATTAATAGATAACTTCTCAAGCTTTAAAATGAGGAAGGTAGGTAGGTGATAGGTATCCGTGGTACTTAGGACATTCAAGGTCAAAGTTAAGAAATATTTTCGAGCATATTTTACTTGTAAGATTCCAGTTTAAAAAAATTTGTTTTAAACATAGCTGAAAACTTTTATAACTTCAAGTGACTATATCGAGTCTTGAGTGGTTTTATTCGATTTCTAACTTATATACATAAATTTAAATTTTTATTTTTATGTGATTTTGATGTTAATTTTTATACCCTTAACCCATAAATGGGTAAATAAGGGTATAATGGTTTTGTGCAAAAGTATGTAACAGGCAGAAGGAAGCATCTCCGACCCTATAAAGTATATATATTCTTGATCAGCATCAACAGCCGAGACGATATAGCCATGTCCGTTCTGTCCGTCTGTCTGTCCGTCTGTCCGTCTGACCGTCTGTCCGTCTGTATGAACGCGTGGATCTCAGAGACTACAAGAGCTAGAGACTTCTGATTTTGTATTTAAGTTCTCCTATACATGAGGCGAACAAGTTTGCTTCAAATTATCGATAACTATTCTGGTTTCCGATATACACATAATATGGATAACAATAAAATATCGAATTTGGAAAATCTAAAAATGAGGGTTGAAGTAATGATAATGATAGAACTTTTCTGAAAATTTCGTGCAAATCGGTTGAGAAACACGGAGATATTGAACTTAATCGATGGAAGCTAAGCCAGTATACCAAAGTCTTGTATAAATTAAATATATTTATTGCAACTGGGTTCAGGGTATCTTCTAGTCGGGCTCTCCCGACTAGAGCCTTCTTACTTGTTAATATTTGCTGTCGACAACATTAAGACTAGTAAGGTTAATATCTTATAAATTTAACATTTCGGAACTATAGTTGCTATTCTTCCAAATCCTTTCGTGATCGCACATGTCTCAGTGATGCAAGAAGTGAATCCGATGAGGCTGCCAGCATGTTAAAAAAAGTCTTCATTTTGTCCGAACCCGAGAAATTTGCACGTATTAGTGTATCTCAACCTTTTGTAGTCCTTGTTTTTACATTCCTGTGCTTCTTCGGACAGCTCTCCAATAGGTAAACATTGATATATATTGGACGTAGATGTACTAACGAACAGTACAGTCAAGTGGCCCCAACGATACCAAGCACCGGCTTGTAACGCGCGGACCCACGCACAAAGCCGACCCACCTCCCGCCCATCCGACCGAGGGGCGCTCCGCTTATCGTGCGGTTACGATGATCGCGAACATGCAGACAATGACACAAAACTAACTTTTTTATAGAGCAGTAGGAGTGGCACTGTGTATAAGTGGGAAAGATCGTTATAAATAGAACACAGATTACGAAAAGGGTTTGAAGAGCATAATTAGAATTACAAGTTTGAAGAGATATAGGTACAAAAATTTATAGTATTTCTAATAGGACCAGCAAAGTTAATTTGGTTACATTAATTCAGAAGAATCAATTTCACCATTAATTAATTTGTGAAAAAAGGAAAATGCTAGCATTATTCTACGATCATTAAGAGAAGGAAGATCTTTAGTAAAAGTCTACTACGATAAGATGGCACTTATTGTTAGTGTCCCAGTTAAGACCTCTAAGTGCGAAGAGCAGAAATTGTTTTGTACCGATTCTATTTTATTCTGATGAATTTCGTATTTGGGAAACCATATACAAGATCCATATTCCAGAATCGGTCGTATAAGAGAAGTATACAGAGTTTTTGTTAAGTAGGGATCGTTGAACTCCTTCGACCATCGTTAATGAAGCCCAAGACACCAGATGCTCGATTAGAAATTGAAGAAATATGCTTGTCCAAACTTAAGCTTTGGGTCCATAACGATGCCCAAATCGTTAACCATTCAATTCTGTGGTTTGTTGTCAAGAAAATACATATTAAACAAGTAAGAAGGCTCTAGTCGGGAGAGACCGACTAGAAGATACTCTGAATCCAGTTGCAATAAATAAATTAAATTTATTAGCTTCAATCGTTTAAGTTCAATATCTCGGTGTTTCTCAACCGATTTGGACGAAGTTTGTCAGAAAAGTTCTATCATTACCCATTACTTCAACCCTCATTTTAGATTTTCCAAATTCAATATTTTTTTTATCGATTCCATGTGTATATTGGAAACCAGAATGTTATCGATAATTTGAAGCAAACTTGTTCTGCTCATGGTATAGGAGAACTTAAATACAAATCAGAAGTCTCTAGCTCTTGTAGTCTCTGAGATCCACGCGTTCATACAGACGGACAGACGACAGACAGACGGACAGACGGACATGGCTATATCGTCTCGGCTGTTGATGCTGATCAAGAATATATACTTTATAGGGTCGGAGATGCTTCCTTCTACCTGTTACATACTTTTGCACAAACCATTATACCCTTATTTACCCATTTTATGGGTTGAGGGTATAAAAAGGGCAAAGATCTAAAATAACATTACTTTACATTTACTCTGTCATTTAAGATTTAAAAAATTTACTTTACACCACATTTGAAAGTTGTCTAAATCTCTTTGAAGCTGTTGAGCAGCTAGGGGAGTTGCAGCTGACGTGCATAATTTTACATCATCAGAGTTCATCAAAACCGAGAGAATTTTATAACCGATGGAAGATATTTTGTAAACAAAATAATTAATAAAGGACCAAGATGACTACCCTGTGGACTGCCTGAAGTGACCTGAACCGTCTTGGAAACGGACCCTTTAAATAAAACCCTCGGAGTTCTAAGAGTTAGGTAGTCTTTAATCCAAAGAACTAGAATATTTGAAAAGCCAAGAGTTCTAGTTTATGTATTAGGAGATGATGATCTACAAAGTCGAAAGCCTTACTAAAATCAGTATAAATAACATCAGTCTGCAATTTGTCCTGAAAACCCTTGATAACAAACGAAGTAAATTCTAACAAGTTAGTGGTAGTAGATCTTTGTTCATAAATCCGTGCTGGCACGGTTGAAATAATAGATTTACAAAGGTGTGAAGATGGGAGGTTATTAATTTTTCAAAAATCTTAGGAATAGCAGACAACTTGGAGATACCCCTATAGTTTTGAACATAACATTTGTTTCCTTTTTTATGAAGAGGAATAATAAATGACTCTTTCCAAATTTTTGGAAAGGAGCCTAACTCCAGGGACAAGTTAAACATTTTAAGCAACGGCTTTAAAAGACCATGAGCGCAGTGTCTAAGCACACAGCCTGGCACTCCGTAAGGTCCTGGGGAAAATATAGGTTTTAAAACATGTAGATTATTTAAAAGTGAGTTCTCAGTGATTTTCAGTCCAAAGATGCGATTGGAGCCATTAACCTGATAAGGGTAAGGCAAACCGACTTGAGATTGAACAGAACTATACGTCGTTTAAAAAGTATTGGGCAAATATATTTGCAATCTCCTGTTCAGAATTGGCCTTCGTTTCCTCAATGAATACCTCCGTTGGGAGTGTCGATGACCTACGCTTCGCACTAACAAAATCAAAAAACCGCTTTGGATCCTGCTGAAACTGTAATCTACACCGAGTCAGGTAATTCTTATTACATTGGTTGTTTAAGATAGCAAAACTGGCACGAGCAATCAAGTAATCAGAATAGGCTACCGATGAGCCGCTTTTTCTAAATCTCTTGTAGAGTTTAGATTTTTGAGAATTGTCAACTCTCGGGTAAACCACACAGGTTTATTGGACCTGTTAAGCTTACCAACAGGGACACATAAATCAAATAAAGAATATAAGGTATTGTAAAAAATACTGATTGCCACGTCCAAGTCGTCCAGACTCGTAGAGGGAGGACCAGTCAGTATGGGATAAAAGCAGGGCGAGACCCTCAAAATCAGTTTTCCGAAATTGACGAAATCGACTCAAATGCATTTTGACATTGCAACGCGTGCGGGAAGGTAAATTAATCAACAGCTCCAACGCAGTATTCGGGATAAGATATAGGCTGGGAACGGGAAACGGATGAAGATGATGAATCCAAAACAAAAATTAGATCAAGCATTTTATTTAGAGAATTTGGGATAGCATTAATTTGACTCAATGACATCCCAAGTAAGTCGATTAAAAATTCATTCGGGGCCGTGGGAGTCAGGACAAGAAATCCAAGTAGCTTCAGCAATGTTGAAATCACCAAGAACTACAAGAAAATCGCGATCAGAAAGCAAGGCAGAGACAGAATGAATAGCAGATAGATGTGTCTCATAGATAGAGAGATCAGAGGAAGGAGGTATATAGGAACATATGATAAAAATGTTAATACCGTAAATATTTAGCTTTACAGCAATAAACTCGATATCAAAAGAACTATTTAATACGACTGTTTCAGAAGGAAAGTCAACATTCACAGCAATAAACACTCCACCACCACGCCGAAGAGTACGGTCCTTTCTATAAATAGAATATGTACTACATAGAATTTCGGAATTGAGAATGTCTTGCCTTAACCACGTTTCAGTAAAGGCAATGTCATGGAAAGGGAAAGAAAGACTATTAAGTTATAAGCTAGTGAGTTTACTACAAAGACCTCTTACATTCTGATAGCCAAGTAAGAAGGAGGATATTAGTTTTTTGAACTCTCAGTAATTGGGAGAGTTACCTTAGAACCAACCACCGGAAGTGTAGATACAATCGGGGGCCGATTTTTTTTTCTTGCAGTATACTCTTTCACAATTATGTTTTCTGTCCAAAATTCTTTGCAAAAATCTTGATTCGAAATACTGATTTTAAAAGACGAAATGTTCCGATCATAAGCAAATTTGAATTTCTCCACCGTGACATTGGCATTCGATTTGGCCTTGATATAGACCTTGACATCATCTGATGTTAAATCAGGGGGAAGCCTTGAAACAAATATTTGTTTTTTAGGTGGAACAGCAATACATTTTTTAATATATCCTCCACTGAGGCTGGTTTGGAAGACTCAGTCTCGGATAACTGAATATTTGGCTCTTCAGGTTTGATAGAGTTTATTTGTTGATTAACATCAACACTTCTAACCACCAAAGGAACCGAAGGATCGGGATCAGATAAGACAATATCCATGGGAGTTATTGTTATATCATCTAAGTTCTCGATAACTTTAGTAGAAGGGACATGAAGATTTTTATTTACTTTACACTGTGGTATCGGAGCGTTTTGAGTATTTTCCAACGTCACAGAGACCGATAACTGCCCAACGTTGGCCTTTTTACGCTTTGGAGAATCCTGTACGAGATTTTTCTCGCTAAGGTTTCTCTGAACCGATGAGAATTTTTCACACACACACTGACAGAAAACGCCCTCTAAGCCAAGCTGAGTTTCTATAAAGCTTGCAATGTCTTTTTTTTTCTCCAAACATGACCAACACGGCCACTCTAAATTAGTAACCTTCAAGAGGTCTGAGATACGGCCATTAATGCCAGCACATTGCTCATGAGCAACATTTGTGCACATCCAGCAGCAGACAAAACCCATTTTTGAGTCAGCGCGGACTTCGCAATTCGCATAGCAGCAAACAGACATTTTTATTGAATTTATTGAAAGAATATAAAAAAAAATAAAAAAAATAAAAAAAAATCTCTGCAGAAAATTGTTATTATTAAGATACAGGTCCACCCTAATGTGCAAATAGTAAAGCTACAAACAAAACTTACTTCACAGCTTCACAAACAAAAACGACGCGAGCGCGACCACCGAACGCAACAAGCAACGGATAAAAGTTTGACCGTGACCAACACCAACACAAAAGAGTACGTTAGAGTAAACGATCAAGAAATGATTTAATGGACTGCAGTGCTTGAAAAAAGAGAGAGAGAGAGAGTGAGAGAGTGAGCGTAAAAGCACAAAAGCAAAACAAAAGCAGGCGGCAGCAAGTTGACGAATATTTCAGTATGCTGGACTGCAGTTTGTTGTTGTGCTTGGAAGCACTTTAAAACAAATGCAAATTAAATCATTAATTTAATGTCCACTTTGGGTTTAGGCAAACCGACAAAACACAAAGTCACAAAACTATTAGTTTACACAAATTCGCGAAATTAATAGCAGAAATAAGACGCACAATAGTCAAAAAAGCGAAGCGCATAAAAAAAACACGTCCGTTGCGATGCAAAGCAAGAGCGATGATGCTATTAAGTCCTTTCCGTGAGCCAATATCCTGTGTACCGTAGGGGTAAGTTTTTTTGAAGGATACAATTCAGTCAAAAGTTGAGATGTGTACTCACCAAATTTTGCACCATTTATCATTTCCTTGCAGTTTATAACATTAAGGATAACAGCTAACCTTTAAATGATCTCCTGATTAACACCTGTTATTAGAGATGTAATGTTATCGTTTTCAAAAAATCTCCTCGAAGTATTTCCATCATTCGAATTTCCGTATCCGTGCTTTGGGCAGTCAACTTTTAATCCCAGCTTCCGAGAGAATTCAGCTTGTATAACTTCCTTTCTACTCTGTATATCCTCACGAGGTGTATTATCCGTTTTTGTTTCTCCTGGCCGAGGAAATGAGTAGGCTAGCTTCAGAATAAATTCCATACACTTTATTCTGCAATGCAACGGAGAAATTCCATATTCGTAGCAGTTTTCCTCACTCCTGGAGTCGTCTAAATTGTGAAAGTCTTTTTGAGTTTTTTTTACAAATAGGACACCTTAAAGTTGAGGAGGTGTTTGTAATTTCATTGAAGACTTTTCCATCAATTATTGTCAGGAAAAATTGAAAGTTAATCGTGATTTTTTTTCCACTTTTGGTTTGAAAAAAAGTAGGTTTCAGTTGGCTAATTTGATTCTGTATGTCGCTTACAGTTGATTTAATCAACTCAGAGGACTCCTTCGCATATTTAAAGAAAATAGGCAATAATGAATCGATGATGGTCGAAGATTTTTCCAATGTTCAGAAGTTTCACTCCTCAGGCGTAAGGGAACAACAGAAGCCATAAACATATTTTCATCAGATATAGTTTCGTCATCTGCTTTTATAATTTGTTTGTATGCGCTTTGTCCAGACGATCCATCACATCCCCATTTATTGAGAAGAGTTAAATTTTCTGGAAAAAGCTCGACCTCTCCATCAGGCAAACTTTCAATTAGACGCATCGCAGTGTGATCCATTAAATCCTGGAGCTTTACTTCTACATATGTCTCTGTTACTGTTGCATTAGGTGGCACTGCTTTCTTCTTGGCAAATCCATTTTTTTTGTATCCGGGAAGACCGTTGACGATATGTTTTTTTAAGGAGCTGCGTAAAATTTCATACTTCTCCTTAGTCATACTTCTCCTTAGTCAATCCCAAGTCCATAAATAGGGAATACTTAATGGCGACTGAGTTTGGTGGCGTAAGAATACTTTCGTTAATCCTATTCCTTTTGTCCTCTCTTGTTTCTTCAAATACTTTGATGAAAGTGCTTCCGACAGATGTTAGTTGCAATGCTTTCCGTAGCATCCTTAAGCTTACGTTTCCTTGTAAAAGCTGAACACTCTTCCATAGTTTTATAATGTCTTCCTCTTTCTCGGCTAGTAGATGGGTTAACTTCTTCCTCTTCTGAATATCCGAAAGTTGTATGTCCCTCAAACCAATATTCATTCTTTTCTATAAAAGCCGAAATATTTCTATGGACCGAGTTCCATTTTTTCTTCAAGTTAAAGTACAGGTATTTTATTTTTGTCTCAAGCTCCTTGCTAGCGTTTTCGAGTACGCCCATCTCTTGAAGCAATGCCACTTCGAAATCATTAAATTTTTCCGAGGCACGGAAAAGTTCAAAAATCTTTGAATTTTTTAATTCTATTATTGCGCTTTTAAATAAATATTTTGTGAATTATATTGAAAAATACTATTCAATCAATTTCCTATAGTGTTTCCTCTTATGAAGTTAAGAAATAACTGTTGCCATCAATTCAAATATTTTGAACTGTATACCATATATTTTGAGTTAGCTAGGTAAAAAGGAAAATTGGTATAACCCTTTTCCAATTAGTTAGGTAAAAAAAAAAACAAAAAATGTTGTATTGATTTACTTTCAAAATAGGTAAACGGAAATCCCAAAAAATAGCCTGTAATTGCGAAATTTTTCATCAACTAAAATTAGATTTACCTGCCTCTTCAAACCTTTTCCAATCAGGTAATTAGAAATTAAACATTTCCTGAAGGGATATACATAGTTACGTCATACTTATAGTACAACATTTAGCAATGTTATCAATTAACAACACACACGCTATAGCCAAATTTGCATGCGCTCTGCTTCTTTCTTATACCTGCCGCGTGTTTTTAACGCGAGGGAGCCCTAATTTTTTGGCTTTATCTTCCATGTCGCAGATTTTCGCACATTAAGACTATATACATATGAAAGGTAAGTATTCCACCTATCACGTGTATATAGACCCGCCTTTACTCTGTCTTACTCAAAAAAGTTATATTCCACCAAAGTTAAAAAAAAAAACTAAAATTTAGTGTATTTTTTAAACGTTTCTAATTAAAAAAGTATTTCAGTTATATTTAAAGTTTATACAACAGCATACTAAGATTGAACAGAATTTTCAGATAAAAAAAGATCGAAGATCGATTGCTTACATCGCCCAATACTCAGTTTTAAAGTGGCCAATTTTCGTGAAAATTGTAATTTTTTCGTAGTCACGAAAAATTTCTCAACTTTGAGGAGCTCTAGCACCCATTATTATTAACCGATTTCAAAAATCTTTTGGATCCCTAATCTTTGAAGTATGCTCCATCGATTACATTCACTTTTCACTTTTGCCAAACGCGTTCATGAAAAAAATGATTTATGCAACGCTTTTTCATTAAAGGCCCCACTGTGTGACGTATTGCAGCCGTAAGCCGCAGCTGGAAAACAGTAATGGCGTTTGGCTGATGGCGGTTCGTAACTAATATCAGGATCCTACAACAACAATAAAACAGATTGTCGACATTAAAATAAGTCATATTTTAAGTTTTTAGTATATTTAACACAACACATACAAATTTGTACTCTTAACATGTGCCTGCTAACAAAATTATTTCAGTTCTTTATTATTTTTATACCCTTCCCACATGTGAAACAGGGTATATTGAGTTTGTCATGAATCTGTAACGCCTTAAGGGAATGATGGAAGACGCCAAAAACTATATATCAAAATATTCAGGTCGAGCTCAAGAATGGATTTCCGAGCGTCCATCCGTCCGTCTGTCCGTCAGTCCGTCTGTCTGTTTTAATACGATCTCCGGCCAAACTGCTGAACCGATCTTGATGAAACTTTCACAGATTGCTTAGATCATGTCGGGTTTGTTCACTTTGAAATTTCATCCCGCTCGGAGCAATCTACGATATAGCCCCCATACAAATTAAACATATCGTACTATCAAAAAAAAAAAAAAATCCATGTGTGAAGGGTATCATAGTCTTGGCATAGCCAAAATTAACTATGCCACACTATTTTTTATTAACAGTTACAGAAATTGTATTGTTTTGAAATTTCAACATCCGAAATTAGTTTATATTGATATGCAGAGCACATTGATAATGAGATATGAGGTATTTCTTGCAAAAGTTTTCTAAAAGGCATTCACTTAGAGGGATTAGTCACAAGTATGCACAAAATATGGCAATATTTGTTAAGAATAAAATTAATTTATAAAAAAATTATCTTCTACCACATTTGCTTACATAAAAAAAATTAAATTTGTTTACTTATCGACAGTTTTAATACATTAGGAACGAAGAATTAACGATAACTCAAACTTGATTTGCCTATAGTTTAGATGGGTATATATAAATTAAAGCTCTAAAACAGTGATGGGCAGACATCGACGTCCATATTATTTCTAACTCACACCAGCCAGCGCGCTGCCTCGTGTGAGTTGGCTTTTTCGCTGCCGACTGCACGAAATCACACGTACGCTATAAGCATTGAAATCTATTTTTAGAACACGTTTGTTCGTTCGTCGTCGGTTGTCGTGCCGAAGCATGCATTAGACTTAACATTGTACTTTTAGTTGAAGGCGAACTATTGACAGGCAGGCACCACGCAGCGCATTAGTAAGAAAACTAATTTTTTTTAGTGCGCTCCAAAATGCTTATGCCCGAATGGTAGAATGAATTGTACTGATCACACATCGTTTTTTCGCTGCAGCGCACGCAAATTGTGCTTGTATGCGTGTGAAAACTGTGACAATATTTGTGTGTGCCCACCACTGCTCTAAAATCACTGAGAACAGGGCATTTTTACATATCGAGGACAGATGGACAAATCACACAAATTTTATAATATGTAGAGCAATTTTAAGTGGCAATTTACTTTAATTGGGAAATATAGTTAATGCTAGAACCTAATGTTCAAAAATGGTTATGGATGCAATAGATAAAAGGTTTAAAAATTTGTTATCTGATCGGAACTAATCAAGTATCTTACTTACTTAGTTGATTAGATTAAATGAAACAGCTTTACCGTTGTTACGTTTGTGTAGCAAGACTTAACTTCTGCAACCAGATATAGAGGAAGATTCAATAGTTAAATTCTACGATGGTAAAAAGGTATGTTTAGGGCGAAGAACCAAAATTTCTTTTGCACAGATTTTATTCTATTCTGATGAATTATCTAATGTATGCAAGGTTCCCTGGGCTGAGACAACCACCGTGGGCCATTCCAATACAAGGTGCTGCTGATCAGCTCGTTGTGCGAAACGTCTCTACTATCCAAATAAGCTGGGTTTTGCTCGGAGCGCACATGAGACCATTTTCTAATGTCAACGGACTGCATGATTTTTGCCACGCTGCTTTCAGCATTCGTGATCCAGTTGCACGGAGGCTTGCTTAACCATACCAACACATTGGTGGAATCTGTCCAACATTATGTGTAATACTTATTGGCAGGTAGCTGTTGAAGCAGTACTGAGGCCAATTCTGACATACATAAGTGCTTCTCCGCACAGTTCTTTTCGTGGTCACTCTCGTTCTGGCAGTGACAAGGAACACGGATTTGCCATTGTGCTTATCTACACGCGCGGACAATGCAGCGCAGTAAACACGCTGCGAAGCGTCACAAAACCCATGAAATTTAATTTTGGATCGAGCATCTCCAAATTCAAATTCTTCTGGCATCTGGATACGTTTGGAAGAAATTATGCCATTTTTGGAGAATGATTCACCCCATCCGAGATCTTGGAGCCAAATCTCTTGAACAAAGATTTTGACACGAATAATGATGGGTGCAGGCCATCCAGCGGGATCAAACAGCTTTGCTGTCTGAGAAAGGACTTTCCGCTTAGTGAAAGTCTCCTTTGAAGGTAGAGGAGCTGGAGTAAAGAAGAGTTCATCTGTGGTGGCTTGCCAACTGATACCTAAAGTCTTCGCTGTACTCGATTTCCAAGAAATCCCCGGACAATAAGTAAGCCTTTGGGATGCCCTCAAAACTTATTTTTTAGAGTTCGATGTCCATTTGCGAGTAGGAAAACCATCGCTATCGAGTGCGGATCGTAGTTCCGAAATGGCTACTACGGATTGTTGCTTGGAATGGGCTCCGGCTCGAACATCATCGACATACATGCTATTATCTATTATGTCACTTGCAAGCGGGTATTCGGTCTTTAAGTTCCTACAGTGAGCTCCTGTAAGATACGAATGACAAGAAAAGGAGCGCAATTGACACCGAAAGTGACTGTGTTAAACTCATAGTCACAGAGATTTTCGTGATTATCGCGAAAAAGAATTCTCTGGAAAGGGGTGTGTTCTGAATGGAGACTTATCTGCCGATACATATGTTATGTTGTTATGTTATATTCTTTATCAGACGATCAAGATCATCGTTTCGCTTTGCATCGCAACGGACGCGGTTCGCTTTTTTTACTATTGTGAGTTTTATTTCTGCTATTAATTTCGCGTCTTTGTGCAAACTAATAGTTTTGTGACTTTGTGTTTTGTCGGTTTGCCTAAACCCAAAGTGGACATTAAATTAATGATTTAATTTGCATTTGTTTTAAAGTGTTTCCAAGCACAACAACAAACTGCAGTCCAGCATATTGCAAAATTTTCGCAACTTGCTGCCGCCTGCTTTTGTTTTGTTTTTGTATTTTTACGCTCACTCTCTCCCTCCCTTTTTTTCAAGCGCTGTTTCTTGATCGTTTACTCTAACGTACTCTTTTGTGTTGGTGTTGGTCACGGTCAAACTTTTATCCGTTGCTTGTTGCGTTCGGTGGTCGCGCTCGCGTCGTTTTTGTTTGTGAAGCTATGAAGTAAGTTTTGTTTGTAGCTTTACTATTCGCACATGAGGGTGGACCTGTATATTAATAATAACAATTTTCTGCAGCGATATTCAATAAAAATGTATGTTTGCTGCTATGCGAATTGCGAAGTCCGCGCAAACTCATAAATGGGTTTTGTCTGCTGCTGGATGTGCACAAATGTTGCTCATGAGCAATGTGCTGGCATTAATGGCAGTGTCTCAGACCTCTTGAAGGTTACTAATTTAGAGTGGCCGTGTTGGTCATGTTTGGAGAAAAAAAGACATTGCAAGCTTTATAGAAACTCAACTTGGCTTAGAGGGCGTTCTCTGCCTGTTGAATAAACTGTGAAAAATTCTCATCGGTTCAGAGAAACCTTAGCGAGAAAAATCTCGCACAGGATTCTCCAAAGCGTAAAAAGGCCAGTTATCGGGCTCTGTGACGTCTGAAAAACGCTCCGATACCACAGTGTAAAGTAAATAAAAATCTTCATGTCCCTTTTACTAAAGTTATTGAGAACTTAGATTATACTCCAATAACACCCATGGATATTGTCTTATCTGTTCCCGATCTTTCGGTTCCTTTGGTGGTTAGCAGTGTTGATGTTAATCAACAAATAAACTCTATCAAACCTAAAGAGCCAAATATTCAATTATCCGAGACTGAGTCTTCCAAACCAGCCTCAGTGGAGGATATATTAAAAAATGTATTGCTGTTCCATCTAAAAAACCAATATTATTTTCAAGGCTTCCTCCTGATTTAACATCAGATGATGTCAATGTCTATATCAAGGCCAAATCGAATGGCAATTTCACGGTGGAGAAATTTAAATTTGCTTATGATCGGAACATTTCATCTTTTAAAATTAGTGTTTCGAATCAAGATTTGTGCACTATATGCTGCAAAGAATTTTGGACAGAACACATAATTGTGAAAAAGTATACTGCAAGAAACAAAAAAATCGGCCCCCGATTGTATCTACCCTTCCTTCTAAGGTAACTCTCCCAATTACTGATGGTTCAAAAAACTATCATCCTCCTTCCTACTTGGCTATCAGAATGTAGTAAACTCACTTATTTATACCTTAATAGGCTTTCTTTCCCTTTCCATTTCATTGCCTTTACTGAAACGTGGTTAAGACAAGACATTCTCAATTCCGAAATTCTATGTAGTACATAGGGGTCGCGACATATCTCCGACGACATATCTCCGCCGTTTCACAAACGACATATCTCCGCGCGGAGATATGACGTTTTTTTCTCGGCGGAGATATGTCGTTTCTTAGAGTCATATCTCCGAGCGGAGATATGTCGTCTCAAAACGTCATATCTCCGCCACAAAAAACACGACATATCTCCGCCAGAAAAATGTACTGGGCGGAGATATGACGCTATGCCAGTACATATTCTATTTATAGAAAGGACAGTACTCTTCGGCGTGGTGGTGGAGTGCTTATTGCTGTGAATGTAGATTTTCCTTTTGAAACAGTCGTATTAGATAGTTCTATTGATATAGAGTTTATTGCTGTAAAGCTAAATATTTACGGTATTAACATTTTATCACTTGTTCCTATATACCTCCTTCCTATGATCTCTCTATCTATGAGACACATCTATCTGCTATTCATTCTGTCTCTGCCTTGCTTTCTGATCGCGATTTTCTTGTAGTTCTTGGTGATTTCAACATTGCTGAAGCTACTTTGATTTCTTGTCCTGACTCGGGTGCCCTGACTCCCAAGGCTCCAAATGAATTTTTAATCGACTTAAATGGGATGCCATTGAGTCAAATTAATGCTATCCCAAATTCTCTTAACAAAATGCTTGATTTGATTTTTGTTTTGGATTCATCATCTTCATCCATTTCCCGTTCCCAGCCTATATCTTATCCCGAAGACTTATACAATTCTACGTTGGAGCTATTAATTGATTTACCTTCCCGGCCTCGTTGCAGTCCTAAAATAGCTTTGAGTCGAGTTCTTCAATTTAGGGAAAATTGCCTTTGAGGGACTCGCCCTGCTTATATCCCAAACTGACTGGTCTCCTCTCTACGAGTCTGACGACTTGAACGTGGCAATCAGTATTTTTATACTCGATACCGAAGGTAAAGAGTATATTGGTTTTGTGCAATGTCCGTCATGGTGTCTGTCCGTCTGTCCGTCCGTATGTGTGCAAGTTTTTTCCACACCCTTCAATCTAGGGACTTGAAACTTTGCAATTCTCTTTATCTATGGGATAGTAAATTAAAGCGTCAAGATTGGGGTTCTACGATAACTGGGGGGCTGGCAAATCGATAAATTCGATAACTCAAAAACGATAAATCCGCATATTTCACACACCCTTACAGCTAGAACTACCAAATTTGGTAAGAAGATAGCTACTAGCAACCCCCAAAAAACTGCATCAAAAATTTTGGAGCCACGCCCCCCATTCCTCCCCCAGACCCACCGCATTTTAAAGTTAAAAAAGCCTATATCTCCCACAGTTTTTGAGCTAGAGCCACCAAAATCGGGGCCAAGATAGATGATGATGACCCCCCAAAAACTGCATCAAAAGTTTGGATGCCACGCCCACCAATACCGCACTAGCCACCCCCATCTGCCCCAACGCTTCGTCAAAAACGGGAATGCATGTATATTCCAGAGTAGTTGAGCTAGAGCCACCAAATTTGGTAGGAAGATAGCTGGCAACGACCCCCAACAATATGCATCAAAGTTTTGGAACCTAGCCCATCCACTCCGCCCCCCTTTCCCCACTTATACAAACTTTGAGCTAGAGTCACCAAATTTTGTATGAAGGTAGCATTTGACATTCCACAAGGATCTGCAGCAAAAATTTGGATGCCACGCCCAACCATACCACCCCCAGCCCCCCTTTCCCCACTTTATACAAACTTCGAGCTAGAGTCACCAAATTTGGTATGAAGATAGCAATTGACATTCCACACAGATCTGCATCAAAAATTTGGATGCCACGCCCACCCATACCGCCCCAGCCCCCCTTTCCCCACATTTAACAATTTTCGAACTAGAGTCACCAAATTTGGTATGAAGATAGCAATTGACATTCCACAAAGATCTGCATCAAAAATTTGGATGCAATTCCACCCATACCGCCCCCAGCCCCCCTTTCCCCACTTTATACAAACTTCGAGCTAGAGTCACCAAATTTGGTATGAAGATAGCAATTGACATCCCACATGGATGGGCATCAAAATTTTAAAACTGGTATCGAGTATACCGCAGTCGGTTGCGTCCGACTGCAACGTTTCCACTTGTTTATAATACCTTACATTCTTTATTTGATTTGCTAAGCTAAACAGGTCTAACAAACCTGTGTGGTTTACCCGAGAGTTGAAAATTCGCAAAAATCGAAAATCTTAACTCTACAAGAGATTTAGAAAAAACGGCTCATTGGTAGCCTACTCTGAATACATGATTGCTCATGCCAGTTTTGCTATCTTAAATAACCAATGTTATAAAAATTACCTGACTCGGTGTAGATTACAGTTTCAGCAGGATCCAAAGCGGTTTTTTGATTTTGTTAGTGCGAAGCCTAGGTCATCGACACTCCCAACGGAGGTATTCATTGAGGAAACGAAGGCCAGTTCTGAACAGGAGATTGCAAATATATTTGCCCAATATTTTTTAAACGACGTATAGTTCTGTTCAATCTCAAGTCGGTTTGCCTTACCCTTATCAGGTTAATGGCTCCAATCGCATCTTTGGACTGAATATCATTGAAAACTCACTTTTAAATAATCTAAATGTTTTTTAACTAATATTTTCCCCCGGACCTTACGGAGTGCCAAGCTGTGTGCTTAGACACTGAGCTCATGGTCTTTTAAAGCCGTTGCCTAAACTGTTTAACTTGTCCCTGGAGTTAGGCTCCTTTCCAAAAATTTGGAAAGAGTCATTTATTATTCCTCTCCATAAAAAAGGAAACAAATGTATTGTTCAAAATTATAAGGTAATCTCCAAGTTGTCTGCTATTCCTTAGATTTTTGAAAAATTAATAACCTCCCATCTTCAACACATTTGCAAATCTATTATTTCACCGTGTCAGCACGTATTTATGAAACAAAGATCTACTACCACTAATTTGTTAGAATTTACTTCGTTTGTTATCAAGGGTTTTCAGGACAAATTGCAGACTGATGTTATTTATACTGATTTTAGTAAGGCTTTCGACTCTGTAGATCATCATCTCCTAATACATAAACTAGAACTCTTGGGCTTTTCAAATATTCTAGTTCTTTGGATTAAAGACTACCTAACTCTTAGAACTCAGAGGGTTTTATTTAAAGGGTCCGTTTCCAAGACGGTTCAGGTCACTTCAGGCATTCCACAGGGTAGTCATCTTGGTCCTTTATTATTTATTTTGTTTACAAAATATCTTCCATCGGTTATAAAATTCTCTCGGGTTTTGATGAACTCTGATGATGTAAAATTATGCACGTCGACTGCAACTCCCTTGCTGATCAATAGCTTCAACGAGATTTAGACAACTATCAAATGTGGTGCAAAGTAAATTTTTAAATCTTAAATGCAGTAAATGTAAACTAATGTCATTTTTGAGATGTTTGCCCTTTTTATACCCTTAACCATAAAATGGGTAAATAAGGGTATAATGGTTTTGTGCAAAAGTATGTAACAGGTAGAAGGAAGCATCTGCGACCCCATAAAGTACAAATATTCTTGATCAGCATCAACAACCGAGACGATATAGCCATGTCCGTCTGTCCGTCAGTCCGTCCGTATAAACAAGTTGCTCTCAGAGACTACAAGAGCTAGAGACTTCAGATTTTGGATATAAGTTCTCCTATACCATAAGCAGAACAAGTTTGCTTCAAATTATCGATAACTATTCTGGTTTCCAATATACACATGGAATCGATAAAAAAATATTGAATTTGGAAAATCTAAAAATGAGGGTTGAAGTAATGGGTAATGATAGAACTTTTCTGAAAACTTCGTCCAAATCGGTTGAGAAACACCGGAGATATTGAACTTAAACGATTGAAGCTAATAAATTTAATTTATTTATTGCAACTGGATTCAGAGTATCTTCTAGTCGGTCTCTCCCGACTAGAGCCTTCTTACTTGTTTAATATTTATTTTCTTGACAACAAACCACAGAATTGAATGGGTTAACGATTTGGGCATCGTTATGGACCCAAAGCTTAAGTTTGACAAGCATATTTCTTCAATTTCTAATCGAGCATCTGGTGTCTTGGGCTTCATTAAGCGATGGTCGAAGGAGTTCAACGATCCCTACTTAACAAAAACTCTGTATACTTCTCTTGTACGACCGATTCTGGAATATGGATCTTGTATATGGTTTCCCAAATACGAAATTCACCAGAATAAAATAGAATCGGTACAAAAACAATTTCTGCTCTTCGCACTTAGAGGTCTTAACTGGGACACTAACAATAATGTGCCATCTCATCGTAGTAGACTTTTACTAATAGATCTTCCTTCTCTTAATGATCGTAGAATAATGCTAGCATTTTACTTTTTTCACAAATTAATTAAGGGTGAAATTGATTCTTCTGAATTAATTAACCAAATTAACTTTGCTGTTCCTATTAGAAATACTAGAAATTTTTGTACCTATATCTCTTCAAACTTGTAATTCTAACTATGCTCTTCATAACCCTTTTCGATTCTGTGTTCTTTCCCGATCTTTCCAACTTAATACACAATGCCACTCCTAATTGCTCTATTAAAAAGTTAGTTTTGTGTCATATGTCTGCATCGCGATCATCGTAACCGCACGATAAGCGGAGCGCCCCTCGTCGGATGGGCGGGAGGTGGGTCGCTTTGTGCGTGGGTCCGTGCGTTAACAAGCCGGTGTTTAGTATCGTTGGGCCACTTGACTGTACTGTTCGTTAGTACATCTACGTCCAATATATAGCCATGTCCGTCTGTGCGTCCGCGGACGGACGTCCGTCTGTCCGCCTGTATGAACGCGTGGAACTCAAAGACTACATGGCACAGGAGAAATTATATTCAAAATTTGAAGTCTCTAAAAATTTTGAATATAATTTCTCCTATACCAAGAGCAGAACAAGTTTTTTTCATATTATCGATAGCTAGTATGGTTTCCGATAGACACATGGAATCGATAATAAAAATATCGAATTTTGAATATGTAAAAATGAGGGTTGAAATAATGGGTAACAATATAACCTTTCTGAAAGTTTCGTCCAAATCGGTGTAGAAACACCGGAGATATCGAATTTAATCGATTGAAGCTAAGTCAGTATACCAAAGTCAATTATAAATTTAATTTATTTGTTGCAACTGGGTTCAGGGTATCTTCTAGTCGGGCTTTGCCAACTAGAGCCTACTTGCTTGCTATATTTTGTTTAATAACAAATCGGTGTATTTGTCATTGTCATTCGTTCAGAGTTGTTGATCTAGAGTCACCAAATTTAGTTTGATGATAGCAATTGAGATTCCACAAAAATACATACAATTTACAAAGCATTAGAATAATAAACACGAGCGAAGCGAGTATAGAGAACCCTCTAGTTTGACAATAAATATTTAAATTTCACACATTTTGGTATTATGTACACTGATAGAAATAATCAAGTATTCCGTACTCAAAACCCCACATTTCGAACTTGATTTCTCACTAAGTAGGGAATTACTGAATCCGAGAATGTCGTACTCGATTCAAGTACGTTTGTTTTAAGTTCGTTTGTTTTTGATTTGAGTTCTCTTTTAACTTGAATTAAGTTCTTTCAGAACTCGATTTAAGTTTTTGAGTACTTAAAATGATAAATCATTAAGTTTTTAAAATAAGTACGTGCAAACTTGGTCCGAGAATTTGATACTTGATCCAAGCATGATAATACTTGATTTAATTAATTCCTGAAAATCTTATATAGAGCAGCTAGAGCTTTTTAAAAGCTGGCTATCATTCTCAGGTTTAAGCTAGATATGAAAGAAATTAGAAATAACTTTTAGAATATTGTCTGCATATGCTTACCGCGCCGGGATTTGAATCACAGATCTCGTGGTATTGCGTCGAGTGCCTTAGCTGTTGAGCCAATTCCAGGCACATTACGACTGCAGTTGATTTTTATGTTAAATGCACTTGGCTTACCTCAGCTTTTTTGGCATTTTTATGCTTATTAATGATTAAAAAAAAAAAAATAAGTACAAAAGTAAACTATTAACATAAACCCGTTTTTAAAATACAAAAAAAAAAATAAAAATTCATGTCCGCCGGGATTTGAACCCGATAATCGTACTTGAATCAAGAATTTCGTACTGGATTTAAGTATTTCTATACTTGATTCAAGTTCTCTTATTCTTGATTCAAGAACGTTTGTACTTGATTTAAGTATTTTTAAACTCATTTCAAGTATTTTATTCTTGATTTAAGTTTTTGTATGCTCATTTCAAGTATTTCATACTTAAATCAAGAATGAAATACTAGAATCGCAAACACTCAATTCAAGTACGTTCGTACTTAATTTTAGCACGGCTTTTTTCTATCAGTGTATATGATGCATATTATTAAAGTTTGCAAAAAAATGCGAAATGGGTGACTGGCTCCAAAATTTTTGATTCAGTTTTTAAGGGATGCCAGAAAATATATTCTTTGCATAGTTGAAAGTTGTAACTGCAAAGGTGTGGGAAATATAAGGATTTATCGATATGGAGCAATCATATTTATCGATTTGCTAGCCCCTCAGTAATTGTACAGCCCGAATCTTCAAACTTTATTTGTCCCGGCAATAGAAATAATATTTGCAAAGTTTCAAGTCACTAGATTTAATGGTTTTGAAAAAAGTCTCAACAAACGACTAAAAGAAAACAAAAAAATAAATGAGAAAAGTGAAGCACGGAATAGTAGTTAAGCTAGAGGGGTGGGCTAAGGTGTTGGTTGCCAATTCCCTCTATCATTACCCTCCCAACCATAGTCTCCTAAATAAAATATTTTCACAGAAGACCCCATTATGTAATTAAATATTCATCATTTACTTATGCTCCCATGTCATTAGAAATAATAAGACTTAAACTTCCATATCCAATAACTCCATTTTTAATATTTCTAAATTTTTTTACTTTTGTTCATTTTTCAATTCTTATTTGAGTACTTAAAATTAACAAAATCTATCTGAATATTTTTTATTCATTATTATTCTTAAAATTTATTTTTCTAGAAATTTTGCTTTTTTTATTTTTCAAAATAGTTGTTTTCATTGTATTAACTCTAAACTTTTATTTTCTAAAAAAAATCTATTTTGTTTCCATTTTTATTTTTCAAAAACGAATATTTTGTTTCCTAAAATATTTTGCATTTAATTTATTTCATTAAAACTTTCAACTCAAAACTATGTAAAATAAGTCACTAATTATTATTAAATCGTTTTAATAATTATTTGCGTTAACTAACATTACTACTAGTTACCCTCTAATTATAGGTAAGTCTCTTTAATAAAGAGTCTTTATTCACTATTTTGCTTCAACTAAATAAAAACTTGATTAACCACTCGACACAATTACACTTGCTGGAAATAATATTCATGGTTAGAGATATATAAAAATATATATGTATAAATGTGTATAATACAAGTATTGTGTATTAATACAAGTAGCAAGTGTACTACCAGAAAACTACAAAAATTCTTTTATATAACGGCTGGTTGTCTACGTTAAATATTCTTTTTATTTTAAATTTTCATTTTTTATTGATGGCAAATTACGTTACTTTTATTTATTTTAAAATTAATTCTTTTTTTATTTTATTTTTATATGGTTAATAATTACTTTATTTTTAGTTGCAATAAACTTTTCTTTTATTTATAATTTTTATTTTATTTATAATTACTTAAAAATGTGTGCAAAAGAAATGAGCAAACAAATAAAATTGCGCACTTAAGTGTGGGTTTTGCCGGCAATTGCAAAGAGAGAGCGTATCACTCACATGCGTGTTCCATCGACGAAAGATCCTTCGAAGAGACGACGTTAGGGCCTAGTGTGATCACCTTTTTTTTAGAGAGTATTGTGCGTGAGCTTAAAAGCTCCGCATATTGCACGTGTAATTTGTGCCTATTTTGCGATCGGGCGAACTAAAATTTCGGACTGAGCGGTGTTTGGCCACCGGCTCAGTGTCCCTGCTCTTAATTTCTCTGGCCAGATGTTCGGTGGGCCTAGAGAGATTATCTTGGAGATTATCTGGATGCTTAGCCAGCGAGTATTATTACTGCTGCCAAAAAATCAGCTAAAATCACGATATGTGATTATGAAATTTTTTCTTCGTTCCAGTCAGAGCGATGTTATAACAAAAAATGTTATAAAAAGGCAATTAAATGCACTTTAAATGCGCCGCTGCTGCTCGATGTCGAATTAAAATATGAATCAAAAATTCACAAAATTAACCCCAAAAATGGTTTGGGGTAACTTATAACAAGAGCATATGAAGCTTTGGTTTGCTGCTAATGAGCTGCCAGTTTCGGAATACCAAATACGTGAATCATCAACATCAAAGAGATTGTATTATTGTTTGATTTCACAGCACGTCTTTTTAAACATGGCTTATCCTAATTTTTTATTTTTTTATTTTTGTTTTGTTCTGTTGCTTGTGTGCTGCCTCTTTGATATGATTTGCATTCGTTGCTTTGAAACCTATATGTAGTATGCATAACTTTTGTATGACCTCTCAGCGTCATCGTCATTTGGCTATGCTGTTTTCCTTATTATACCCTGAACTAAAAGAAATGTGAAAAAGGGTATGAAGGTTTTGCGCAAGTGCACTTCTCCAATGAAGTATATGTATATGTTCTCGATCGGAAAGAAAAAAAATTTTAATTTTTCAAGTTTATATAAAATAATCTAATTATCAGTAAAAATTTCACCGAAACCAGTTAAGACATGCCAACTATGCGTATTGAAAATTATGTTTAGTCAAGCATGCAGTAGCGCTGTAGTGCAGGTATCTTCTATGCGTGACCACACACACACACATGAGCATAAGCAATGAGTAAAAGCTTAGACAAATGTTTTGTGGTATCTTCTAGTCGAGATCTCGCGACGAGCTTCTTTACTTGTTTATGGCTTATGTCTGGTTAGTTTTCTGCATTTCTATTTTCATTTCTTATTCTTTTCGATGCAATGGAAATCACTCACACAATCCCTATCACACACACACACACACAATCCCTAACACACACACACACACACACACACACACACACACACACACACACACACACACACACACACACGTTCAAAAACGCACAAGCCGTGATGCTGCAATTTTTACACTTTGAAGTCCAGTTTGAAATTGGGCACTGTTGTATGCTGGCCTTTTTATACCCTTAGCCCATAAAATGGGTAAATAAGGGTATAATGGTTTTGTGCAAAAGTATGTAACAGGCAGAAGGAAGCATCTCCGACCCCATAAAGTATATATATTCTTGATCAGCATCAACAGCCGAGACGATATAGCCATGTCTGTCTGTCCGTCTGTCTGTCTGTCTGTGCGTCTGTATGAACGCGTGGATCTCAGAGACTACAAAAGCTAGAGACTTCAGATTTTGGATATAAGTTCTCCTATACCATAAGCAGAACAAGTTTGCTTCAAATTATCGATAACTATTCTGGTTTTCGATATAAACATGGAATCGAAAACAGACAATATCGAATTTGGAAAATGTAAAAATGAGGAATGGGTAATGATAGAACTTTTTTGAAAATTTCGTCCAAATCGGTTGAGAAACACCGGCGATATTGAACTTAATCGATTGAAGCTAAGTCAGTATACCAAAGTCTTACATAAATTTAATTTATTTATTGCAACTGGGTTCAGGGTATCTTCTAGTCGGGCTCTCCCGACTAGAGCCTTCTTACTTGTTTATTTTACATCTATTTCAACAAAGCGCAGTGCAGTTACTTTTACGTTTTGTACGTGCCTCGGCAGAACGACAGCTGAGCAAAAACCCAAAAGAATCGCCAGCTATGATGATGTAGCACGTGTCAACATCAGTTGTGACTGTTAGTTGCCAGTGATGTCACCTAGACTGCAAGAGCAACGCAAACTGGCTGAGGCACTTGGACGATGAACAACATGACCGCCTGTCATCATAAATGTCAGAAAAGTTTCGCACCCAAACGGGGTACCATAAAAAAGGAGCAACAACTAGACGATACTTGCACTGACATGTTGCTACATATACAAAGCGAGATCTATGTAAGTATGCATTTGCAACTTCAAAAAAGTATGAAGAATAAGACGACCACTGATTAAAAAGAATTTGCCAAATTCATGGTAAAAATAAAAAACGGACTCATATAACATGTTTAATGCAGTTTTTAAAGTAGATTTTGATTACGTTTACTTCTTTAAAACTTAAATCACTGGCTGACACGATTTTCAAACTGGAAGAGTAAAAACTGTTTCTATAGTACTTTAGGCTGGTGAATTTTAATCCGAAGTACTTCTGTAAGAAAAGGCTATGGTTTATTTTGCTTTTTTGTGAGTGGGCCAAAATCTTTTGAAACCAGCTTAAAAACAAGTGGAAACGTTGCAGTCGGACGCAACCGACTGCGGCATACTCTATACCAGTATTAAAACATGTAAAAAGAGGCCTGATTGCAAAGGGGTACGGATGGGACAAAGGTGTACGCTGCCTTAAAGTTTCTCCGATGCCACCAACTATCTTCCTTCCAAATTTGGTGACTCTAGCTGAAAGTTTGTAAGAGCTGTTGAAAGGGGGGCTGGGGGCGGTATGATTGGGTGTGGCATCCAAATTTTACTGCAGATCTTTGCGAAATGTCAATTGCTACCTTCATATCAATTTTGGTGACTCTAGCTCGAAGTTTGTATAAAGTGGGGAAAGGGGGGCTGGGGCGGTATGGGTGGGCGTGGCATCCAAATTTTTGATGCAGATCTTTGTGGAATGTCAATTGCTACCTTCATACCAAATTTGGTGACTCTAGCTCGAAAATTGTTAAATGTGGGGAAAGGGGGGCTGGGGCGGTATGGGTGGGCGTGGCATCCAAATTTTGATGCAGATCTGTGTGGAATGTCAATTGCTATCTTCATACCAAATTTGGTGACTCTAGCTCGAAAATTGTTAAATGTGGGGCAAGGGGGGCTGGGAGCGGTATGGGTGGGCATGGCATCCAAATTTTTGATGCAGATCTTTGTGAAATGTCAATTGCTATTTTCATACCAAATTTGGTGACTCTAGCTCGAAATTGTAAAAAGTGGGGAAGGGGATGGGGGGGCGAAATGGGTGGGCGTGGCTCTAAAACTTTGATGCAGATTTTTGGGGGTCGTTACCAGCTATCTTCCCACCAAATTTGGATGCTCTAGCTCAACTACTCTGGAAGATACACGCATTCCCGTTTTTGACGAAGCGTTGGGGCAGATGGGGGTGGCTAGTGCGGTATTGGTGGGCGTTGCATCCAAACTTTGGATGCAGTTTTTGGGGGGTCATCATCACCTATCTTGGCACCAAATTTGGTGGCTATAGCTCAAAAACTGTGGGAGATATAGGCTTTTTTGACTTTAAAATGCGGGGGGGCTGGGGGCGGAATGGGTGGGCGTGGCTCCAAAACTTTGATGCAATTCTTTTGGGGTTGTTGCCAGCTATCTTCCTAACAAATTGGTGGCTCTAGCTCCACTACTCTGGAAGATACACGCATTCCCGTTTTTGACGAAGCGTTGGGGCAGATGGGGATGGCTAGGGCGGTATTGGTAGGCGTGGCATCCAAACTTTTGATGGGTCATCATCACCTATCTTGGCACCACATTTGGTGGCTATAGCTCAAAAACTGTGGGAGATATAGGCTTTTTTGACTTTAAAATGCGGGGGGCTGGGGGCGGAATGGGTAGGCGGGGCTCCAAAATTTTTGATGCAGTTTTTTGGGGGTTGCTAGTAGCTATCTTCTCACCAAATTTGGTAGTTCTAGCTGTCAGGATGTGCGAAATATGTGGATTTATCGGTTTTGAGTTATCGAATTTATCGATTTGCGAGCCCCCCAGTTATCGTAGAACCCCCATCTTGACACTTTAATTTACTATCCCATAGATAAAGAGAATTGAAAAGTTTCAAGTCTCTAGCTTGAAGGGTGTGTAAAAAAGTTGCGTTCATACAGACGGACAGACGGACAGACAGACAGACGGACAGACGGACAGACACCATGACGGACATTGCACAAACCCAATATACTCTTTACCTTCGGTATCGAGTATAATGATTGCAGCGAATGTGATGGCGGAAGAGGGAAATGTGGCCAGTAGTATAAACCTTCCAAGCCCTCAAAGTATGGAGCAAACTGGGTGACTCGGGTTTATCAAAAATAAAAGAGATAAACATTTTGACACTTTGTGGGACACAAACATGGTTCAATATATTTAGTTACTTTTAAGGCTCTTGATCTAAGAGTGTTGAAGAAACGCGCAATTATAGTGACAGGCAGACATTCGGACGGGCTTATGGAGTATGCTTTCAAAGGGGCTAGCAGGGGTATGCGCGACGTTCAAAAAAGCTTTGGTGCAGATATTTGGGGGACGTCACTATATCAGCTATATTGGTGACTCTAGGCCGAAAGCTATGGGATATAGGCATTTCAAATCTTAAAAGCTGGGGTGTCATGTGTTGGCGTGGCAGCCAATATTTTGATATAGATCTTTTTGGGATGATTATTATCGTTATCCCACCCTTAACTTTGGTATCAGAGTACAAGAGTACAAGAGTAAGAATAAGGAAAAACAAAATCATTTGAATTTACTTGAGCAATTTTACACTGTGTTTTGTTTATAGTAGGTATCAATCCAAATCTATACGTGCTGTTATTCAAATTAAAAGGTTCAATAATAATAACTGGCCTACAAAATTAAGTTTCGCATTACTTTGACGTTCGCAATGGACGCTGCCTAGTGGATGAAAGTGGTCCAAATTAATTGGCACCATTGCAGCGATTGGGGGTTGGAAAATTGGTGGCCGTCTGCCAAAGCTGTCAGAAATTCAATGCACGTTGCACTGACAAGCATAAGTTCAATAAATAATTTAATCAAAAAACCGGACACGATCCACTGCGCAAACATGCTCACACCTGTACGCATCTCAGAGACCCTGCCGCTATCCCCAGGAAACTTTACAAATTGAAAATAACATCGAGTCGGGGGACGCGCGAAGGGAGGCGACAAAATAACCAGGTCACTTGGGACGGCTGAAATTAAAATAAGTTCATAGGGTTGGCATTACTGACGTAGGCCTATTATCCGAATTGCTTTAATGAAGGCGTCAGTGTCTGGGAAAAGAATCTTTATTATTTTGTAATTAAGTGGTTTGCCAAGTGCTGTTATGACGAGCGTATTCCTCCCCCGGTTACTTGAAAATGCATAAAAAGAAGATGACGATGAAGACGACAACTTTGTGTGGATTTAATTTAAAAAGCTAAGACCGACAGTCAAATTCCGGCAAAAAGTCGAGAAGAGACTGACTCAAGTTGAGTTAGTTCTGGTCTGAGTAACATAGATTCAGTCTTCGTGGTGGCAGCCCACTTAGCTTGTTTGCGTTTTTGTTCTCGTCCACTTTTATTTGTATTCTTGCTTCGTATATATATGTATATATGATATGTATTTATGAGTCACCTGGCAACATCTTAACACACACATATGTATATATATATATATATATATACATATGTGTGTGTTAAGATGTTGCCAGGTGACTCATAAAGAAGCCAAAAAATTGCTAATGGCTCTTGACCTAACAATTGTAAGCTATATTCTCTTTATCAACCTGATTTTACAAGAAATCGACTCAACGCCCTTACATTTTAATGTTAAATATTACATAGGTTTAAAATGATAATAGTGCCGCTAATATAATGTTGATTCGTAGTTTTAATATTTTAATTTTTATTCATACATTATACAAAGGAAGTAAGAGTGGCTAAGTCAGACAAACTCAAAGAGAAAGTAACATTTACCACAGATTATGTATCAAACCAGTAAGCAGAAAACGTAGCGTACTGTAGTTACTAATGTGTGTTCGTGTGTGCACTAGGATACAGAACGAACAATAAAAGACGTGGGTTGTCAATTAAATTTGACGACCAGTAAACCAAGATCTACAACTAATATATCAAGTAAATCAAAGTTCAATTTGCTCTTACTTATATTCGGTCATGTGCAACAACGAATTAAAGGAAACTATGCGTATATGAACGCTTGCAAAGCCAACTTGGTTTTCACACTAAAACCTTATTTCACTCCTTGGATTTGAATGGCAGCTTAAAAAAACAAATACCTTTTAAACAAAAAAAAAAAAACTAATAAATGAATAAATATATATGATGTTAAATGCTAAGCGCTTCACATTAAATGACAAAATTATAATACTCTCTCACAAGTGCTATAATGTTTTTATTATTGCGTTGCGTTTGTCAAGGCATTTGCCAATATGAACATATGTATAATTTAATTATTTAGTTCCGCTGCTGGCAAATTTTTCTTTTTTAAATAAAAGACAAAATGGTATAATCAACTTATCAACGTCATCAACGCTCAACCAGGTATAAGAAACGTACCGCTAACGAATTCTTTTTACTTTGAATTCATTGAATGAGAAACAACTGCAAATTTTTAAGGACACGAAAAACATGCGCTTTTTTATTGTTTTGCTGATTCTTATCTGCAATGATAGATGCCACTCCCACGCACGCAACGCGAAGTCTGTGACAATGAGAGCGACAACAATTCACAATAAATGGAGTTTAAAAATACAATTCAAACGGCTGCCTTGCATGAGGGGCGTGGAACATCAATATTGTTGTTTTTGTTGTTGCTATTTTTACGTGCGATAAGCTGAGCCAATTTAATAGCAAAAATACCATTAAAATACGGCAAAGACTGACTAGCAGGCAAATAGGAAACAAGTAAGAAGGCTCTAGTCGGGAGAGTCCGACTAGAAGATACCCTGAACCCAGTTGCAATAAATAAATTAAATTTAAGTAAGACTTTGGTATACTGACTTAGCTTCAATCGTTATCTCCGGTGTTTCTTAACCGATTTGGACGAAATTTTCAGAAAAGTTCTATCGTTACCCATTATTTCAACCCTCATTTTTACATTTCCCAAATTCGATATTTTGTTGTTATCGATGCCATGTGTATATCGGAAACCAGAATAGTTATCGATAATTTGAAGCAAACTTGTTCTGCTCATGGTATAGGAGAACTTATATACAAAATCTGAAGTCTGTAGCTCTTGTAGTCTCTGAGATCCACGCGTTCATACAGACGGACGGAAGGAAAGACGGACATGGCTATATCGTCTCGGCTGTTGATGCTGATCAAGAATATTTGTACTTTATGGGGTCGGAGACGCTTCCTTCTGCCTGTTACAGACTTTTGCACAAAACAATTATACCCTTATTTACCCATTTTATGGGTTAAGGGTATAAAAATAAGGCAGATGGGAACAGTAAGAAAGTAGCCAGAATTCAGACAGCGTTGGCAAACAGTCAAAAAATAAATATTGCAGCCACTGGGCGTGAAATGTGTGTCGTCACGCATATGTTAACATTTGCATAAAAACTTTTACAACAACGAAGACAAAATTTGGGGCGACCGAAATATGTATGTATGTGAGCATAATAGCTTTCGATTATCGAAAGTGAACAGCGCAGGCCGCTTTTTTAAACCGCGTGCTTTAAAAAGTATTAACTGTGAGCGAAGAATCAATTTATATGCTCAATACCGAAGATAAAGAGTACATTGGGTTTTTGCAATTACCGTCATTGTCTCTGTCCGTTTGTCTGTCTGCAAGAACGCACCTTTTTCCAAGACCCTTAAATTTAGAGACTTGAAACATTGAAAATAACTTTGTTTATGGCCAGTGTCAAGATTGTTCGATTACTGGGGGCTGGCAAATCGATAAATTCGATAGCTCAAAATCGATATGTCCTTATATATCCCACATCCTCACAGTTAGAGCTACACATTTTGTAAGAAGATATCTGCTGGCATCCTCCAAAAAATTGCATCTACAATTTTGGAAGAAGGCTCACCCATTCCACACCCATTCGTAGGCAGTTTTAAATCAGAAATCTTCAAAGATCAGCTTCAAAACTTTGAATAGCACACCCACCCATACCACTTAAAGCCCCTCTTCCCCAACTTCCAAAAACTGGTATCCCTTTTTGAGCTAGTCACCAAATTTGGTAAGAAGAAAGCTGGTGACAGCGCAAAAAGATCTTTAACAAAAAATTTGATGACACGCCCCCAAACAGTGCCCCACGCTCCACCGCCTCTTAGAAAACGGGAATGCATGTATACCTCTCAGTTTTTTAGCTAGAGTAACAAAACTTGGTAGGAGCATATCTCGTTACGACCCCAAAACTTTGCATGCCACGCCCACCCATACTGTCCCAGGCCCTCCCTTAATTTTCAAATAAGGTAAGCGTGTATCCTTTGAGCCTGAGTCACCATATTTGGAATAAAGGTAACAAAAAATTTTATGCTACGCCCCCAAATTGTGACACAAGTCCCACCGCCTCGTTAAAAACAGGAATGGGTGTATCTTCAACAGTTTTCTAGTTAGAGTCACCTTATTTGTTGGCAATATAACTGGCGACATCCCCGAAAGAACTGCATAAGCCAATTTTTGAACGATAAGCACACCCCTTCCGCAAGCTTACCCTTTTGCAGGTGTCGAATATACCGCAGTCGCTTGTTTTTATTTCTTATTTGAGATATGAAGCTAAATTTTTTGAGAATATGATGCAAACTATTTTTCTGCCTTAGCTTAAATTTTCATTTTCTGATACCGAAAGTAAAGTTTATATTAGTTTTGTGCAATGTCCGTCATGGTCTCTTACCGTATCTTTTGCACACCCTTGCGTAAGAGTAAAACAAGTAAGAAGGCTCTAGTCGGGAGAGCCCGACTTGAAGTTACCCTGAACCCAGTTGCAATAAATATATTTAATTTATATAAGACTTTGGTATACTGGCTTAGCTTCCATCGATTAAGTTCAATATCTCCGGTGTTTCTCATCCGATTTGGACGAAATTTGCAGAAAAGTTCTATCATTATCCATTACTTCAACCCTCATTTTTAGATTTTCCAAATTCGATATTTTATTGTTATCGATATTATGTGTATATCGGAAACCAGAATAGCTATCGATAATTTCAAACTTGTTCTGCTCATGGTATAGGAAAACTTTAATACAAAATCAGAAGTCTCTAGCTCTTGTAGTCTCTGAGATCCACGCGTTCATACAGACAGACAGACGGACAGACAGACGGACAGACGGACATGGCTATATCGTCTCGGCTGTTGATGCTGATCAAGAATATATATACTTTATAGGGTCGGAGATGCTGGCATCCCCCAAAAAAACTGCATCAAAAGTTTTGGAGCCACGTTCGCCCATTCTGCCCCATTATTTGGCCAATTCGTAAGTTTATGAAATTATGGATCATTTCAAATATTCATGTGTAGACATCTATAGGCTCGGAGGGGAAAAAATGTTGTAATTATTGCATACTCAAAATCTTAGGATGACTGCTTTAGTCTTAGTAAGGCCATATACATAGGTGTATTTGTCATTGCATTAGTGTAAGAGTTGTAAGCTTGCATATAATCTGGCTATATTCATATATATCATACCGCATCATATATTGATAGTATAATAATATAATATCAGTTTACATTGTGTTAAGGTTAATTCAAAGAATGAAAGAATTTTCGCTGTAAGTAAGATTCGCGTGCGTTCGGTCGCAGCATTTAATGAAAACCAATCTTATACCGAGTAGAAAGTATTTGCATTCATTATACTATCGATACTACACTAAAAGAATGAAATGACATTGACAAATGCGAAGATTTGATATTACACAAAGCAAACAATACATATATAACAAGTGGAAACGTTGCAGTCGGACGCAACCGACTATGGTATACTCGTTACTAGTATTAAAACCGGTAAAAAGAGGCCTGATTGCAAAGGGGTACGGATGCGGTAGGGGTGTACGCTGCCCTTCTTTGCTGCATATGCGGATGCCACCAGCTGTCTTCGTTCAAAATTTGGTGAATATAGCTCAAAGTTTGTAAAAGGTATGAAAAGGGGGCTACCTACCTATACCAGTCAAATAAGTAATTTAAGCAAAAAGGAAAACTGGCTTTCGTATTTATGGTGCCAGAAACTTTAAAAACATCTGAAACACATCTTTGGTGAAAATTTCAGAGCTCTTTCAGTCGGGAACTTCGTGAAAAATTTGATTACAAGAATCCGGTACAAAAAAACAAACAAACACACAGAAAGACAAGTCAAGTTAAATAAAAGCATGAAAATATAGCCTGGAAAGCAGTCTCACCGGCTATGATTTATAATTTAATATCCACCATGCCTAGATGATGTGCTTATGTCCTAAAAAGTAAATGATTCCCAACACAGAAAAAAACAAGTGGAAACGTTGCAGTCGGACGCAACCGACTGCGGTATACTCGATACCAGTATAAAAAATTTTGATGCTCATCCATGTGGGATGTTAATTGCTATCTTCATACCAAATTTGGTGACTCTAGCTCGAAGTTTGTATAAAGTGGGGAAAGGGGGGCTGGGGGCGGTATGGTTGGGCGTGGCATCCAAATTTTTGCTGCAGATCCTTGTGGAATGTCAAATGCTACCTTCATACCAAATTTGGTGACTCTAGCTCAAAGTTTGTATAAAGTGGGGAAAGGGGAGCTGGGGGCGGTATGGTTGGGCGTGGCATCCAAATTTTTGCTGCAGATCCTTGTGGAATGTCAAATGCTACCTTCATACCAAATTTGGTGACTCTAGCTCAAAGTTTGTATAAAGTGGGGAAATGGGGGCTGGGGGCGGTATGGTTGGGCGTGGCATCCAAATTTTTGCTGCAGATCCTTGTGGAATGTCAAATGCTACCTTCATACCAAATTTGGTGACTCTAGCTGAAAGTTTGTAAATGGTGTGGAAAGGGGGGCGGAATGGGTGGGCTTGGCTCCAAAACTTTGATGCAGATTTTTGGGGATCGCTACTAGCTATCTTCCCACCAAATTTGGTGGCTCTAGCTCCACAACTCTGGAAGATACACGCATTCCCGTTTTTGACGAAGCGTTGGGGTGGATGGGGGTAGCTAGGGCAGTGTCGGTGGGCGTGGCATCCAAACTTTTGATGCAGTTTTAGGGGGTCATCATCACCTATCTTGGCACCAAATTTGGTGGCTATAGCTCAAAAACTTTGAGAGATATAGCCATTTCTGATTTCAAAATGCGGGGGGGCTGGGGGCGGAATGGGTGGGCGCGGCTCCAAAACTTTGATGCAGTTTTTTGGGGATCGCTACTAGCTATCTTCCCACCAAATTTGGAAGCTCGAGCTCCACAACTCTGGAAGATACACGCATTCCCGTTTTTGACGAAGCGTTGGGGTGGATGGGGGTAGCTAGGGCAGTGTCGGTGGGCGTGGCATCCAAACTTTTGATGCAGTTTTTAGGGGGTCATCATCACCTATCTTGGCACCAAATTTGGTGGCTATAGCTCAAAAACTGAGGGAGATATAGCCATTTCTGATTTCGAAATGCGGGGGGGCTGGGGCGGAATGGGGGGGCGTGGCTCCAAATTATTGATGCAGTTTTTTGGGGGTTGCTAGTAGCTATCTTCTTACCAAATTTGGTAGTTCTAGCTGTAAGGATGTGCGAAATATGAGGATTTATCGGTTTTGAGTTATCGAATTTATCGATTTGCCAGCCCCCCAGTTATCGTAGAACCCCCATCTTGACACTTTAATTTACTATCCCATAGATAAAGAGAATTGGAAAGTTTCAAGTCTCTAGCTTGAAGGGTGTGGAAAAAACTTGCATACATACGGCCGGACAGACGGACAGACGGACAGACACCATGACGGACATTGCACAAAACCAATATACTAGTTACCTTCGGTATCGAGTATAAAAAATGAAACGTAAAACCAAACATTTTAATTTTAGATTCAGATTTTAAATTTGTTTTCCTAATTTCAATACGAAAATTTTTGATTTTAAAATTAATCGTATTGAAACACCAAATTTAAAACGATTCGTATTAAAATCAATGCGGAAAAACGTTGATTTGAATAATTAGTTCTTAAACCTAAAATAAAAATTTTAAATTTAAGAATGTGCGCTTTTTTTTTTTGATAATTAAAATTTTAGAAATCAGTACGAATCGCTTTAAAATTACGCTTAACAGAGAGAGAGAGAGAGAGAGAGAGAGAGAGGCGCTCTTATGTGTAGTATGTATTAAAATTAACTGTCTGTAAGACAAAGTCGGCAACAGCGCAATGGCTATGGCATGCGCGTGGTAATCGTAAGGTCTCAGATTCGAGTCGCGGAATAGGTAATTGGCTTTTCGTGATCGGCAAGTTTGAAAAAATTAATATAAAAAATAATTATACAAATGATTTATATTTATACTAAGTATGTAATACGTAATATTTCTCACGCATATACATTGAAGGAATCTAATAACTATTAACAAAGAGCTATCACGCAATGCTGCTACTGGTATGTATCCGTGCGCCCCAAGCAAAAAGTTTAATATTAATTTATAGAATCTTATTTGTCATGAATTATAATCACCAATGTGTGGATGTATGATTTCGAATCAAAAATTATTTTAGTTAATTTAAGGTTTCTAATGCTTAACTTTAAAATGAAAACATTTTGAATCAAAAAGTTTTCATTGTGGAAACTAAAATGTAAGCACTTTAAATATAAAATAAAAATTTTTAAACCGAAAATTTGAATTTTAAAATCTAAGTTTAAAATTCCACTTTAATAATTTAAAATAATATGTGTCGACCAAAAATCGTTCCGATTTTTGTTTTGTGTGAACATAAAATTAAATTAAAACTGTATTATTTTTTTTTTCAATTTTTGGAAAGGGGATGCTTTAGTTTTGTCGTTTGAGATTTACAAAAACAAATGTTTTTTGCATTAAAAATTTTTCTTTATCAATTTTATCATGCTCACATCGTTTTTTTTTTTTATCAATATTTATGATATAAATATATAAAGCAAGTGGAAACGTTGCAGTCGGACGCAACCGACTGCGGCATACTCGATACCAGTATTAAAACAGGTAAAAAGAGGACTGATTGCAAAGGGGTACGGATGGGACAAAGGTGTACGCTGCCTTAAAGTTTCTCCGATGCCACCAACTATCTTCCTTCCAAATTTGGTGACTCTAGCTGAAAGTTTGTAAGAGCTGTTGAAAGGGGGGCTGGGGGCGGTATGATTGGGTGTGGCATCCAAATTTTACTGCAGATCTTTGCGAAATGTCAATTGCTACCTTCATACCATATTTGGTGACTCTAGCTCGAAAATTGTTAAATGTGGGGAAAGGGGGCTGGGGGCGGTATGGGTGGGCGTGGCATGCAAATTTTTGATGCAGATCTTTGTGGAATGTCAATTGCTATCTTCATACAAAATTTGGTGACTCTAGCTCGAAGATTGTTAAATGTGGGGAAAGGGGGGCTGGGGCGGTATGGGTGGGCGTGGCATCCAAAGTTTTGATGCAGATCTGTGTGGAATGTCAATTGCTATCTTCATACCAAATTTGGTGACTCTAGCTCGAAAATTGTTAAATGTGGGGCAAGGGGGGCTGGGAGCGGTATGGGTGGGCATGGCATCCAAATTTTTGATGCAGATCTTTGTGAAATGTCAATTGCTATTTTCATACCAAATTTGGTGACTCTAGCTCGAAATTGTAAAAAGTGGGGAATGGGGGGGGAGGGGCGAAATGGGTGGGCGTGGCTCTAAAACTTTGATGCAGATTTTTGGGGGTCGTTACCAGCTATCTTCCCACCAAATTTGAATGCTCTAGCTCCACTACTCTGGAAGATACACGCATTCCCGTTTTTGACGAAGCGTTGGGGCAGATGGGGGTGGCTAGTGCGGTATTGGTGGGCGTGGCATCCAAACTTTTGATGCAGTTTTTCGGGGGTCATCATCACCTATCTTGGCACCAAATTTGGTGGCTATAGCTCAAAAACTGTGGGAGATATATGCTTTTTTGACTTTAAAATGCGGGGGGGCTGGGGGCGGAATGGGTGGGCGTGGCTCCAAAACTTTGATGCAATTCTTTTGGGGTTGTTGCCAGCTATCTTCCTAACAAATTTGGTGGCTCTAGCTCCACTACTCTGGAAGATACACGCATTCCCGTTTTTGACGAAGCGTTGGGGCAGATGGGGGTGGCTAGGGCGGTATTGGTAGGCGTGGCATCCAAACTTTTGATGCAGTTTTTGGGGGGTCATCATCACCTATCTTGGCACCAAATTTGGTGGCTATAGCTCAAAAACTGTGGGAGATATAGGCTTTTTTGACTTTAAAATGCGGGGGGCTGGGGGCGGAATGGGTAGGCGGGGCTCCAAATTTTTGATGCAGTTTTTTGGGGGTTGCTAGTAGCTATCTTCTCACCAAATTTGGTAGTTCTAGCTGTCAGGATGTGCGAAATATGTGGATTTATCGGTTTTGAGTTATCGAATTTATCGATTTGCGATTTGCCCCCCAGTTATCGTAGAACCCCCATCTTGACACTTTAATTTACAATCCCATAGATAAAGAGAATTGAAAAGTTTCAAGTCTCTAGCTTGAAGGGTGTGGAAAAAAGTTGCGTTCATACAGACAGACAGATGGACAGACGGACAGACAGACAGACGGACAGACGGACAGACGGATAGACACTGTTGTGGTAGAGGGTTGCTTTTCCTGATGTACGATATGGTGTTCGTGGGATTCCGTCGCACTTCGCTGAAAACTGCCTTTTTTCAGGAACCAAAAAGAACTCGCGCGTCTGTTCACTTTCAAAGGTTTATTCAGATTAAAAAATACATGTTTTGAGAGTACCTTAGAACTAGCCTTAATGTTACATGTTGCCAACGTGTGGTGAGTTTACGACCACTGCAGAGAGAGTAATATATAAAACGGCAACTCCCTGTTCACTGCCTGCTTTTAGGCATGAACATACCGCCCCCCTTGCAGCGTCATGCAAAAGAAAAGGATAATAATTATTTACAAAAAGAATGGAATTCCGCTACGGAGCCCATGCTTCTATTGGTGGGCGCATGAGCCGGACAACATCCAGCCGAACACCGTGTTTTGCGCCAACGGACCTCCTTGACTCGGAATCACCCCCGACAGGATGATCTCTGAATAGATGTCAGCCCCCAACACCAGGCTAGTCGTGATTGACCGGAACCAGCGGTCGTCTGCCAGAGTAATATTCGCCGTGTTGGCGCAATGCTGCTCCGCTATGTCCTTGATGGGGGTAAGGATTTTGGTTGGCATCGCCTGAAGAATGACCTCCTTCTGGAATTCGGAGGAGCGCGACTTGATCACGGCCGTGCACGCTCTGTCGTTACCGACCCGAGTGACGGAAAGCCCGAGGGCCGTTGCCAAGGGCGTGTCGATACGACTGAGCGGACAGCACGGGTCGACTACAGCTCGCATGTCGAATATCTTGGACCCCGTGTCAAGTCTCACAATCGCTGTCGGCAGCACTGTTGTCCGCTGCCGCTCCATGATTGACGAAAGCGACAACGGTCGTACCGAAGGTGATGGAGATGGTGAAACGGAAGGCTGTGGGGAGCCAGGTCGAGCCCGGGGTGCCGGTCGTGTGGGTGCCAACGAGCGTGGCTGTGCCTCGTGCATGTGTAGGAGGGTGTGGTGGTCGCCCTGGCACACGTGGCATCGGTCTTTACGACGGCACGTCGCTCCCGAGTGCTGGTGAGCGAGGCATTTGGGCAGTATTTGTTAATTAGTACGGCCCGTAATCTCTTTTCGGCCGCCAAACGCATGAAACGCTGGCATTTCCGCAACGCGTGAGTACCGCGGCACACGCGGCATCGGAAGGATGCCGTTCCTTTTGGGCCCTTCTTGAATTGTACCTTCTGGGGTGCCATCCTGCTGCGTAATGAAAAAAGAGAACGAGACGGAAATTAGACATGGTAGGATTAGAAGGTATTTTTCGACTGGTTTCCAGTCTCTGCGGGAAGCAATATCAGCTTCGCTATTGGACGCTTAATAACGCCTCGGGCAGTTAAGACGTCGACTACTCGGACTTTGAGATCGACGCCAGGATATGTATTCTGGATTCGCCCTAGGCGCCATTCATTCGGTGGAAGATTATCTTCTTTGATAATCACGAGATCATTTGGTTGGAGATCTCGAGATGGCAACTGCCATTTATTCCTTTTGTGGAGCTCCTTGAGGTATTCCTCTTTCCACCGGAGACAGAAATGTTGATGGAGCGACTTAAGGCGCTGCCAGCGATTCAAAATAGACGCTGCGTCTGCTCCAATTTCTGGCTCGGCGTTAGATAGGAGTGGTCCCCCGACAAGGAAGTGACCCGGGCTCAAGGCCAGCATATCGGTCGGGTCTTCGGACATTGGCGAAATTGGACGCGAGTTCAAGCATGCCTCTACTTTGGACAGCAGAGTTGACAACTCCTCGAAGGTATACTTGAACGTGGACGTGGATTTATAAAACAGAGTTTTAAAACTTTTTACCCCTGCTTCCCATAAGCCACCCATATGTGGGGCACTAGGAGGGTTGAAGTGCCAGGATAACTCGTGATGGCTAAACTTGGAAAGCACTAGGTTTCTCGTGGACTCCAGGAATTCACGGGAAAGGACCTTGGCAGCTCCGACAAATGTCTTCCCATTATCGGAGTGCATCGTCGCTGGACATCCACGTCTTGCAATGAATCTTGCAAATGCCGCAAGAAATTTCTCGGTAGTGAGGTCTGAGGTGGCTTCCAAATGTACAGCTTTAGTGCTAAAACACACAAAGACACACACGTACCCCTTGGTTATTAAACACGCTCGGCCTGTATAATTCTTCACATCGAAGGGGCCGGCAGAGTCAACACCTGTGTGTGTGAAAGGCCGCGAAAAAGAGATGCGTTGCGCAGGAAGCTCTCCCATGAGTTGAGTCTGGAGCCTCTTGCGATGGACCACGCATATCTTGCAGGAGTGGATCGTGGATTTTACCAACACCTTGAGTTTTGGAATCCAGTACTTTGCACGGATGAGGCGCATCATCAGTTGATTGCCCCCATGCAAAGAGATTTGATGCGTAAAGCTTACCAGAAGGCGAGAATACGGACATGAGTAGGGCAGTAGAATTGGGTGCCGCTCATCATAACTGAGAGTCTCGCAGGATCGGATGCGACCACAGGCCCGAATGACTCCATTCTTGTCTAAGAACGGGTTAAGGTTACGAAGACTGCTTGTGCGCGGGATGGATTTCCCTTGAAGCAATCTCTTATACTCTACCGGGTATTCGGCTCTTTGTGTGAGGATGACTAGATTTTCTTGAGCTTTGGAAAGTTCCTTATGGTGCAGATCTATTGACCCTGGATGTGAGCTTCCTTTCGAGCGCGATACAAAGCGTAGAACGTACGCAAACACGCGCATCGCCCGATCGAACTTAGAGAATCGTTCGAGAAAACGGAATGCGGAACTGGTGCTCACCATATTGACCTTGATAGGGCGGTGTTCCAGTTCCGTGTCGAGAGGAAGCTCAGTAGAAGCTGGCCAATGCTGCTGCGCTACCTTCAACCATTCTGGTCCGTGCCACCACAGTGAACTGCTAAGTAGCTCAACTGCTGACACCCCACGGCTCGCGAGGTCTGCTGGGTTGGACTCAGATCGTACGTGGCGCCACTGTTTGGAGTCTGTGGCCTGAGTAATTCTTGTTACCCTGTTCGCCACAAATGTGGACCACGCACATGGAGGCTTATTTAGCCATGCTAGAACTATTGTGGAGTCAGTCCAGTAGTAGAGCTCACAGTCTTGAAGGGGAAGTTGTGGAATTACAGCTGCTGACCATTCGGCAAGTAATACGGCTCCGCACAACTCTAGTCGTGGGATGGACACCGTTTTTGTGGGAGCGACTCTAGTTTTTGCTGTAAGGAGGTGGACAGAGATTCCACAGCGGGTTTCCGTGCGGACATAAAGCGCTGCACCGTATGCGTACTGAGACGCATCACAGAAACCATGGATTTGGAGTCGCAGCGTTGGCTGGGTTTCTACCCATCGTGGAATGCGCACCTTGCCGAGACTGGAAAGTGGTCGAGGAACTCTTGCCACTTTGAAGCGAGATCATCGGGTAACGGATCATCCCACCCTAACTCCCTGAGCCATGTCTCTTGCATGAACATCTTTGCCCGGACAATGACTGGGGCTAACCACCCGGCTGGATCAAACAGCTTCGCAATCTGCGAAAGCACTTCTCGCTTGGATACTGACGTTTGCGACACCTGGGAAGGAGTAAAGAAAAACTCATCGGAATCTGCTTTCCATCGGATTCCGAGGGTTTTTGCTGCACTGGCTTCCTCTAGTTCAAGGAAGTCAGAACTAAGCCGATGTTGCTCAGGAATGACCTTAAGCAAGTCTTTTTTATTAGAAGTCCACTTGCGTAATGGAAACCCTGCGGATTCAAGTGCCTCACGGAGCTCTGAAATACATTGCACTGCACGACTCTTAGTGTGAGCTCCTGCTAACACATCGTCAACGTACATGTAATTCAATATAACGTCACTTGCAAGGGGGTAGCGACACTGCACATCTTTCGCTAGTTGCTGCAGTACTCTTATAGCTAGGAATGGGGCACAGTTTACTCCGAAGGTAACTGTGTTCAGTTCGAAATCGCGGACCTCATTGTCCTTTGTTCGGAAAAGGATTCTTTGGTATGGAGTGTGTTTGGGATCTACCAGTATTTGCCTATACATTTTTGTAATGTCTGCATTAAACACGTACTCAAAGAATCGCCATTTAAGGATCTGCATGGTCAGATCTGATTGGAGAACGGGTCCCGGATGCAGGACGTCGTTAAGACTTTTGCCGTTTGAAGACGGACTGGAGGCGTTGAAAACAACGCGAAGCTTTGTTGTAGTACTGTCTGGCTTGTAGACAGCATGATGCGGCAGGTAGAAATTGCCTGATCCGTTTGTAGCGGGGACTGGCCGCATATGACCAAGGTCCGAATACTCCTGAAGGACCTTATCGTACTGCTCTTTTAGTGCTGCGTTTTTATTCAAACGATTTTCACTACGAAGGAGTTGAGCCAGTGCGATAGATCTCGAATGCCCCAAGTTGATGGCTTCAGGGTTCTTGAAAGGGAGGGAGACAACATATCTACCACTTACGGTTTTGGTGGTTGTCTGCTGAAACAACTTCTCACAGGCTGTGTCGGACTCCCTTACCAGCTTTGCTGGTATATCCTCCACCTCCCAAAACTTTGTGAGAAGTTTCTCTAATCCTGCTTCTGGGCTTAGCAAGATTTGAGTCGAGAAGGCCGAAATGACTTTGGCATTGGAGTTGCAAACGGGACCCGTGATGGTCCAACCAAAAATCGTCTCTTGACCCAAGAGGGTACCACATATATTGGCATAGGACCCCTTTAACAAAATGGATGGAATTATGTCAGCTCCCAACAAGACATCTATCTGGGAACTCTTGTAAAAGCTTGGATCTGCCAATTGCAGATTAGGGAGCCCTTCCAAAGAACTTTGAGGGATTGTGTAGGAGGGCAGGTTTCCTGCCAACTTTGGAAGAACGAAAGCCGAGGTTTCAATTTGAACTCTTGGATTGAGCGGAGAGCCAATGTGGAAATGGCATAAACGTTGAGGCTGGGCTGCAATAGCTCCATTGAGCCCAGAAACTTGAGCATCAACCGATTGAGACTGGGGTCGTATCAATTTAAACAGCCGCTCAGATATGAAGGTTGCTTCTGATCCAGAGTCTATCAAGGCACGTGCTGGATATTTTGTTCCCAAGGAACATACTTGGATAATTGCCGTGCCGAGAAGGACGCTCTGTGTGCCTGCCGAGAAATAATTTTGGACCGTCGGTTGTGAAGGAGAAGTGGACTGTAGGTTGGGGGACGGATCCAAATCTGTTCCACCTGCTTGGGAGTTCGTCGGACGATGGAGGAGAGTGTTATGACGCCCCTTGCAGGTGTAACAAGTGTGCACACTAGTGCAATCCTTTAGGATGTGACCTCTGGCGAAACAATTTAAACATAACTTGTGCTGCTTTATCGTGTTGCATCGCTCTTGCACAGACATATGTAAAAATTTTGGACATAAACGAATCGGATGATTTTCCTTCGCGCAAAGTTTGCAAGTCTGAATCTTGGCAGTGACCTTGGCTTCAAAGGAGTTTACTCTTTTAGAAATGGGCTCTCTTCTGGACGCCTGTGTGGATGTACAAGGTCGTACATCTTCGATTGCCTCTAATGTTCTATACCGCTCTAATAGGAAATTATTTAGCTCACTCCAAGTCGGAATATCTACTTTGTTCTGGAGAGATTGCTCCCATAATGATAATGTGAGTTTTGGGAGCTTTGACGAACACATAAAAACAAGGAGGCAATCCCAATTCGCAATAGAAATGTTGGATAATTCTAAAGCCGATAGGCACCCTTGGATGGTGCTCTGTAGTTCTTTTAACGCGGCTCCAGACTCATGAGAAATGACTTGCACACTGAACAGAATTCGAAGTTGACTGTTGACTAACAGTCTTTTGTTTTCGAATCTGCTGACAAGTGCTTGCCATGCTGTCGCAAAACCATCATTTGTGAGGGGGAACTTTGACACGATAGCCTTAGCATCGCCACTTGTTTTAGAATTTAGATGGAACAGCCTTTCAACTGGGGTGAGACTTGGATTATTGATGTAGACAGCTGTAAAAATGTCTCGGAATGTAGGCCATTTTAAATAATCTCCGGAAAAGACTTCGGTGTCAACAGGCGGTAAGCGGCAGCCTCTTGGCTGATAGGCACCACTGGAACTCGTTATGGGAACCGTAGCCTTCTCAATTTGCTCGCTGAGCATGGATGCGCAGCGTACATAAGCCACATAGCAGTGGTCATATTTCGCACGCAGGATTTCTGTGTCGGATTCGACACCATGACCAACGGCTTCGGAGAGTGCTCGTGAGCACCGTTCGAATTCCTGCTCGACCTTGTCCCACAAACTTCGAACCTGATCTTGATGGACCTTGAGCGTATGCAGTGACACTTCGGAATTGGATATAAATTTCGCCTCAAACTGAACGAGACGATCGGACACCGCGATAAAATTGGTTAAGGCAAACAGACTGGTCATCTTTAGATGTTGACTGGTTGACCTCGTAATGGGCTGTGTGACCGGAAGTTTTGCAGAGGTGGGGGCACTAGGCTTAGTTTGTTCCTTGCTTGTTGAGAGACTACGTCTTACGGATGGGATTGGATCGGAACTTGCTCTCTTGTGTTGCCCAAGTGGAACAGAAAGGAGATTCTTCTTATCCCTGGCAGCTTCCGTTGGCATGCTAGGATCTTAGCCGCCAGAAAATAAATAATTATTCGTTGTTGCAGACGCTAGGCACAGGACCAATGCAGTTTGGAACAGCGGAATGGAACACACGGATAATAAATAATTACGACGAATTATTAACTAAAGGCGCAGCAGTGTCTCAAAAAAAAAAAAAAAAAATAAAAAAAAATAATAAAAATTAATTAATTAATTAATTAACAAGAACGTACAAAACAAAGGATTTCTTTACGAATTGTTAATAAATTTGCGCTTGATAAAGATATAAATCAGAGAAGAAAAATAACACAATGGTGATTGATTTTGATCGCCTTATGAGGGACGCAGAAACGATGCTTAACGTTAGGACCGTTTTCTGTCTTCTACTCTATGATTTTGTGTCAGTATGAACTTATCGATATCGAGCTAACCGATAGTTTGCACATATCTTTGTGGACGGAAAACACAAATGCTTATATTGTTTTAGTAATAAATGTGACAATATTGTTTAAATATTGTGTTATGTGATCGTGTTTATTTTTTTTGTTATGCCGCTTAATTGAAAATGTGTATATTTATTTATCTCTTTGTGTGGTAGCGGCCGAAAATTATTTGGTTATAAATGTGTATATTTTTTTTTTTTATGAGCATATGTTTGTGTATTGTGTGTTCTTTTTGTGTGTAGAAATATGAAAAATAAAAATAGTTAACAAGTACAATGCTGGTAGGGAGCAATTGTTTGCATATTGTTAAATATGCAAGTTTGTCGGCAGTGCGTACTGAGTTATGTACCTTTTATATGTGCATATGTATATCGTACGCTTGACTTTGGCCGACAATGTGTGTACATATGTATGTGCAGATGTAGGTAAATTTGTTGTAATTTATATAAATTAATGTGCGCATATATTTTGTGTATTTTTAATAGCGAAATTAATAATATTCAGTGGTTTAAATTATTCAATTGCTCTGGTGTATTTGTTGTGTCATATGACTTACATATGTCGGCAGCTATGTATGTATGTATGTAGACTTGAGCCTAAGTGCCGGCATATGCTTTTAGATTTGTATGTATGTATATTAACACAGTTTTCGTTTATGTTGTTAGACAATATATTATTGTTTGAAGACAATTGAGGATTAACAATAATTCATGAGGTTAATGTTGTACATAGTTATGGATTTGCTCGTGGAAAATAATGCCGGCATACATATGAGTGTAGGTGTTTTAAATGTAAGAATGGAAAAAGAAACATTTAACAAATAAATGATTTGATTTCTTACACCGCAAATAAACTTGGGTCTTTTTATTTGGGAAATGGAAATATTTTAAATTACAGGCATAAATTTTCACAAATATGGCGGCTGATGTACAAGGTTATGTATGGCCTTTTATATATCTATGAAACAGTATGGCGGCTGAATTTTATTCGGACGTAGATGAAGAATTATATTAATATAATTCTGGAATTGCCTTTCTTGTAGGCATTAACGAGTGAAGACGGAATGTACTGGCGGGTAAGTACCAGTACGATAAGTATATATTTTGCACAGGAGTTGCCACTTGGCAATGTACATGAATATAGGAGAAAATATAACTTATCTGATTTTTTAAAGGAAATCCAACGATGCTATGATGCTGGGGCGCAATATTCTGTTGATTATCCGGCTCGAAGGACCAATGTTGTGGTAGAGGGTTGCTTTTCCTGATGTACGATATGGTGTTCGTGGGATTCCGTCGCACTTCGCTGAAAACTGCCTTTTTTCAGGAACCAAAAAGAACTCGCGCGTCTGTTCACTTTCAAAGGTTTATTCAGATTAAAAAATACATGTTTTGAGAGTACCTTAGAACTAGCCTTAATGTTACATGTTGCCAACGTGTGGTGAGTTTACGACCACTGCAGAGAGAGTAATATATAAAACGGCAACTCCCTGTTCACTGCCTGCTTTTAGGCATGAACAGACACCATGACGGACATTGCACAAACCCAATATACTCTTTACCTTCGGTATCGAGTATAAACAAGAGGAAACGATACAGCTGGACGCAACCAACTACGGTTTACTGGTTACCAGCATTAAAACCGATAAAAACAGGCCTGATTGCAAAGGGGTACGGATACGGCAGGGGTATACTCTGCCTGAAAGCTTTTCTGATGCAGATGGGAATGCCATCAGCTATCTTCCTTCCAAATTTGGTGACTTTAGCTCAAAGTTTTTAAGAGCTGTGGAAAGGGGGGCTGGGGGCGGATTGAAATGTCAATTGCTATCTTCATACCATATCTAGCTCAAAGTTAAAATAGAGTGAGTGGGCGTGGCATCCACATTTTTGATGCCGATTTTTGGGGGTCGTTACCAGTTATATCTATACCTTTCGAACACCTTTTACGAACTGTGAGCAAGAGTCACCAAAATTTGGTATGATGGTAGCAATAGACATTTCACATAGATGTGCATCAAAAATTTGGATGCCACGCCCACTCATACCGCCCTCAGCCCCCTTTTCCCACATTTTACAAACTTCGAGCTGGAGTCACCAAATTTGGTATGAAGATAGCAATTGACGATCCCCAATGATCTGCATCAAAAATGTGTATGCCACGCTCACCCATTCCATTTTACAAAATACGACCTATAGTCACCAAACATGGAACGAAGACAGCTGGCGGCTGTTTTTACCGGTTTAATACTGGTAACGAGTATACCGCACTCGGTTGCGTCCGACTGCAACGTTTCCACTTTTTTGTTTAATTTTTATGTTTGTGTAATAGTTATTTATTAAATAATAGTAAGAATTATATAAATTAATACTAGTTCTTACGAACTTTTTTTTTAAAGATAAAGAAGGGTTATAAATGTCAGCTTAAGGCCTGTAGGCAGAAGCCCGTACAGCTCCCGTATAGTAAAAACTTCATATAAAAATAAAAAAATGGTCTCGTACAGCGGCAGTACCGTATTAACATTTTTGGTATGTAGTTCTGTTTATCTACTGGCCGTCCGGTAGTGTTGAACAATGCAAACGTTAAAATGTTATGTTCATATGTTACGGCAGTAAATAGCTTTCAGCAGCTAAATACAATTGTAAAACAAGTTAGAAGGCTCTAGTCTGGAGAGTCCGATGCATTTTTTTTTTTTTTTTACCGAAAATAAACTTATTTTCGTAATTGTGCGCCCGAGCAGGGACCGTGCAGCATAAACAAGTTACAAGGCACTAGAGGGGAAAGCCCGACTAGAAGATACCCGAACCCAGTTGCAATATATATATTAAATTTATAGTTGACTTTGGTGTACTGACTTAGCTTCAATCGACTAAATTCGATACCTCCGGTGTTTCTTAACCGATTTGGACGAAATTTTCAGAGAAGTTCGGGAGACCCCGACTAGAAGATACCCTGAACCCAGTTGCAATAAATAAATTGAATTTAAGTAAGACTTTGGTATACTGACTTAGCTTCAATCGATATCTCCGGTGTTTCTTAACCGATTTGGACGAAATTTTCAGAGAAGTTCGGGAGACCCCGACTAGAAGATACCCTGAACCCAGTTGCAATAAATAAATTAAATTTAAGTAAGACTTTGGTATACTGACTTAGCTTCAATCGATATCTCCGGTGTTTCTTAACCGATTTGGACGAAATTTTCAGAAAAGTTCTATCGTTACCCATTATTTCAACCCTCATTTTTACATTTCCCAAATTCGATATTTTGTTGTTATCGATGCCATGTGTATATCGGAAACCAGAATAGTTATCGATAATTTGAAGCAAACTTGTTCTGCTCATGGTATAGGAGAACTTATATACAAAATCTGAAGTCTGTAGCTCTTGTAGTCTCTGAGATCCACGTGTTCATACAGACGGACGGACGGACAGACGGACATGGCTATATCGTCTCGGCTGTTGATGCTGATCAAGAATATTTGTACTTTATGGGGTCGGAGACGCTTCCTTCTGCCTGTTACAGACTTTTGCACAAAACAATTATACCCTTATTTACCCATTTTATGGGTTAAGGGTATAAAAATAAGGCAGATGGGAACAGTAAGAAAGTAGCCAGAATTCAGACAGCGTTGGCAAACAGTCAAAAAATAAATATTGCAGCCACTGGGCGTGAAATGTGTGTCGTCACGCATATGTTAACATTTGCATAAAAACTTTTACAACAACGAAGACAAAATTTGGGGCGACCGAAATATGTATGTATGTGAGCATAATAGCTTTCGATTATCGAAAGTGAACAGCGCAGGCCGCTTTTTAAACCGCGTGCTTTAAAAAGTATTAACTGTGAGCGAAGAATCAATTTATATGCTCAATACCGAAGATAAAGAGTACATTGGGTTTTTGCAATTACCGTCATTGTCTCTGTCCGTTTGTCTGTCTGCAAGAACGCACCTTTTTCCAAGACCCTTAAATTTAGAGACTTGAAACATTGAAAATAACTTTGTTTATGGCCAGTGTCAAGATTGTTCGATTACTGGGGGCTGGCAAATCGATAAATTCGATAGCTCAAAATCGATATGTCCTTATATATCCCACATCCTCACAGTTAGAGCTACACATTTTGTAAGAAGATATCTGCTGGCATCCTCCAAAAAATTGCATCTACAATTTTGGAAGAAGGCTCACCCATTCCACACCCATTCGTAGGCAGTTTTAAATCAGAAATCTTCAAAGATCAGCTTCAAAACTTTGAATAGCACACCCACCCATACCACTTAAAGCCCCTCTTCACCAACTTCCAAAACTGGTATCCCTTTTTGAGCTAGTCACCAAATTTGGTAAGAAGAAAGCTGGTGACAGCACAAAAAGATCTTTAACAAAAAATTTGATGACACGCCCCCAAACAGTGCCCCACGCTCCACCGCCTCTTAGAAAACGGGAATGCATGTATACCTCTCAGTTTTTTAGCTAGCATATCTCGTTACGACCCCAAAACTGTGCATGCCACGCCCACCCATACTGTCCCAGACCCTCCCTTAATTTTCAAATAAGGTAAGCGTGTATCCTTTGAGCCTGAGTCACCATATTTGGAATAAAGGTAACAAAAAATTTTATGCCACGCCCCCAAATTGTGACACAAGTCCCACCGCCTCGTTAAAAACAGGAATGGGTGTATCTTCAACAGTTTTTGAGTTAGAGTCACCTTACTTGTTGGCAATATAACTGGCGACATCCCCGAAAGAACTGCATAAGCCAATTTTTAAACGATAAGCACACCCCTTCCGCAAGCTTACCCTTTTGCAGGTGTCGAATATACCGCCAGCGATAATATATTCATATGAATATATTATCGCTGATACCGCAGTCGCTTGTTTTTATTTCTTATTTGAGATATGAAGCTAAATTTTTTGAGAATATGATGCAAACTATTTTTCTGCCCTAGCTTAAATTTTCATTTTCTGATACCGAAAGTAAAGTTTATATTAGTTTTGTGCAATGTCCGTCATGATCTCTGACCGTTTCTTTTGCACACCCTTGCGTAAGAGTAAAAAAATTGGTTAGAAGATAGCTACTGGCATCCCCCAAAAAAACTGCATCAAAAGTTTTGGAGCCACGTTCGCCCATTCTGCCCCATTATTTGGCCAATTCGTAAGTTTATGAAATTATGGATCATTTCAAATATTCATGTGTAGCCATCTATAGGCTCGGAGGGGAAAAAATCTTGTAATTATTACATACACAAAATCTTAGGATTAGTAAGGCCATATACATAGGTGTATTTGTCATTGCATTAGTGTAAGAGTTGTAAGCTTGCATATAATCTGGCTATATTCATATATATCATACCGCATCATATATTGATAGTATAATAATATAATATCAGTTTACATTGTGTTAAGGTTAATTCAAAGAATGAAAGAATTTTCGCTGTAAGTAAGATTCGCGTGCGTTCAGTCGCAGCATTTAATGAAAACCAATCTTATACCGAGTAGAAAGTATTTGCATTCATTATACTATCGATACTACACTAAAAGAATGAAATGACATTGACAAATGCGAAGATTTGATATTACACAAAGCAAACAATACATATATAACAAGTGGAAACGTTGCAGTCGGACGCAACCGACTATGGTATACTCGTTACTAGTATTAAAACCGGTAAAAAGAGGCCTGATTGCAAAGGGGTACGGATGCGGTAGGGGTGTACGCTGCCCTTCTTTGCTGCATATGCGGATGCCATCAGCTGTCTTCGTTCAAAATTTGGTGAATATAGCTCAAAGTTTGTACAAGGCATGAAAAGGGGGCTACCTACCTATACCAGTCAAATAAGTAATTTAAGCAAAAAGGAAAACTGGCTTTCGTATTTATGGTGCCAAAAACTTTAAAAACATCTGAAACACATTTTTGGTGAAATTTTCAGAGCTCTTTCAGTCGGGAACTTCGTGAAAAATTTAATTACAAGAATCCGGTACAAAAAAACAAACAAACATACAGAAAGACAAGTCAAGTTAAATAAAAGCATGAAAATATAGCCTGGAAAGCAGTCTCACCGGCTATGATTTATAATTTAATATCCACCATGCCTAGATGATGTGCTTATGTCCTAAAAAGTAAATGATTCCCAACACAGAAAAAAAAAAATGAAACGTAAAACCAAACATTTTAATTTTAGATTCAGATTTTAAATTTGTTTTCCTAATTTCAATACGAAAATTTTTGATTTTAAAATTAATCGTATTGAAACACCAAATTTAAAACGATTCGTATTAAAATCAATGCGGAAAAACGTTGATTTGAATAATTAGTTCTTAAACCTAAAATAAAAATTTTAAATTTAAGAATGTGCGCTTTTAAAATCTATATCTAAAACAACCGCATTTAAATCGATATTTTCCATTTTAGAAATCAGTACGAATCGATTTAGGATTAAAGTGCAAAATTTTATAAATCGTAGTTTACTATTTTAAATATGAAGAAATCAGAAAAATTATTAAATGCAAAATTTAAATTTTAGATTTTAAATTGAAAAATATTGTTTAAAGGCTTTTTAATTTTTGAAGCAAATTGCTCCGTTATTACTACTCGAACTTCGAATGAAAAATTTTAAATTTAATTATAACGAGCACATTTAATTTGATAATTAAAATTTTAGAATTCAGTACGAATCGCTTTAAATTTTAAATTTACTACACTGTAGTATGTATTAAAATTAACTATCTGTAAGACAAAGTCGGCAACAGCGCAATGGCTATGGCATGCGCGTGGTAATCGTAAGGTCTCAGGTTCTAATCGCGGCATAGGTAATTGGCTTTTCGTGATCGGTAAGTTTGAAAAAATTAATATAAAAAATAATTATACAAATGATTTATATATATACTAAGTATGTAATACGTAATATTTCTCACGCATATACATTGAAGGAATCTAATAACTATTAACAAAGAGCTATCACGCAATGCTGATACCTGGTGGTGTGTATCCGTGCGCCCCAAGCAAAAAGTTTAATATTAATTTATAGAATCTTATTTGTCATGAATTATAATCACCAATGTGTGGATGTATGATTTCGAATCAAAAATTATTTTAGTTAATTTAAGGTTTCTAATGCTTAACTTTAAAATGAAAACATTTTGAATCAAAAAGTTTTCATTGTGGAAACTAAAATGTAAGCACTTTAAATATAAAATAAAAATTTTTAAACCGAAAATTTGAATTTTAAAATCTAAGTTTAAAATTCCACTTTAATAATTTAAAATAATATGTGTCGACCAAAAATCGTTCCGATTTTTGTTTTGTGTGAACATAAAATTAAATTAAAACTGTTTTATTTTTTTTTTTCAATTTTTGGAAAGGGGATGCTTTAGTTTTGTCGTTTGAGATTTACAAAAACAAATGTTTTTTGCATTAAAAATTTTTCTTTATCAATTTTATCATGCTCACATCGTTTTTTTTTTTTAATCAATATTTATGATATAAATATATAAAAACAAGAGGAAACGATACAGCTGGACGCAACCAACTACGGTTTACTGGTTACCAGCATTAAAACCGATAAAAACAGGCCTGATTGCAAAGGGGTACGGATACGGCAGGGGTATACTCTGCCTGAAAGCTTTTCTGATGCAGATGGGAATGCCATCAGCTATCTTCCTTCCAAATTTGGTGACTTTAGCTCAAAGTTTTTAAGAGCTGTGGAAAGGGGGGCTGGGGGCGGATTGAAATGTCAATTGCTATCTTCATACCATATCTAGCTCAAAGTTAAAATAGAGTGAGTGGGCGTGGCATCCACATTTTTGATGCCGATTTTTGGGGGTCGTTACCAGTTATCTCTATACCGAATTTGGGGACTCTAACAGCAACTCTGAAAGATACAGACAAAAAAGTTTTTAAGGAAGAGTTGGGGCGGTTGGAGGCGGATAAGGCGGTATTGGTGGGCGTGGCATCAAAAGTTCTGATGCAGTTTTTTGGGGATCGGTATATTCTATTTTGGTAGCTGTCACTCAAAAAGTGTGGGAGATACAAGAGTTTTTGATTTGAAAATGCGGCGGCTGGGAGCGGAACGTATGGGCGTGGCTCCAAAATTTAGTTTTTGAGCAAGAGCCATCATATTTGGCGCTATGAAAGCGATTCCAAAAACACTGCATCAAAACTTTGGATGCCACGCCCACCCATACCGCCTTAGCCGGCTCCCACCGCTCCATTGCTTCAATAGAATCGGGAATGCGTATGTCTTTCAGAGTTGTTGGGTTAGAACCACCAAATTTGGTATGAAGATAACTGGTTACGACCACAAAGATCTGCATCAAAAATGTGGAAGCCACACCCAACCATATTGCCTTCAGACCCTTTCGAACACCTTTTACGAACTGTGAGCAAGAGTCACCAAAATTTGGTATGATGGTAGCAATAGACATTCCACATAGATGTGCATCAAAAATTTGGATGCCACGCCCACTCATACCGCCCTCAGCCCCCTTTTCCCACATTTTACAAACTTCGAGCTGGAGTCACCAAATTTGGTATGAAGATAGCAATTGACGATCCCCAATGATCTGCATCAAAAATGTGGATGCCACGCTCACCCATTCTGCCCCAGCCCCCGTTTCCATACATTTTACAAAATATGACCTAGAGTCACCAAACATGGAACGAAGACAGCTGGCGGCATGCCCAGCTCCATCGGAGAATCTTTAAGAACGCGTTCACTGTTTTTACCGGTTTAATACTGGTAACGAGTATACCGCACTCGGTTGCGTCCGACTGCAACGTTTCCACTTTTTTGTTTAATTTTTATGTTTGTGTAATAGTTATTTATTAAATAATAGTAAGAATTATATAAATTAATACTAGTTCTTACGAACTTTTTTTTTAAAGATAAAGAAGGGTTATAAATGTCAGCTTAAGGCCTGTAGGCAGAAGCCCGTACAGCTCCCGTATAGTAAAAACTTCATATAAAAATAAAAAAAATGGTCTCGTACAGCGTCAGTACCGTACTAACATTGTTGGTATGCAGTTCTGTTCGCTACTGGCCGTCCGGTAGTGTTGAACAATGCAAACGTTAAAATGTTATGTTCATATGTTACGGCAGTAAATAGCTTTCAGCAGCTAAATACAATTGTAAAACAAGTTAGAAGGCTCTAGTCGGGAGAGTCCGATGCATTTTTTTTTTTTTTTTACCGAAAATAAACTTATTTTCGTAATTGTGCGCCCGAGCAGGGACCATGAAGCATAAACAAGTTACAAGGCACTAAAGGGGAATGCCCGACTAGAAGATACCCGAACCCAGTTGCAATATACATATTAAATTTATAGTTGACTTTGGTGTACTGACTTAGCTTCAATCGACTAAATTCGATACCTCCGGTGTTTCTTAACCGATTTGGACGAAATTTTCAGAGAAGTTCGGGAGACCCCGACTAGAAGATACCCTGAACCCAGTTGCAATAAATAAATTAAATTTAAGTAAGACTTTGGTATACTGACTTAGCTTCAATCGGTATCTCCTGTGTTTCTTAACCGATTTGGACGAAGTTTTCAGAAAAGTTCTATCGTTACCCATTATTTCAACCCTCATTTTTACATTTCCCAAATTCGATATTTTGTTGTTATCGATGCCATGTGTATATCGGAAACCAGAATAGCTATCGATAATTTGAAGCAAACTTGTTCTGCTCATGGTATAGGAGAACTTATATTTAAAGTCTGAAGTCTCTAGCTCTTGTAGTCTCTGAGATCCACGCGTTCATACAGACGGACAGACGGACATGGCTATATCGTCTCGGGTGTTGATGCTGATCAAGAATATTTGTACTTTATGGGGTCGGAGACGCTTCCTTCTGCCTGTTACAGACTTTTGCACAAAACCATTATACCCTTATTTACCCATTTTATGGGTTAAGGGTAAAAAATATTAAAATTTAAATGACATATGAACTGGATTGTACTGCCAGTGATCTATTACAGTGTGTAGATCTGTAATTGAATTTGCTTTGAGTCTTTTAAGTGGTTTCGGTTATGTTCAGCATAATCTGTTTTAATTCAGCTCTGCAGAGAAGTGCTCGACGGTTTTCGGCGCGAGAGCATTTGTTTGTTGCTGCGGGAACATAGCAATCACTTGATTGGAACTCAGCTAACACTTGTGAAATGACGCAAAATGTAACGATTTGTTTTTATATTTACCAATGATTTAATTGTTATATATTCGCTGAGATGCAAGCGAAAGCGGTTTCGGATTGAGAGTGAGTGAGACAAACGTATATGAAAAAGATGTGTGTTAGAGAGAAGCAAAACATTTTCCAATCTAACGCTGACATTTTAAACGCGCCTTAAGGAACCAATCGCATGTTTTTGCATACGATGAATGTCTTTTTTACGCGGTTTATTTTTACACGATTTTTTCTGGAACCACAGTGTAAAAACAGATTTAGCTGTACCATCATTTCGTGGCCTATGAGAGGCTGCGGACAATTATGCAAAACAATATCTTGTATTCGAAATGTTCAAGCGATCCATAATTGACGCAATGTCACCCATTGTAAATACCACAGTGCCCCCTTTTTATGCAGATGTTTTAGGGATGTCACAAGCTATATTGCAACCAACTTTAGTAACTTAAACTTCAATTATTATCCGCCAGTGTATGCTAGTGTGTCAGGAGTCTGTGGGTCAAAGTTTTCTGTGGACATGCTTTCCATACTTTTTATCAGCGCCTCGTTATTTTTACAAGCAGCTTATAAAGAAATCTGAACAAAAGCCACGAATAGGCCTGCCTAAAAGGTGTCCCACATTCCGGCTTAAAAGTGTATGTGAGTGCTTAGGGCTAAAAAGTTGTTAGTCAATTTTGCGTAAATAAGAAATCTTTCAATTTAACGGCGCAGAAAGAAACGCACAAGAAAGGAATTGGGTCATACTTTGCCATACATAAATATTTATTTAAGTAGGTTAACTCTCAAATAACCGTTGTGCACCGTTCGTATAATATATATTATGTCTACTGTCTTTCCCCCTCTTTTATCAAAATCATTGCCTCAAATGAGGCGCATCAAATAAGATTTGATTTGATTTGAGCTTTTAATTCACAACAACATTTGAAGGGCGACATTTAAACGGCTGTAAACATCCATAAGCAGGATAAAGGAGGATAATAAAATATCAACAAGCCTCGAATAAAACATTCAACATTCAAGGAGTGCACCGACAGCAGAACAAAGCAGCCATTGGACATTGGACCATTGTCGAAATGACATCAATAAAATATTCAAGGCGACAAAAAAGCACAACCAGCTCGAGGAGAGAGCTGAATATGGACAACTATACTCGACTAGCACCGTGTCAATCGAGCTTAACAGGTTAAACTGATGAGAACTCACGAAGGCAATGTGCAATGGGCTTGAGCTTGAGCTTGTGTTGAGGGATGACTTTAAGGCTAGGGATGCTGACAAGAGAGACGCCTTTGAATCCAGCTTCGCTTGTCTCGGTTTCAACTCGACTTTGAAGTGCAATAGCTAAGTTTGAATTCAATCCCAATTGCTTCCATTTCAGGTTTAGCTTCCTCAGCCCAAAATTCAACTTCATCCCTTCAAAAAATATGGCTTTTTATTGCCGCTTCCCTTCTGTATATTTTTTTTCTGCTTATTATTTGTGGTCCACTTGCTGCAATCGGCATTGACTAGTAAGCAAAGTCTTTCAACTGTTTACAGGTCTAAGAAATTTAAAAGAAGACGAATGAATGGACTTTAAAGGAGAGTATGCTTTTGAATCACAGCTGACAATCAGGAAAAGCGTTTAGATGGGCTGCCGGAGATAGGAGAGACATTGGAATTACAGTTACGCAGCTACTTGATATGCTGCCCAATTCTGATTCCGATAATTCGCTTTCGATACATCTTTATATGCATCGTTATTTTATTTGAGAAACTGCTTCCAGTACAGCAGATACGATTCTGCATTTAGATATGACATTTTAATCCTTTTCTATTTACATATTTTACTTGCCATTTTCGATTTCCCAGCGGCAATCAAATTTCAAGCAACGAACGCTTCATCTTATAATTTAAAAATCAGTTGAGATTTCATCTTTCGATTATCTTTTATCTTATTTTCTTGGGTAGTTATATCTTTGGTTACATGTAGCAGAAATATTTTATGCGGAATACTCTGTGTAAGCGTTTAAAGCCAGCATTTAATATTGTACTTCATTTAGCTGGACAACGAAGGCAAATTCATTGGGCTATTTGGCGGGTGGTTTTTTTTCGACTGCAGATTATTCCTGAGACAGGAAATGATAAATGAGTGCGTTTACTGTTGCTTCGCTTTAGCATTTAGTTCAAAGTGTTTTTACGAATAGATGCCGTCCACACCTTGCCTCCGCAAGGAAGAAAATGAATGTTTGAGGGGTGAAAGTCAATAAGATATCAAATTACCTTTTAACGAGCTGTCAGGCTATAGGGAAACCAGCAATAGAATTTGTAACTTGAGTGTTAATCGATGCATAGAAGTTTACAATCTTAATGTAAATTTTATATAATAGCCAACCTTTAAGGGCAGCCTACAATTTTTGGTTGGTTGAGAGGGAAGGGACTGTGATATGCGATTGGGAAATAAATTCCCGTTTTTGGTTTTATACCCTCGAGAACTAGCAGTAATTTAACGCTACGCTCTAACACTCTGATACGGAAGGTTAAGAGTATATTGGTTTTGCGCAATCTCTTTCATTTATCTGTCCGTCTCACGGTTAGAGACTTGAAACTTTGCAAATATATTAGTTCATCGGGATCGATTGGGATAAAACATGCTTAATATCCACTTATTTACAGCTAAAGACAAAAGACTATAGACAATTTGGAAGTCACCAGCTATCTCTGTAAGCTGGTGACGTCCTTTAAAGGTCTTGATGAAAACATTTGGATGTCACGCCCCAGCCTGGGGCTATCTCTGTAAGCTGGTGACGTCCTTAAAAGGTCTTGTTAAAAGCATTTGGATGTCACGCCCCAGCCTGAGGCCCGCATTTTAAAATTGGAAATGCCTATTTCTTCTGCAGTTTTTTAAGCTGGAGTCAATAAGTAAGGATAATTTTTAGAAGCAACGTTCTCTAATATACGGAAACATTTCTACGCCCACAACCACTCTAGCCCGTAAAAATTTTTGAATTCCATATAGTTCATAATTAAATAATTGAAAAATGTTTTTTAATATTGTTATAAGTATATTAAGTAAGTATATATTATCTTGATAAACATCGCCAGCTGAGTCGGTATAGCTCTGTCCGTCTATATATATAAAGACTTGTTTCTCTATCGAGCTGTAGCTTTTGGCATAACCTTTTTTATACCCTTAACCCATAAAATGGGTAAAAAGGGTATAATGGTTTTGTGAAAAAGTATGTAACAGGCAGAAAGAAGCTTCTCCGACCCCACAAAGTATACATATTCTTGATCAGCATCAACAGCCGAGACGATATAGCCATGTCCGTCTTTCCGTCCGTCCGTCTGTATGAACGCGTGGATCTCAGAGACTACAAGAGCTACAGACTTCAGACTTTGTATATAAGTTCTCCTATACCATGAGCAGAACAAGTTTGCTTCAAATTATCGATAACTATTCTGGTTTCCGATATACGCATGGCATCGATAATAAAAATATCGATTTGGAAAATGCAAAAAAAGGGTTGAAATAATGGGTAACGATAGAAATTTTCTGAAAATTTCGTCCAAAACGGGTAAGAAACACCGGAAATATCGAGTTTAATCGATTAAAGTTAAGTCAGTATACCATAGTCTTTTATAAATTAGTATATTTATTGCAACTGAGTTCAGGGTATCTTCTAGTAGGGATAACATAAAGCTGCCATACAAATGCAATATACGACTAGAAGATACCCAGAACCCAGTTGCAATAAATAAATTAAATTTATATAAGACTTTGGTAGCCTGACTTAGATTCAATGGATCAATGTCGATATCTTCAAATATTTCAAAATTCGACACATTTCGTTATCGATTCCATGTGCATATCGGAAACCAGAATAATTATCGATGATTTGAAGCAATCTTGTTTGCTCATGGCATAGCAGAACTTATATCTAAGATCTGAAGTCTCTAGCTTATGTAGTCTCTGAGATCCACGCGTGCAGACAGAAGGACAGATAGACAGACGGACAGACGGATATACGGACGGACAGACGAACATGGCTATATATACTTTGTGGGGTCGGAGATGCTTCCTTCTGCCTGTTACATACTTTTGCACAAAACCATTATACCCTTATTTACCCATTTTATGGGTTAATGGTATAAAACAAGAACATAAAGTAAGAAAAACTAAGAACGTATGTTCTTATTTTCTCTTTGTACGTATTTCAAAACTTTATTTACCCAACTTAAAAATTTGCTTTCTGACAATTTAAAATTAAATATGCAGAAATCATACCAACTGTTTTTATACAGGTATCAGTATATTCCGCAGTCGAGTTTTCCCGGCTACACAGTTTTCCTTTTTGTTTTTTACTCCTTGTTGTTAGGTTTTTTGTCTGAGCCAATTTGAAGCGTCTTAACAAAATAAAATAGTAAGCATGCAGAATAATAAGAGGAAACAAGTGGCGCAAAAAAAAAAAAATGAGAAAAGATATTTGGCGCTAAGTGTGCTTGTGTCCAGTTCTCTCTGTTGTCTAAATTTTCTTTTTCTCTGGGCTAGTTGCTGACCGCGAAAACTAAAATGGCCGAAATTTTTTTTGTGTTGCTGGGAGGGGTAACGAGTGCACTCGAGTGGCGCCACAATTTACGCGCCTTTGAGTGGTTTTTGTTTTGCAATTTATCTTAGCCTGGTTAGCCCCTTTTGTTATGTTGTTCTTTTAACGTATTTTGGCGGCAATTTAATGTCGTCATAAATACAAATTTAACACGGAGAAAGACTTTTGCAGTAGCTTTTCTTGCGCTTAAGCTTCATTTTATTTTTTCTGGGTGCTGCTTCTGCTACTTAAATCCATTTTTTCACCTGCAATTCTGTTAACACAGGCAAGCCGCAAGCTATTTCCCCCTTGTCTTTTTTCTGTCCTTCGTTTATATACTTGCCAGTTTCGTAATTGCCAATAAATTTTAGCTGTTATCAAGCCAGCCAGCCCACTTATTCATACACGTGTCAGCAGCTGCTGCATCGACTGCAACACAGCAGCCATAGAAGTTAAAAACAAAAAGAACTGCGGAATACTGTGGTACCAATAACAGCACAGGTGCTTGCGGTCAGTGGGTGGAATGGGATTAAAATTATAAAGGCAGATCTGTAGGGAAAATCACTACCAAGTGTGATGACTTAAGCTCATCAACTGCTTAAAATATTGCGATTTCCTATTATTAAAGGCTGAATTGATTTTTGAACTTTGGGGGATGTATAAGCCATCTATTGAAAAAAGTTGGCAACTCTAGCTTTTAGAATTTGGGTGTATGTGTTTTTCTAATTTTCACATATCAACCTCAGAATTTGCATAGCATCCTAATCTTTACACTTTATCTGGCCAGCCCAATGACAAATAGTTGTATTCTCCAGTTTTAAAAAAGTCGAAAAAAGTTGCGCTCATACATTGCACAATACATGTGTGTTCCCTACCCTGCCTTACCCTGCCCTAACGAGAACAAGTAAGAAGGCTCTAGTCGGGAGAGCCTGACTAGAAGATACCCTGAATCCAGTTGCAATATATAAATCAAATTTATTATTGACTTTCGTATGCTGACTTAGCTTCAATCGATTAAATGCGATATATCCGGTGTTTCTTAACCGATTTGGACAAAAGAATATTTCTATCGTTACCCATTACTTCAACCTTAATTTTTACATTTTCCAAATTCGATATTTTTTGTTATCGATTGCATGTGTATATCGGAAACCAGAAAATTTATCGATAATTTGTAGCAAACTTGTTCTGCTCATGGTATAGGAGAACTTATATTCAAAATCTGAAGTCTCTAGCTCTTATAGTCTCTGAGATCCACGCGTTCATACAGACGGACAGATGGACGGACAGACGGACATGGCTGTATCGTCTCGGCTGTTGATGCTGATCAAGAATATGTATACTTTGTGGGGTCGGAGAAGCTTCATTCTGCCTGTTACATACTTTTGCACATAACCATTATACCCTTTTTACCCATTTTATGGGTTAAGGGTATAATAAGCACCTCAGTTCTTATTATGAACGAATACGAAAAAACGGTTCTTAAATCTAAAGATAACTAATTTTATCCTCAGTGTAGTCTTGTTTGCACGACTAGCATTTGTCCTTAACAAAACATGATTGAATAGTTCAGACGTAAAACCAAACATTTTAATTTTAGATTCAGATTTTAAATTGTTTTTCTTAATTTCAATACGAAAATTTTTGATCTTAAAATTAATCGTATTGAAACACCAAATTTAAAACGATTCGTATTAAAATCAATGCGGAAAAACGTTGATTTGAATAATTAGTTCTTAAACCTAAAATAAAAATTTTAAATTTAAGAATGTGCGCTTTTAAAATCTATATCTAAAACAAACACATTTAAATCGATAGTTTTAATTTTAGAAATCAGTACGAATCGATTTAGGATTAAAGTGCAAAATTTTATAAATCGTAATTTACTATTTTAAATTTGAAGAAATCAGAAAAATTATAAAATGCAAAATTTATATTACTACTCGAACTTCGAATGAAAAATTGTAAATTTAATAATTTGCCCTATTAACGAGCACATTTAATTTGATAATTAAAATTTTAGAAAACAGTACGAATCGCTTTAAAATTACGCTTAACAGAGAGAGAGAGAGAGAGAGAGAGAGAGAGAGAGAGAGAGAGAGGAGAGAGAGAGAGAGAGAGAGGCGCTCTTATGTGTAGTATGTATTAAAATTAACTGTCTGTAAGACAAAGTCGGCAACAGCGCAATGGGTACGGCATACGCCTGGTAATCGTAAGGTCTCAGATTCGAGTCGCGGCATAGGTAATTGGCTTTTCGTGATCGGTAATTTTTAAAAAATTAATTAAAAATTATACAAATGATTTATACTAAGTATGTAAACATAAAATTTCTCACTCATACTATTGAAATGGTTAGAGTGAAACACTTCGACTCTCTTTCATGAAAGGCACGTTATTGAATGACTTTATTGGAATTGAAATATATTCTAAGCTTATGGTTAACATTTATAAACTTATGCTGTTATCAGTTAACAGCTACAAAGAGAGGGAGAGCGATTGTACTCATACGTTTTGCTAAAGTGCAAGCGCGGCGTTTCCCGTAGGGCAACGGTCTCACGCTTGCGTGGCCTTCTAAAGAGGCTTCATATTACTTACACGCGCAGACCATATGTATGTATGTGCTTTGGTATGCGCATACATATATATGTTTATGCTGAGCGTGTTTAGGTTAATTTATACTTGCAACAAAGTGTTACAAGTTACGTTTTATATATATTTGAAATCACATATATGAATACACTACACCTCCCTTTTTAAACAAAATAACGTAATATTATGAATTTGTAGTTATTTATAGTATACATGATTGTAATTATTAGAAATATAAAAATTGAATAATATAAAAGTATAAAAATTTAGTGTTATAATTAGCTGCTTTTTTTTTTTAAATGATTTTTTTTTTTTTTTTTTTTTTTTTTTTTTTTTTTTTATTTTTTTTATTTGTTGTAGTTAACATTTATTGGAAAAATAGTAAATTATTTAGTTGTCAATATATCTATATAATAAATTTTTTTTTTTTTTTTTTTTTTGTGTGGCTGATCAGACCAATTTTAAGTACTTAATAAAGTCATGACAATGTATTGCATATGATAATCATTATTATTTAAATTTTATATAATAAAATTTTTTTTTTTGATTTTTATATTGTTTTTTTTTTTTTACTTAAAGACAAGGCTTTAATCTATCTTTATGTACTATTTGTTTCTTTTCTTTATTGTTCTTAATTGTTATATTGTCGTTACCTTCTATTTTTTCTACTATATATGGACCTAAATAATTTTTATCTAATTTATCACCTGTTTCGTTTCTAACTAAAACCTGGTCTCCTATATGTATTTCAAATTTTCGACATTTTTGTCATAGCTAATTTTTCTACTAGCTTTAGCTTTTTCTAACATATGCCTAGCTCTTCTATACGCTACTTCTAGTCTAAATTTAACTTCCTTAGAGTAGTCATCGATATTGTAGATAGGATCTATTCTGTCTATTCTGTTGAAATTTATGAACTGTGTCGGCAATCTGCCGAATACGAGTTCATATGGGCAATAGTCGTGTATAACTGACGGTGTTGTGTTGAAACAATATGTAAAATATTGAATCCACACATCCCAATCGCTTTTGTCAACAGAGATGTATGAACGAATATATTCATTAAGTGTTCTGTGACTACGTTCTATTGTCCCTAAAGTCTGGTGATGATGTGCTGTAGATGTAACATTAGTAATGTTCATGTATTTGCACAAGTCTGTTACAAGTTGATTTTTATACTCAGTGCCCATGTCCGTAATGAATTTTTTCATTAGGCCATACTTAAGTATGAAATTCTCAAGTCTTGCTTTAGCAACTGTTTTTGCACTTTTATTTGGTACTGGTATTGTAACCAAATATTTAGTCAAGTCGCAAATGATTGTGACTGCATACTCATTCCCATTTTCTGATCTTGGAAGTGGACCAATGGTATCAATCAACACTATATCAATGCTGTTGCTGGCATTTCAGTTAGCGTTAAGGGTGTTTTAGTATGAGTCAATGTTTTGGCTTGTTGACATTTTAAACAAGTCTTTACGTATTTGTTTATTTTCTTTGTCATTTGTGGCCAGTAATAAAAGTTTTTTATTTTTCTCAGGGTTCTAGAAATTCCTGAGTGGCCTCCTTCTGACGGATCGTCATGGTATTTGGACAGGATTGCATTTATTTAAACCTCATCGTTTTTGTCTATAATTGTCACCTTGTTAAGTAGCGCTACTTTTAACTTTTTTAATTTTTTATTGCCCATTTCTTTAAAAGTATTTATTGTGACAAATTCAAATATTTGTTCACATGGTGACATTTGTAATTGTGTGATTTTATATATTCCGGCTTCTTTAATAAGCCTTTGGAAAAATTGATCTAAATCGAATTTTCCATTAGAGTATAAATTGGTCACATCAAATCTTACAATAACATTTTTCCCTTTTTTCAACAAACACTAATGCTTGTCTATTTTGAGAGTTATGTATTTTCTGGCATCAATATTATTGATTACCTGATAGACATTGGGCTTTTTAATTTCTTTCTTAACTTTAGGTTCTTGCAATTTTGAATTTGTACGTGCGCAGGTAGATTCCTGTCTTGCTGAAGATCTCGTTGTTACCTTCAGAATTTGTCTATTTATGTCCTTTAGCTCACCGATTGTTATTCGGGATAGCGCATCTGCTATATGATTATCCTTCCCCTTGAGGTACTCTACTGTAAAGTCATATTCTTCCAGATCTAATCGCATTCGCGTTAGCTTGGAGCTTGGGTTTTTCATTGAAAACAAATATGACAAAGGTACCAAGAAATGCCTGCCGTAAATATAAGGTCTGAAATGGCCGATTGCCCAATGGATTGCGGCCAATTCTTGTTCTGTTGTGGACTTATTACTTTCACCTTGAGTAAAGGATCTTGAAGCATATGCCACTGGTAGCTGTTGACCGTTATGGTCTTGGGTTAGTACCGCTCCACATGCCTGTTTACTGGCATCTCTGGTTATGCAAAATTGTTTGCTGAAATCTGGGTACTGAAGTAATGTAGGTTTCATTAATTCCCTTTTTAAATATTCAAATGCATTTTTGCAATCTGATGTCCATTCGAACTGGACATTCTTTTTACAAAGCCTTGTTAAATGGCGTGAGTAATCCGAAAAGTTTTTAATAAATCTCCTGTAGTAGTTGCAAAATGCAACGAAGCGCCGAGCTTCGTCCGCATTTGTTGGTTGTGGGTAATTTTTAATAACCTCATATTTAGTGTCATCTGGCAATATACCTTTATCAGTACATTTATGACCTAAATATGTGACTTCTTTCATAAAGAAAGTACATTTTTCTGGATGCAGCTTCAAGTTGTGTTGTCTACACAGGTTGAAGACGTCGGCCAAATTCCTGAACATATGCTTTTCAGAGCATCCGATCACAACTAAATCATCCATATATAAAAATGCTTGCGAAGGCTGTAAGCCTGAAAATGCAAGAGTCATCATGCGTTGAAAGGAATTAGGAGCAATTTTTAGTCCAAACGGTAATCGCGTGTAGCGATATGAGCCTGTTGCTGTGGAAAATGAAGTAATATTTCTGGACTTTTCGTCCAGCTCGATCTGGTGGAACCCAGACATTAAATCTAGACATGAAAAATATTTAGCTCTGCCTAATTGATCAAGAATATCTTCTATTCTTGGAAGTGGGAATTTATCTGCTAACAGCTTTTTATTGATCTGCCGATAGTCAACTACTAATCGCCATCTTTTTTCTGCCGAATTAGGCAATGATTTCTTGGGTACCAAGAGAAGTGGGCTATTATATTCAGATATTGATGGTTCTACAATACCATCTTTTATTAACTTGTCTACCTGCTTTTGTATCTCAGGCCTTTGGCTTTACGGCATTCGGTAGTTCTTATATAAACAGGTGTTCTGTCGTTCAATCTCAATTTTGTCTATAAAAATTGTTAGCTGATATGGTCTCTGTTTCGAGGCCAAAAATATCGCTGAACTCGGTGCATAACTGTGTTAACTCGTTTTTAAAGACAGCTGGAAATTTTAATTTTTTTAATACTTCTTCTAGTCGGTTTTCTTTATATTCTGTTGCTTCGTAAATATCATAATTGCTTGTTGATTCGCTAGTAATCTTCGCACTGTTTACCACAGTGTTTTCATCTTTTGTATTGATAATGCGAATCATAGCATTTGTGGTATCTACTAAAGCACTGGCTATTATTATCCCTGGTGACAACTCCTGATTTGGAATCACGAGATATTTTTCTTTCGATTTAATTTTTATGTATCGGACAACTTCCGATCTAGCTGGTAGTAATATCTGGTCTTCTAAGGAGTGTACCATTGGGATATCGACTTGTTTGAAGTTTTTGGGTCTGATTGTGAACCAATCTTCTTCGTCTTGAAATTCCAAATACAATTGTATTTTTTAGGAAATCCAATCCGATTATGCCATCACCCGGTATAGGAAAGTTGTCTGGCATTACGTGGAACTCATAAGGTATAATTATATTTTTAACACTTATATTTAACTCTATTGTTCCAAGAGACTGTATCGTTCCATGCCCAATTCCAGATATATTGGCCTTTACTAATGAGTTTACTGAGTCTATATTATTATTTCTACATTTAAGCAGTGAAATGTCTGCACCTGTGTCTATTAATAGCGTTAATTGTGTATTTGTTTGGATATTTAAAACTTGAACAAAAACGCTTAAGTTGAGATTGATCTTACACACCTTTACTGTTGGGTGTTTATTTATTTATTTATTTATTTATAGTCAGCTAAGAGCAGCTGACATTAAAATGAATCAAATTTAATTTAAATTAAAAATAGTTAAAATAATTAAATTAAGTAAAATATAGAATAATATATAAATCTGAAAATATAATTAAAAGTTAACGTTAAAGCTCTGGGAAATTCAATAAAAAAATTGAGTAGTCCAACATTTGTTGCAAGGATTGGGAAAAACCCAGAAAAACCCAATCAGACCAGCGTTAGATTAGTATTAGTGGTTACGATTAGATAAAGCAAAAGGATCGATCTTTTAGTACTGGAGTTGAGGCCTCCAAGGAGACAAGAGAATAAAGTTTGTTATAGTCAGAACATATAACACGAAATGGTTCATGAATTAAATAGTTGCTGAAGCAACGATCCAGGCTAAGGGTAAAAAGTTACGTGAAGATCTAATTGGGACATTAAATTTAATTCGACTCAAAAGAACTGATGAGTCGATTTCACCATTAAGTAGGTTAGTAATAAATAATACTCCATGCATAGTTCTACGGTTTAACAGGGAGGGAAGATTTATTAAAAGGAGTCTACTTGAATACGGGGGTAAGTCAACTCCAGGAACCCAGTTAAAACTTCTAAGGGCAAAAAGAAGAAATTTCTTCTGCACAGATTCAATTCTATCCTGGTGAATCGAGTATTGTGGGGACCACACACAAGATCCATACTCCAGGATTGGACGTACTAGGGATGTATAAAGCGTTTTAGTGGTGTAGGGATCATTAAACTCTTTCGACCACCGCTTGATGAAGCCAAGGACATTAATGGCCTTATTGACCATATACGAAATATGAGCGTCAAACTTTAATTTAGGATCAAGAATAATGCCTAAATCTTTAATTTCAAACACGCGGTCAAGTGGTGAAGCATCAAGCAAGTAGTGAGCAGTATGAGGGGTACTTCTACAAAAGACATGACTTTACATTTAGAACAATTTAAATTGAGTAAGTTAAAACGACACCAGGCCGACAATGCACCCAAATCCGACTGTAGTAAATTACACAGGGAAGCGTCATTATATGTGAAACATAGCTTCACATCATCAGCAAACATATATACATAGGAGTTAGTAATAACAGCTGGAAGATCGTTAATAAACAGATTAAATAGCAAAGGTCCAAGGTGACTACCCTGGGGAACACCAGAGGTAACAAAAATAGGTTTAGATACCGACGATTTAAAAACTACTTTTTGTGTTCGACCACACAAGTACTCCGAAAGCCACAATACGAGTTTTGATGGAAATCCAATAATATTAATTTTTTAAGCAACAGAGAATGACTAACAGAATCAAATGCCTTACTAAAATCAGTGTAAACAACGTCAGTTTGCATTTTTTCCTGAAACCCTTTGATAACAAGCGAAGTGAATTCAAGAAGGTTAGTGGTAGTAGATCTACGCCTAACAAAACCATGTTGGTAAGGCGATATAATTGAACTACATCCGTGTTGCAGTTGAGAACATATAATTTTTTCAAAGACTTTTGGTATGGCAGACAACTTGGATATACCCCTATAATTTTTAACGTTTGATTTTGAAGAATTTTATGGAGTGGAATTATAAAGGATTCCTTCCAGATATCAGGAAACACAGTTGAGTCAACAGACAAGTTAAATAATTTATTTAAGGGCTTACAAAGAGAATCCGCGCAGTATCGGAGAATACAACCTGGCACTCCATCAGGACCAGGCAAGTAGCCAGGTTTAATAGAGGGGGATTGCGCGTTTTCCGCCTGTATGTTACGCACATTGCGGTTGTTATCATTTCCATCCTGGTTTTGGTTTCTGCGGAAACCTCTACCTCGATTATTGGAATTGCCGCTACGGCTTCTATTGCCTCCGCGATAACCTCCGTAACCATGATTGTTATTATTGCCTCTGCCATTACCTCTATTGTGGTAATTACCCCGGTAGTTATTTCTTTGGCATAACTTTGTCCTCTATTGTTGTAGAAAAAGACAGTATTAGTATTGCCAGTCATGTCTGTACAGCAGTGTATGTACTTTTCGATAACACTATTCATAGTGTTGAAATTGCCTGCTTCCAATATGGTTTTTAGTTTTTCGTTTTCGCAGTTTCTAGTCATTGCAGATATTGCTTCTTTTGTAGCGAATTTATCTGCATTGTCTGCGTCAAGACCATCATCTATGTAGGCAGCCTCAAGCGACCTACGTAGAGCTTCGATCTCTGTCGTATATTGGGAAGCTGTTTTACCTCGCTGTTGTGTGTTTAACAGTTTAGCTTTAAGTACGTCAGGTGACTCACCCTTAACTGCTGTATTCAGAATATCTATGATTCTGGAAATAGTTGTTTCACTCTGTACCTTATATGACAGAGGGCCTATTATTTTTGTTTTAATTACTTCTAACGGCCAACGATTCATATTCACCTTTGGTGAGATCGGTTAATTTCAATGCTGTCAAGAACCTGTTTAGATTTATTCTTTTACCATCGAACTCTGGTATTGTGGACGAAATTTGTCGCACATATTCCCGCTTATCTGCTGCTGAGTTCGTCATTTTATTTTCGTTATGTGGTAAGATTTCCAAATCTTGGTAAATAAGTTCTTCGATATTACCCTGAGGTTCTTGCTTTGATGTAGACGGTTCGTCGTCAAGCTTCATTGATGGGTCAAATGTCACTGGTGCTGTTAACACCGAAGGTAAAAAGAGATGCATGCTATGTTTGTTGTTCAAATGAACAAGTCCTGATCTCAATATTCTAATATTTTCCTCAGCCTGTAATTTATGCTCACTAGTTAGTCTACCATAATTTTGTTGAACGAGCTCTCTTAGCTTGTTGAACTGTTTGACTAATATGTTAGTATGTTTAACTATTGTTATGGTTTTAATGGGTACGTTCTTGTTCAGACATTTATATGACTTATAATATTCTATCCGTATCTGAATGATCTGTTTAAGTATTTCTGACCATTCCATGAGCTACTAACTTTTATCGATGCAATCGCACCATTAGTATAGTAACTCGACCCAGGAAGACGTTATCTTCTGATATTTCTTTTACCATCACATATGGCAAAGTGGATAGCACTATACCTTTTTCTGTTTTATTGTTGTTCTATGTACGATTCCATATAGGCGTTCTCAAAATCAGTTGTTGAAATAAATTCGCGGAATTGATTAGTACGCGTATTGCTCGTATAATAAAATATGGATCTCTTTCGAACGTGTGTGCTATTGCCTCATGCATTTCAAATTATTTATGTAGTTTTATTTATTTATATTATTTTATTTATATATATTTTTTTTTGTTTTGTTTTTTTTTTTTTTTATTTTTTTTTTTATAAAGTATCTAGATTTTATCCAGATCGTTACCTCGACTTATGTACTTCTTTTTCAAACTTCTGCTGTGTATTTTGTATATTTTGAATGCTTTATTTAACAGCATAAGGCCTACGATAATGGCTACTAAAATGAGCATGTACTGCAAATCCGGTGATGACACGTCAACTTTATTGATAACGTTGGCGGTCGAATCTACCGATTTTACGTCTACTATACCCATTATGTTTCCCTGTGGTTTAACCTTTATATCAAAATATGGACTTAATGTATATATAAACATAAATTATTTTTATTTCTTAACTTTTATAACATATTTATATATTTATATATCAAATAATGATGCCTACTTCGATCTTTACAATGATCTCCTCCCTAGTGGGTCGCATAGCTTTACGGGCTATGCTTCTAATCGGGCGGAAATGGTTCCGCGCGATTTTACAATTTTATAAAACAATTTAATTATAATATACATATATGCTGCTTCCGATGATTTCTGCTGCCGTTGATCGTTTGCATCAGCTGGGCGTCGCCGGATATGGCACGCTGATGCTCCCTCGATTGAGCAAAAAGACGGTTTGCCTTTCGCTCTGTATTCCAACGTTAGTGCAAAAGGCGATCCTATGCCTTCCGCACTTTCTATTGTCTGCTTCAGTGGCTGATGTCGTTGTTGCTGCTGCTGATGTCCGGGGCCTATGAGCTCAGGCGGTGCCGGTGCTGGTCATCGCACAGGCTGTGTTTCTATTTTCCGCCGGTGTTTGCACTCTACAATGTTTACAAGTGCCGATGCAGTACGGGCTCCAGATTCCCTCGCAGTCCTTTGGGCACTCCTTTGTCCTCTTTGGTATTTGTTTTCTGTATTATTCTTTTTGTTCTTCGCCGTTTGAGTCTTCTTAGTTGCTGCTGATGTTGTTGTTGTTGTCCAGCATAGTTGTGTTGCGCCATTTATTTATTGTTTTTTGTACATAGTTCTTTAGCTTCACTCAGTTAGTAGTTTTTAGTATTTTCCACACTTTTCACTGTTTTATAATTTCATTGCAAGTTTGTATTTAATTGTTTAAGTACTTTACTGTACTTGTTCTGCGATACGGATCGCTGTCACGGTCGCCATGAAATGGTTAGAGTGAAACACTTCGACTCTCTTTCATGAAAGGCACGTTATTGAATGACTTTATTGGAATTGAAATATATTCTAAGCTTATGGTTAACATTTATAAACTTATGCTGTTATCAGTTAACAGCTACAAAGAGAGGGAGAGCGATTGTACTCATACGTTTTGCTAAAGTGCAAGCGCGGCGTTTCCCGTAGGGCAACGGTCTCACGCTTGCGTGGCCTTCTAAAGAGGCTTCATATTACTTACACGCGCAGACCATATGTATGTATGTGCTTTGGTATGCGCATACATATATATGTTTATGCTGAGCGTGTTTAGGTTAATTTATACTTGCAACAAAGTGTTACAAGTTACGTTTTATATATATTTGAAATCACATATATGAATACACTACACTATACATTGAAGGAATCTAATAACTATTAACAAAGAGCTATCACGCAATGCTGATACCTGGTGGTGTGTATCCGTGCGCCCCAAGCAAAAAGTTTAATAGAAATTGATAGAATTTTATAGTATACATTTGTTCATGAATTATAACCACCAATATGGTGTTCAAAACTGATATCGGGATGTAACATTATTATTTCGATTCAAAAATTATTTTAGTTAATTTAAGGTTTCTAATGCTTAACTTTAAAATGAAAACAGTTTGAATAGAAAAGTTTTCATTGTGAAAACTGAAATTCAAGCACTTTAAATATAAAAATAAAAATTTGTAAACCGAAAACTTGAATTTTAAAATTTAATTTTAAAATTCCACTTTTAGAATTTAAAATTATAGGTGTAGAGTCTACACTGTAGACCGAAAATCGTTCCGAAAAATTTTAGAATCTAAGTGTAAATTATGCGATTTAAAATTTTTTTTTTTCTGTGTGTAAAAAAAAATTCTACTAGATGAATATGTTAACATGTCCTTCCCCTGTACGAAGCAAAAATTAAGACTCCATTGTTATATCAATACAATTAAAAATTAGATTTTTATTATTATTCTCGTTACCGAAGGTAAAGAGTATATTGGTTTTGTGCAATGTCCGTCATAGTGTCTGTCTGTCCGTATGTGTGCAAGTTTTTTCCACACCCTTCAAGCTAGAGACGTCTACCTTTCCAATTATCTTTATTTATGGGAAAGTAAAATAGAGTCTTATGATTGGGGTTCTACGGAAACTGGGGGAGTGGCATAGCCGATCAATCCACATATTCCTCCAACCTAACAGCTAGAACTACAAATTTGGTGAGCAGATAGCTACTAGTAACTCCCAAAAAACTGCATCAAAAATTTTGATTTTAAAGTAAAAAAAAAAAAACTATATCTTCCACAGTTTTTGAGCTATAGCCACAAAATTTGGTGCCAAGACAGGTGTTGATAAAACTGCATCAAAAGTTTGGATGCCACGCCCACCAATTTAAGGCAGTGTACACTCCTGCCGCATCCGTACCCCTATGCAATCAGGCCTCTTTTTACCGGTTATAGAACTGGTAACGAGTATACTGCAGTCCAACGTTTTCACTTGATTTTTGATTTTTTAATGTATTGAAACTATTTGAGCTTGCATAAAATCTGGTTACGCTCATATATGTTATATCGGTAGTATACTATATGCACTTGCGTTAAACTCGTTATAAAATCAGTTCTCATTAAATGCTGCGACTAAAAGCACGTAAAACTTAGAGCCCATTTACACGCTGAAGTTTTTTCGTGAATTTTCTCTCTGAATCTTTTGTTTGTAGGCAAGGGGAGTAGAGGGGTAAAATTTGAAGCAAAAACTCACTACTTGTTAAGTCGTGAATTTTTTCTTCTAATTTTGCTTTGCCTTATTCCGATAGAATGTAAACACAGAGTTGCACAGTGTTTGATGTGAAAAATAAAGTTATTGATACGAAATATCGCACAAGCAAATATTAGCGCAAATAGTAAATGTATTGTTGTGGTTTATAAATTATTAATAGAAATGTTATGGACGAAAGAATTAATTGAACTTGTGCTAACTGTGTATGTTTATCGATTATAAATTTAAACCAGAGTTGCATTTTCAAAGGAAAAATTTCACTGAAAAACTTCAGAGTGTAAATGCGACCTGAATTCCAAAGAAGTTTTAAAACAGAATGAAAAAAAAAACTTCATGAAAAAACTTCAGCGTGTAGATGGGGTCTTACTTGCTGCACTGATTCTTTCATTCTTGGAACTAACCTAATTAAAATAACATTTAATGAGAGCTGATCTCATATCAAGTTAATGAGAATGTATTATTACGTAATGCGTATGCATAATTTCTAATCGACTATATTTGTAAGCATTCATATTGGCCTAGTGTCAAAAATATTTGGTACAGGTTTTAATACAGCGGTGAAAGATTTTTTTGCACATCCTTACAGCTAGAACAACCGTATTTGGAGAGAAGATAGCTACTATCAACACCTAAGAAGCTATTCAAATTTTGGAGCCACGCTCTTTCATTTCGCGCCCAGCCCCGCATATTTTGAAATCAGAAACGTCTATATCATCCAAAGTTTTTGAGCTAGAGCCATCCAATTTGAATCCAAGATAGTATGACCCAAAAAACAATTTTTCAGAACTTCGGATGCTACGCCCAATCATACCTTCATAGTCGCCTCCAATCGCCTCAACGCTTCTTTAAAAACGTGAACACGTGTATCTATGACGACTCAAAAAGATCTGCATCGAAACTTTGGATGCGATGCCCACCCATACCACACTAGCCGCCTCAAACCACTCCAACACTTCGTTTAAAACGGGAATGCTGGTACCTTTCATAATGTTTCAGCTGGAGACACCAAATTTGGTATGAAGATAACGGGTAACATGGCTATTGCGACTCTTAAAGGCCCAAATAATATACCATTAAAAGAACCGCAAATAATAACAAATTGCTATTTTGAATATCAATAATATTAAGTATGGTTGGTTTATTAAATTGGTATTATATGCTGTGCCGGTCTGTCTTACTCCATCGGATATTCTTCGCGACTGCCTAGCATAAAATAGATTGGTAACAATGTGAATATCGGTTTAATTGCGAATATCGGGAACAAAGATTATTACTTATCGTTTATCAAATAAAAGGGAATGCCTGTCTTCAGGTTCAGGGCATGGTTATGTTTGGCATTTGGCGGTTAAATTCAAATTTTTATCAATCAGTAACATCCCACCCAGCGTAAAATGACTACGGACTAAACAGGTCGCTTTAAAATTTTCGTCGGCGTTTTGACCCCGGCTATTCGCACATGTCCATCCTTAGCCATTATCGGGTTGACTACAACAATTTGATCAGTTTGGTAGGTGCAAAACATTTAGTTCGCCTAGTTAGCGTTGGTAAGTATTCACGCATCTTACGCCGCCAAAAGTTGTCTTTCAGTTACTGAGCTATACGATATTGTTTACGTAGGCAGATATTCGGAGTTTCTCCTAGTGACTGCGTGGAATTCATGGATCTCAATAAAAAATGAGTCGGAGGACAGGACTGACAGGAATGTGAGTCAAGGGCCTGCTGTTGATAATGTTATCTGCTTCTATCAGCTCCGCAATGTCACCACCTTGGGTGCGTGCTCCTACAATGTGACATCCAAAACGCGCTTCGTTGACCGAACCATACGTTCCCAACATCCACCTGAACTGTGATTAGCTGGACAATTGATATCCTTACTTGATAGCTCGGCCTGGATGTAGTCTCAGTCAAAAAGATCTTTTACTTTTCTGACCTCATTATACACTCCCACGAAGTTAGTGCCCATATTGATTGATATCAATTGAACGATGTCTTTCGTTGGTGACGGTCGTGTTTTTGCGTGCTCTTGATTATTTATTGTTCTCTTGTGTTTGTGAACGGCGTTTTTACTCTGTTTAATCTGGTAAATAGTTTTAGCTGTGATTGCAAATTTATGTTGTATATATTTACGTTTGCATAAAAGAGTTTGCCGAGTTTATACTCACTTTAATTTGCAGTTTAACTGAGACTGCTCTGCATCAACATAAAGAAAACATAAAGTAAACATACGTACATACTTACATACATATACCATATTTGCATTTGCATATTCTGTGTGATTACTAACAACAAACAGCTTGTCAGCTTTTTTTGCTCTCGCTTTACAGCATCAGTTCTCTCCTGCTCTTATCCGCTATTATCCGTCGCACCTGCGGTTCTATCTGGCAACACGCTTACGCTCTCTCATTTAAGCGCTCATTTGATATTTACTGTTTTATATTGGTCTTGCAGTGATACTTTTACTTATACTTACCGGCGCCTTACTTTGTTTTGTGCTAGCATATTAGTTTCCAGATAAAATCTTAAACTAATTTGAAAAAGTTTGCATGCTGTAGCACCAATTGCAAAGTGGTTGGAACCACCAGCCAAGATATTATTTTGTGGGGATTGTGTGACATGATATACATGAAATGTGCTGGCCTTACTCCCAAAATCAGGGACTGTTTAATTGCATATACAGGCCTTGAATGGTTTTGCGAGCCCTGCAATTTTTCGGTGAAAGAATCGACCAAATTCTTGAGGCAGACTCATGTTGGCTTTAAAGCTATGCATGTATCATTTAATAATCTGCAAGCGTCGTTCACAGAGCTTGAGCTTAATTTCAAAAATGGCAAGGTGATTACCGAATCTCCGAAGCGTAAAGACTTCGGGTCCTAATCCACTTATTGTCCCACCTGTTCTGCCAACCAAACCCTTTCTGGTGTCTAACAATATTCCTCCGATTGGTTCTAATGTTAACCCACTAATGTTATTTAACTCCCCTGCAAGGAATTCCATCAATTACTTAGCCACTTTAACTTCTGATCATATGCATGAGCTTTCCGGTTCAGCAGCTCGTGTGCCCATTTATCCCAATACAGGTACAACTGGGGCTCACAAGCCTCTTGTCGTTGTCCCACTTAATAAGTTTTTTTTCGTGTCTAGGCTAGCATCCGATACTTCATCGGATGATGTTTGTGCCTACGTTAAAAATCATATCGATTCACCACATATTATGGTTGAAAAATTCATATTTAAGCATATCTTCTTTTATGTTTTGTTCTGAAAAGTTTTGGCCGCCACAGCTGTAGCAGTATGTGAATAGGCGAAATAGTAATAATATGAACGGTACTTGGATTGGTAGCGCACCACCTGCTAGCCATCATGTAGCCTCCACCTCGGCGGCAAAAAACTAACAAAAGATATAAGCTTGGCTTATCAAAACGGCAGAGGCCTTAACACTAAACTTGCTAAATTATATGTTAACAGCCTATCCTTTTATTCACAAATAGTTACACTTACAGAAATCTGGATAAAACCCGATATATCTGATTACTCCGTTTTTCCTTCTAAATATAGCTTGTACAGATGCGATCACACTTTCTGCGAGGGGGGTGGTGTTCTCATAGCTGTTGACTCCTGTTTTTCCTCTGAACAGATTCATTCTCATGATCTTTCGGACATAGAGTATTTATATGTTAAAATATTACTAAACGGCCGTTCACTGTATGTTGCTTGTTCTTATATTCCTCCTCGTTCTGATATTAACATTTACTCATCCCATCTCAGTGCCCTGCAACCTGTCTCGTCATTGTTGACAGATATGGATAATCTGATAGTGGTAGGTGATTTTAATCTGCCACATGTTGTATGGTCTGTGAATGACACATCTTCGGCGGTATTACCAATCACTTCTGATGATTTTATCGATGGCCTACTGGAGTTAGCCCTATTGCAAGTTAACAGGGTGCATAACTGTACTTGTAGAATGTTGGACTTGATATTCGTTTCAGACTCAGATTGCAGTAATGCTAGTCGAATACGCTTACTGGCGCTTCCGGAAGATATCTACCATCCAACCTTAGAACTATCAATCGAAATTCTTAACCCTATTTCAGTATCTAATAATACTTTAAAAACCCGTTGCTTTCGTAAAACTAACTTTATTAAATTAAATTAGCTTCTTCAACATACTAATTGGTCTCGCCTTAATTCTTGTAGTGATATAGAAACTGCCATTGCCATATTTTATAGGACCAAAGCACAAATCTTGTTTTCTTTCTGTTAACACATCTTGTTATAATAATTATCTTAATCGTTGTAGACTTAACTTTTCATGTGACCCTAAACAGTTTTATAAATTTGTTAACTCTAAACGTAAGTCTTCTTGCTTGCAGTCTTCAGTATACCTTGATAATATAAAAGCAAGTTCTGATCAGGCAGTAGCCGATCTCTTTGCTGAGTATTTTCAATCAGTATATTCAACGAATTTACATAGAATTAGCAATTCCTATCCTTTTCAAGTTCAATCGTCTAATTGCATATATTTCTCAGTTATAACTGAGTGTTCGCTTCTAAGTGACCTTAACTCTATCAAACCAGGCTATATGCCTGGTCCTGATGGAGTGCCAGGTTGTATACTTAGATACTGTGAGGATTCATTTTGTAAACCCTTATATAAATTATTCAACTTGTCGGTTGACTCAACAGTGTTTCGTGCTATATGGAAGGAATCTTTTATCATTCCACTCCATAAAAATTCTTATAAGTCTAACGTAAAAAATTATAGGGGCATATCCAAGTTGTCCGCCATTCCTAAAGTCTTTGAAAATTAGTTCAATTATATCGCCTTATCAACACGGTTATGTTAGGCCTAAATCTACTACCACTAACCTTCTTGAATTCACTTCGCTTGTTATCAAAGGAAAAAATGCAAACTGACGTTGTTTATAGCGATTTTAGTTAGGCATTTGATTCTGTTAGTCATTCTCTGTTGCTTCAAAAAATAAAAATTATTGGATTTCCATCAAAAATCGCATTCTGGCTTTCGGAGTACTTGTGTGGCCGAACACAAAAAGTAGTTTTTAAATCGTCTGTATCTTAACGTATTTTTGTTACCTCTGGTGTACCCCAAGGTAGTCACCTTGGACCTTTGCTATTTAATTTGTTTATAAGCAGTTATGTTTGCTGATGATATGAAGCTATGTTTTACCTATAATGATGCTTCCCTAAGTAATTTACTACAGTCGGATTTGGGTGCATTGTCAGCCTGGTCGCGTTTTAACTTACTCAACTTAAATTGTTCAAAATGTAAAGTCATGTCTTTTTGTAGAAGTACCCCTCATACTGCTCACTACTTGCTTGATGCTTCACCACTTGACCGCGTGTTTGAAATTAAAGATTAAGGCATTATTCTTGATCCTTAATTTAAGTTTGACGCTCATATTTCGTCTATGGTCAACAAGGCCATTAATGTCCTTGGCTTCATCAAGCGGTGGTCGAAAGAGTTTATTGATCCCTACACCACTAAAACGCTTTATACATCCCTAGTTCGTCCCATCCTGGAAAATGGATCTTGTGTGTGGTCCCCTCAATACGCGATTCATCAGGATAGAATTGAATCTGTGCATAAGAAATTTCTTCTCTTTGCCCTTAGAAGTTTTAACTGGGTTCCTGGAGTTGACTTACCCCCGTATTCAAGTAGACTCCTTTTAATAAATCTTCTTTCCCTATTAAACCGTACTTAATGGTGAAATCGACTCATCAGTTCTTTTGCGTCGAATTAATTTTAATGTCCCATTTAGATCATTACGTAACTTTTTACCCCTTAACCTTGATCGTTGCTTGAGCAACTATTTAATTCATGAACCATTTCGTGTTATGTGTTCTGACTATAACAAACTTCATTCTCTTGTCTCCTTGGAGACCTCCATTCCAGTACTAAAAAGATTGATCATTTTTGCTTTATTTAATCGTAACCACTAATTACTAATCCAACGCTGGTCTGATTGGGTTTTTCTAGGGTTTTCCCAATCCACGCAACAAATGTTGTTGTTAATTTTATTGTTGAATTTCCCAGAGCTTTAACGTTAACTTTATAAATTCTTAACCTAAACGTACTTTCAAATTTATATACAATTTTATTTTGCTTAATTTTAATTTATATATTATATATTATTTTAATTTTAATTAATTTGGATTTCATGTCAGCTGTTCTTGGTTGACAATAAACAATAAACACTAAACAATATCCGACCTAATTACGCTTGGTATGCCTCTTCTGTTGACAAAGTTTCTTATAGCAATAACTCATGCGTCAGTTGACAGTTCCGAAGCCAACTCCAGATGGATTGCCCTCACCGTTAAACACTTAAAGAGAGCCAACCACCGTTTTTCGTGTCGCGTCCAATGGTAACGCCTACGGGTCCAAAATAATCAAGTCCTTTAAATGTAAACGGGAAATTATAAGGAGCTACTCTATCGTATGGCAACTGGCCCATGATAGTCGGTGCGGGCTTTGCACTCTTGTTCTTGCAATATTGACACGATGATTAAGTGCGTTTTACAGCACAGCGCAAATCAACTATCCAAAACTTGCGTCGTATCTCATTGACTATCAATTCATCATTTTGGTGGTGATACATTTTATGATAGAAGTGTACAATCAAATTCGTCACCATATGTTTCTTCGGCATTATAATAAGATGCCGAGCCCTCTGTGGCATAAAGGTTGCACAGTCCAGTCTGCCACTAACCACGATTACGCCGAGTTCATTCAATTTTGGCGTCAATGAATATACTGCGCTACTTTTCTGTAACCAGCCGGTTTCCTTTAGCGCATGTATCTCGTCAGTTAATGCTTGGGACTGCGCTGTTTTACTGAGTGCCAACTCAGCCCGATGAACTTCCTCTACGGACAGTTTTTTTGTGACACCCAATCCTTCTGGATTCCGAAATTGGTTTACAAGCCGTACGTATCCCAGCGTACGTTTCCAGCGGAGATAATTCGAAAATCGCTCAATGTTGATTGGCTCCGGCACCATAGTCATCATTACCTTGCGCATTTCAGATGTATCCTGCAATTTTTGTAAGTCTTGAGACGGCCAGTTTTTTTTCGGCATCATGCAGATATTCTTCTGGCTACATATCATATTCTTTATTGTCTTTTTGCCCTTGTCTGCAGGATTAAGTTGCGTAAGTATCCAGCGCCAGTCATTCTCCTCTGTTGTTTCCAAAATCTCGCTTATACGATGTGCCACAAATTGTTTGTATAAACGATGACCCGATCGTATCCAAGCTAGGACCGTTTGCAAATCCGACCACATTATTGTTCGCTGCACTTGAACATCATCAAAATAGAGCTTCTCAGTCGTGCGCCCAAAACTGCAGCCTGCAACTCAAGTATTGGTATTGACAGCATCTTGGGGGGAGCGCATCTGGTCTTTTCCGCCACGATGGATATTTCAATTCGTCTGCAGGAACTGATCAGATAGTACGCTCCAGCAGCAAAAGCTTGCTCAGTTGCGTCAACAAAACTTGTAGTTCGGTTTGGGCATCAGGTGACATAAATTGGTCAGAGAAACAGCGAGTACTTTAATCTGCTTAACCTCCTCCAATTGTTTTATTCAACGACAAAAATGATCATACAAATCATCCGGCATTAAGTCATTCCAATTCCCGCCTGCACGCCACTCATCCTGTACAAGCATTTTGCCATATATCATGAGGTCTGCACGCATGCCAAATGGGTCACACAAGGACATAACCATACTAAGCAGCTGCCTTTAAGTGGGGCGCTTTGTTCCCTTGACTGTCCCTGTCCACGCGATTCATTTGCAGGTCGAATGTAAATTTATCTTCTTGACTTGCCCAAAACATGCCCAGTATTTTGTCTACAGACTTGCTATCCAGTTGAACAGTTGCTTCTGCATCCCTTCCATTGCAATGCATTGGTCGTCTCATTCCTTTAGGTCCTCAAATCTTCACCGGTACAACCTTGAACAAATATTTTGAAGTAATTGCCTTTTCAGTATTTACAGTAACTGTAGTTGACCTCTCGCCAGTTTTGGAGACCGTATTATTGTTGGCATTTTACTTGTAAAGCAGTTGATAGAGGCGAGATTTACAGCCGTTTTCTTCACATATTTGTCTCTTCTTGCCTGTCATGCGCTTACTTTTACAGACCCAACATGCAGCCTCCACTTTTGCACTGTCAACATTGCTTGTTGCTTGCATGACCGTCTTTTGATTGTATGGTCGCTGACTCTTGTTATATTGTTTGCCTGTTGCCGAGGCATCAACTGCCTGTACAATTCCCACAGCCAAATCAATTAGCCAATGACAGAAGTGCTTCAGATTAGCATATGGACGGTTAGAGCAAGCATATGTTCCCCACTCAAACCGTGTCTTCATCGGAAGCATGTTTACTAAGTCGCTCAGCAACACTGGATTATTTAAATGATGTTCCGCTTTAGCTGAGTCCATAAAAATTACCAAATTTTCCACCTTGGATGCAAACGATAAAATTTTATCCAGACGATTTTCATTAATGTACAGTATTTCGGATACTTTTTCCAATTGACTTCATATAAGCAGCTCAGGTCAACCATATACAAACTGCAATCGATTGATAATATACCCGACATTAGCTTCAAGTTATCGATAACTATTCTGGTTTTCGATATACATATGGAATCGATAACAAAATATATTGAATTTGGAAAATGTATAAATGAGGATTGCAGAAATGGGTAACGATAGAACTTTTCTGAAAATTTCATCCAAGTCGGTTAAGAAACACCGGAGATATCGAATTTTATCGCCTGAAGCTAAGTCAGTATACCAAAGTCTTACATAAATTTAATTTATTTATTGCAACTGGGTTCAGGGTATCTTCTAGTCGGGCTCTCCCGACTAGAGCCTTCTTACTAATCGCTAGGGAAATTATCTTGTTCTTCATTAGAATTCGCCATTTTCTTTTTTGTTTTAGTTGGTGTCGATGTTGGAATATTCTTTTTCTGGACTTCCAACTTTTTTTACTACGCAGTTACATATCAACTAATTCTTACTGCGCTGTAACTTTATAATATATAAAAATAACTTTATATGGCTGCCGGCAGCACCTGAACTTCAGGTTCAGGGCATGGGTCTGTTTGGCATTTGGCGGTTAAATTCAAATTTTGATCAATCAGTAAAAATGCCTGCAGACCGCCAGTTTAATAAGGCTACCTGCGGCACACAGGATATGTCGCGGATGACTTTGCACTCCCGTCTTTTCGTTGGACCCAATCAATCCCTCTAAAGGTGCCAGCACCTCCTCGTCGACGCCTTGTATGCCATCAGGTGCTCGCAATGCCGTTAGCGGCATCAACTTGGAATAGTTAATGGAGCTTGGAGGATGCAACACAAGTTTGCAACACAAGCTTCCAGGTCCGCGACGAGGGCAACTGACTGGGGATCACTACCACAGTGGCAAAAAATAGCCGACCATTCAGGACCGGTGGTGTGCGGTTGAAATTCTGCAACACAATTTTACCGCCCAGGCCTCATTTATGGATAGCGTCCAAATGGTATAGTTTGCAAAAACCATTCTGCTGGGTTTTCAGTCAAAACAAAGCAGAAGCTTCAACGCTCCGTTGAGGGGCCAGCCTCGCAAGTCAAGTGGATCAGGCCAACCCTGAGGCCACAGCTCACCCGGTCCTTCGCTGAGGCCGCACGGGAGAAAGTTCTCATTGGGGTCCTCGACAAAGGTCACAATGATGGCCCTATTGCGTAGAACAGGTGGGGGGTGATCGAAAATAAGTTCATAGACAGGGTCCTCGACTTGATGGTGCTGTATGGTAGACCGCTTCTCCTATATTCTGATGCCGGATGGCATCCGATAAATTTAGTTTGTAAACTACACTGCTGCGTTCCTTGTGCTGAAGTCGGGACACGTCAGGTTCAGCTCAACTTACATAGCCACGACTATCTAGAGCCACTCCCACACAAACTGCTTCGTGCGCTTCGACGACTGCGAAGTGACAAACACCAAGCACACGCTCACCACCATCAGTGAGGAAGCACGGATATATGTATATGAATGGGGTGAGTTCCTCTTCGAGTATATCTCCTCGAACAATTTGAATATTTGTAAAATAAATAATAATACGATCCGATTTTTATTACATAGAATAGAGAAGAGGTCTTAGACACGACGCAAGCCAAAGCCACCCTTCACCAAAGACTCATAATATGGAGAGTGCTAGATGAACATTTTTCTATGATCATAGGTTTATCGAAATAGTCTTTTCTCTCGATATCCCCAAGCCTAAATGGTGCAGAAACGTTAAACGTATGAACTGGAAAATTTTCAGTGAATCTCTCGCAATACTAATTCCAGAGCACTCACCAGTGGGACTCTTTTGCCCCGAGTATACAGAATTACTCACAAACATAAACCAGCACAACTTCCTATAAAAAAAAACTCAGACAAGCTAAACGCTCTACTTGACAAAATTTCTGTTTCACTATCGAGAGTACTGCAGAAGACGCACGGTTCAAGAAAGTTCTCTCCAGCACTCAAGCAACCGTGGGCTTCCTTAAAAAAACCCGATGACTCGTTGACAACGAATGTGGAAACCCACTTTCCTGGATGCTCAGTCGAGGAATCACTATCCCCTATCTACCTTCTGTATATTCAGGAATATGACTCCACTGACCTTTTCTACAGTAATATCATTTCATGAGGCATTCGAAGTTTCTCGCCCCTTAAATCCTCTGGGCCGGACGAAATTATCGATGACCAGCGGCAGAATTCATGGGGATATTGCCATAAGCTGCCTTCGTAAACTGTTCTCAGATATCTAGACGACAGGTTCGATCCTTAAGCCATGTCTCAAAGCAAAAGTCGTCTTCATTCCCAAGGCTGACAAAGCCTCAGCACGACCCCAAAGGATTTTCGTCCCATAATCCAAGCATGCTTACTACTCAAGACACTACAGAGGGTGCTTGGCTTACATATCAGAGACCGAGCACGACATGCTTTCTTAAAAGTTATAAAAGTTATTAACAGCCTTTCTAGACAATGATTGCGCTTTCAGTAACGTTGTACCGGAAACGAAGTCTTTTGGATTATATAAGGCTGAGCTTATATGTACATATTCCCATACGCTTCTATCATGCCAAACGAAAAAACCAAGGACCTCATCTCCTCAATAGAATTTGACGTGGATGCGAATCGATTTAAGTTAGAGCTAAACTCTCTTTCGATTTAGCCACTCCGGATGGCAACTTTGTCAGTTTAGTTTATTCGAGGCTGCTTAAGAATTTCTCGTTCCTAATGTTGTTGATATATAAAACATGTTATTTTTCTTTTGTATTTACATTTCTTTATTCTTTAACACACTTGTTTTATTTTTTATACCCGAAGGTTAAGAGCATGTTGGGTTTGTGCAATGTCTGTCCGTCCGAATGAACACAACTTTTTTCGACAACTTTCAAGTTAGAAACTTAAAACTTCGAAAATATCATTTTCTATGGTCGGGAAAAAAAGTGTAAATATTGTGGTTCTATGATACCTGGGGTCTGGCAAATCGATAAAACCGATATTTAGAGTTAGAAGAACTTTGGTGGAGGTGTTCTTCTGTTTTAACCCTCCCAAACTGTAGAATCTAATAAATCTGGAAGTCTCAAAAAGTTTAAGATAAACAAATTCAAGGATGCCTTCATGGCACCTAATTTCATTATGGTTTCTTGCAGATTCAATTTAAGAAAACATTATTTATATTAATGTTATTATAACGAGTACGTTTTACATCTAACATTAAGCTAGACTTTACGATTGCGAAGCATATTTTATTGTAATTATTATCTTTTTATTAGCTTTTTGTTGTTTTCACGTAATCTGGATAATAAGGCATTAAAAAGGTTTTAAAGGCACTTTGAGAATCACACTCATATGGCCTAGTGGTCATAGCCGGGAGGTTCAGGTTCGAAAACCGATGTGAAAATATAGATTATTTTCATATTTTGTCAGATTTAAATTTTTTAACATACCTTATTATACTCGTTACCGAAAGTAATGAGTTAATTGGTTCTGTGCAATGTCCGTCATGGTGTCTGTCCGTCTGTCTGTCTGTCCGTCTGTATGAACGCAACTTTTTCCACACCCTTCTAGCTAGAGACTTGAAACTTTCCAATTCTGATAATCTACTGGATAGTAAAGTACGATAAGTTCGATAACTCAAAACCGACAAATCCATATATTTCGCACATCCTTACAGCTTTAACAAACAAATTTGGTAAGAAGATTTCAAAGTTTTTGAAACACGCCCACCCATTCCACCCAGCTTCCCAGCATTTTGAAATCAGAAAAGACTATTTATTGAGGTAGAGCCACTAAATTTGTGCCAAGATAGATTATAATGACCCCCCAAGAACTGCATAAAAAGTTTGATTGCAAGGCAAAAAAATGCCGCCCTTACTGTCCCATCCGCCCCAACGCTTCGTCAAAAACGAAAATGCGTTTATCTTCCAAAGTAGTGGAGCCAGAGTCACGAAATTTTGTAGTAGGATAGCTGGCAACGACCCCCAAAAATCTGTATCAAAGTTTTGGAACCACGCCCAGCCATTCTTCCCCGCTTTCCCCACCTCTTACAAATTTTGAGCTAGAGTCACCAAATTTGGTAAGAAGATAGCAATTGACATTTCACAAAGATCTGCAGCATACCGCCCCCAGCCCCCTTTCCACACCTTTACTGATGGCTGATGGCATTCCCATCTGCATCGGAAAATCTTTAAGGCAGAGTTTACCCCTGCCGCATCCGTACCCCTGTGCAATCAAGCCTCTTTTTACCGGTTTTGAAACTGGTAACGAGTATACCATAGTCGGTTGCGTCCGAGTGCAACGTTTACACTGGTTTTAATAGATAATGTAATAAATAAAAAATAATAAACCAAATTTTATTGTAAGTTTGAAGGCGTGGCCTTAAAATGAAATTAATTTGAGAAAAATTGATGAATTAGTTCATGAGCAATAAGCGAATTTGTGAAACTCTCATATCACAAAAACTTTTTCATATTGCTTCCTCAAAATCGAAGTCTCGCCTTCTACTACGTCAAAAAACGCTCTAAAAGAGTTGAACTAAAAATTTAAATAAGTATTTCTAAAGTAAGCTTAAAGCAATAATGATCGAAAAATTCTTGTTGTATTGTGAATAAAGCGTGGAAATTTTGTGATCTTTTTTTTGTGTACGTTTTTATACAACAATATGGAAATTTTTGATCAATATTGTTTTAAGCTTATTTAAGAAATAATTTTTGAAATTTTTAGTTCAATGTTTTTAAAAAGCGTATTTTTTAGTTTTTTTTCAATATATGTATTTACTAGTAAGTGGCCCGCTTAATTCGCTGCGCGGATAGTTTATATAAATTTTAGCAATAGAAGATAGATACAAAATAAATAAATTAGAAAATATTTAACAAAATATTAAAGCAAAGTATTGAATATTCTCTTTTCCACGCACCATTGAGGTAGAGAATCAGGCGCGTCATTTTTATTGTGGTTTCCCCAGCAGGCCTTATCCACTTATTGAATTTAACTTGCAATTATTAACAACTTTTAAAAGATTCTTTATAAACGACATTGGATGTTTTTCCGTCAGGTGCTAATACAAATAAACTTTTTGGTGAACTGACTCTTGAGCAGGCTACATAAAATTGGCCATGAGAAAAACAATCGTGTCTTAAGTCTTGTCCCTGTGATTTATTAATTGTTAAGGCAAAGCAAACTTTTAAAGGAAATTGCAATCTTTTAATTTGAATTGGAAATTCAGAATCAGAAGGTATTAATGGAATTCTCGGTATAAAAACCGTTTCCCCTATACCATTGCCAGTAAAGATAATTGCTTCGACAACATTCTTATGAAGGACTTTAACTTGCAATCTTGTACTATTGCACAGTTTCGGCGGTTTCAAGTTGCGAATCAACATTACAGGTGAACCAATCTTTAAAGTTAATTTATGTTGAGGCAGGCCAGCCGGATTTAATGAATTAAGAAACTCGACGGGTAATGAATTGCATCTTAGATTTCAGTCACAGAATCAATAGAGTTATATGTCTTTTCTTAACTTTGAAATTATTTTAATAAAAACTCGTTTATTTCCAATACATTGTCATTTCTCGCAGTCAAAATAGCACGCTCTGAAAACCATTCGAGTGATTTTTGAGAGATATTTGGAATATCCGGAAATAATTTTAGAGTTAGCTCTTCAATACTTTTCACAACATGACACAAAGTTGATGGTAAAGTTATTTTGCCATCATGGGTTAGAAATACTCCATTTCCATTTTTAAGAAGCATTTCTGCCAATTCATTCGTTAATGCAATTTTCTGTATTTTGGGCCACAAATTTGAAGCATTTATTTCATCTGCTTTTGTTTCTCTGGGGATCACTGGAAGAGTTTGTCGAAAATCACCAGCTAAGAGAACAGTTATGCCACCCATTAAGTATTCACTATCTCGAATGTCTTTCAAAGATCGATCTACAGCTTCAAAAGCACCTTTATGGCCCATAGTACACTCATCCCAAACAATAAGCTTGCAATCTTTGAGCACAGCAGCAATATTAGATTGCTCTGAAATTGTGCAATGTGGTGTTTCTAAATGAATCAAATTAATGGACTCTTAAGTGTAGAATGCGCTGTGCGACACCAATTAAGTAAAGTGGCTGCGATACCGGAAGAAGCAACGGCCAATGCAATTTTTTTACTTTGCCGTACCTTTGCCAATAATAAATTTAAAGATTGGTTTTACCTGTTCCACTAGGTGCATCTAAAAAATAAATTTCTCCCTCTTCCGCTTCAACGCTATGTTGTATCTTTTCGTATACTTGTTTTTGCTCAGCAGTAAGGAGTAGCTCATTATTAACAACAAAATTATCGCAACTTTCTTATTTGGTTTCTCTATGATATTGAATATTTGGAACAATTTCCTCGGATCTAATTGGTAGTAGAAATACATAATAAGTTAAGTTTTGACCACCAATAGACAGTACAATATCTTCAATGTAAACTAGACATTTATTTAATAGATTATTCACAATACTTTGATCAATATTTCTGTCTTGTGGAAAATGAATGGCTCTTAAAATATCTTATGAGAAACTCTGAAACATCTGAAATTTGACAAAACACTAACATTATTGCAAAAAGTTCTCGCAGTTTTGTAGGATTTTGACATATGACAGCTTCGGCTATAGTTAAATCCCAGTGCTTATCATCTTCTAGTAATCCTAGAGCTTAACACGCCAATTGAAATGATGCGTATGCTATACCATTAACATTTTTTAAATTAAGTCTTAAATAAAAACATTCTGTATTATTGGGATGAATAGTGTAAACTCTTCCCAAAGCTGAATCTCTTTTACTCCAGGAAAATTTGGTACATCATGCCCTCGTTTTCCTCTTTGAATTTCTTATTGTTCCATGTAAAATACGATGGAACTTCAAAATATAGAAGCGTTCTTGCAAACTCATCACGTGTGCATAGCTCAAAGAAGGCTAGCAAAGTGGTTTTGGGTGTAGTACTTAATCTGTCAAGTAATTGTTGCGGATTGTTGAGGTTTACCTGAGCATTTACTAAATGAACAGCCAGAAAGTAATAGCCGGAAAACGTTCATGTATGGGAAATGCAAGGATTCTCCATACCGCTTCTGAGCTACTTATATAACGGCCACTTTCGTACATATTAATTTCATTACGTTGGTCTTCAAGAGTAAATGACGCTTGATCATTGCCCTTGTTAACATATTAACAAATGTATTTAATTTAATAGACTTTACAGAACTACAATACTCAACATTTATGTGAGCTTCAAATGTTCTCAATAGTACACAGTTATAAGGCACAACCCAACGATTATCTATGCAATTACCATTAATGTTAATTGCATTATCACCATCTTCTATCGCTCTTCTACGATATAAAGGGTAACTATCTTTTCCAGTCACAGTTTCTTTAAGTAATTGTCGAGGAAACCTTTTGGTACATTTTCCATTTTTTCATGCATGGCGATTTATTGTTAAATGCACCGCAAGAACCATGAAACATATTTGACTTAACAATGTTAAATAACAAAGGATCCTCATTTGCGTTTGGTATTTCGGCACAGATAATTTTATCAATTTTTTCTGGTCTTATTTTATTTTCTAACCAAAGTAGAATATGTATATGTGGTAAACCCCGCTTTTGCCATTTCACAGAGTACATGAAACATTGCACGCTTCCAAACAAAGAACATTTTGTCAATAGTGACAGTAAAGCTTTAACTTTTAAATGAAAATCTCGAGCTATAATATCGTGATGATCATGCGTTTTTTGACCCGGCAATAAAACACTTTTTATGTCATACCATTGTGGATTGCATGTGAATGTTATGAAAAGATCTGAATAGCCTTCTTCGCCATAAGGAAATAGCAAAGGGTACTGTAAGGCATCGTATGATCGATGCACCTCATTTATACGATGTAATTAATTATTATGTCTTTCATAATAATATCGCACTTTTCAAATGCTGACCAACAATAACTAAAGCTACTTCACTTGATAGACTTGCATTGTAAAACCCTTTGTGAGCACCAGCGGGTGTTCGATCAGCATGTATAACCAATTTATAGTATTTAGTACTTGTTGGTATTTTATTGAGAGCCATTTTAGATCTTTAACATAAGGACTATGCTGATGAAACATACATTGAAGATCCTTTACTAAGCTACAATAAAACAAGTGGAAACGTTGCAGTCGGACGCAACCGACTGCGGTATACTCGATACCAGTATTAAAAATTTTGATGCCCATCCATGTGGGATGTCAATTGCTATCTTCATACCAAATTTGGTGACTCTAGCTCGAAGTTTGTATAAAGTGGGGAAAGGGGGCTGGGGGCGGTATGGGTGGAATATCATCCAAATTTTGATGCAGATCTTTGTTGTATGTCAATTGCTACCTTCATACCAAATTTGGTGACTCTAGCTCAAAGTTTGTAAAATTGGGGATAGGGGGGCTGGTGGCGGTATGGTTGGGCGTGGCATCCATATTTTTTCTGCAGATCCTTGTGGAATGTCAAATGCTACCTTCATACCAAATTTGGTGACTCTAGCTCAAAGTATGTAAAAGGTGGGGAGAGGGGGGCTTTGTGGCTGGGGGCGGTATGGTTGGGCGTGGCATCCAAATTTTTGCTGCAGATCCTTGTGGAATGTCAAATGCTACCTTCATACCAAATTTGGTGACTCTAGTTCGAAGCATGTAAAAGGTGGTGACAGGGGGCTATGGGGCTTGGGCAGTATGGGTGGGCGTGGCATTCAAATTTTTGCTGCCGATCCATGTGGGATGTCAATTGCTACCTTCATACCAAATTTGGTGACTCTAGCTCGAAGTTTGTATAAAGTGGGGAAAGGGGGGCTGGGGGTGGTATGGTTGGGCGTGGCATCCAAATTTTTGCTGCAGATCCTTGTGGAATGTCAAATGCTACCTTCATACCAAATTTGGTGACTCTAGCTCAAAGTTTGTATAAGGTGGGGAAAGGGGGGCGGAATGGATGGGCTAGGCTCCAAAACTTTGATGCAGATTGTTGGGGGTCGTTGCTAGCTATCTTCCTACCAAATTTGGTGGCTCTAGCTCCACTACTCTGGAATATACACGCATTCCCGTTTTTGACGAAGCGTTTGGGCAGATGGGGGTGGCTAGGGCGGTATTTTGGGCGTGGCATCCAAACTTTTGATGCAGTTTTTGGGGGGTCATCATCATCTATCTTGGCACCAAATTTGGTGACTCTAGCTAAAAAACTGTGGGAGATATAGGCTTTTCTGATTTCTAAATGCGGGGGGGCTGGGGCGGGATGGTTGGGCGTGGCTCCAAAACTTTGATGCAGTTCTTTTGGGATCGTTACCAGCTATCTTCCTACCAAATTTGGTGGCTCTAGCACCACTACTCTGGAAGATACACGCATTCCCGTTTTTTACGAAGCGTTGGGGCATCTGGGGGTGGCTAGGGCGGTATTGGTGGGCGTGGCATCCAAACTTTTGGTGCAGTTTTTGGGGGGTCATCATCAGCTAAATTGGCACCAAATTTGGTGGCTCTAGCTCAAAAACTGTAGGAGATAAAGGCTTTTTTGACTTTAAAATGCGGGGGTCTGGGGGCGGAATAAGGGGGCGTGGCTCCGAAATTTTTGATGCAGTTTTTTGGGGGTTGCTAGTAGCTATCTTCTTACCAAATTTGGTAGTTCTAGCTGTAAGGGTGTGTGAAATATGCGGATTTATCGTTTTTGAGTTATCGAATTTATCGATTTGCCAGCCTCCCAGTTATCGTAGAACCCCAATCTTGACACTTTAATATACTATCCCATAGATAAAGAGAATTGGAAAGTTTCAAGTCTCTAGCTTGAAGGATGTGGAAAAAACTGGCACACATAAGGACGGACAGACGGACAGACACCATGACGGACATTGCACAAAACCAATATACTCTTTACCTTCGGTATCGAGTATAACAATTTAAATATTTTTGCAACGTTGTTGAGCTTCCTTTTCATCATCACCAACAAAATATATTTGAAGAAACTGCATTTCTGCATTTGGCAAAGGTCGGACACTACCAATTAAGTGATACACTTGTCCTAGGACCTTAAAGGTTGACCAACTTTCATTTATAGTTTTTGTACTACCAAAAAAAGTCATTTGAAAGCAGCTGTTATACTTTCTTATACGATCAATGAAATGATCATTCTTGGGATGTCCACCAATTATTAAGCTTTAAAGTGGATCGGGCAAACTTTCATTTTGTAAAAGATTACCTTTTCCTGCCTTGCAACAGATACCCAAAGGCTTACTTTTCCATTTTAAAGCATTACAATATTTGCACATCAAATTCATACTGCCGAGTTGAGTAACTTTATCTGACTTGTAAGCTATTTCAAAATCATAGTTTAATCCAAACATGGCTTTAACAGTCCATGCACGCAAACGCCTTTCTTGACGTGCATCAGGATTATTAGCCTGATGTCGTCTCACTGCAACTCTATGAGCTTCAGGATTATTAGCCTGATTTCCTCTCACTACAACTTAAATAACATCAGGATTAATTAACACGATATCTTTTGATGCTTCTATGAGCTTACCCCTATTGATATCACTTTTTTTTTCAAATGAGCCTTTTTATACCCTTCACAAGGTATATTGACTTTGTCATGAATCTGTAACGCCTTAAAGGAATGATGGGAGACCCCATAAACTGTATATCAAAATGATCAGGACGAGCTCAGGAATTGATTTCCGTCTGTCCGTCCGTCTGTCCGTCTGTCTGTTTCAACACGATTTCTGGCCAAACCGCTGAACCGATCTTGATGAAACTTTCACAGATTGCTTTGATCATGTCGGGTTTGTTCACTATGAAATTTCATCCCGATCGGAGCATTCAACGATATAGCCACCATATAAATTTACCATATTAACACGATTTCCGGCCAAACTGCTGAACCGATCTTGATGAAACTTTCACAGATTGCTTAGATCATGTCGGGTTTGTTCACTATGAAATTTCATTTCGATCGGAGCATTCTACGACATAGCCACCATACAAATTAACCATATCGTACTATCAATTGTTGTCTCTGTCGTGCACTTTCAAGTACTACCTACATGTCAATATGTTGTTTTTGTCGAAAACGAACAAGTAAATGACGCTCAAGAGTAAAAATACCAGCGTTAAATAACCAACAACTGCACAGAAACATTAATAAGAGGGGGGAGCATTGATTCGGCTGTGTGAAGGATATCATAGTCTTGGCATAGCCAAAATAACTATGCGTCACTATGTTTTTTTTTACCTCTTTTTCTGTATTGCGGGTGAACCGACTACGTCTTTTAACAGGATTTTTAACATTTTCAGTTATACATTCACTTGACGTATCAGAATCTTGAGTTAATACTTCCTCTAAAGGAATATAAACATCAAAATGTCCATTCGTTAATGGACCGGTAAAACGCAATCATGTATATTATTTCCGAATGCTTGTAAAAATTTCCATTCTGAAAAACTTGAAAATTTACAGCATAAATTTCTGCTGCTGCTTGAAGCTCACATGCAGTACCATAACTATTTGAATTTGATAAATCGCACTCTTATTGTTCAGAAGAGCTATAACACTCTCCATTTAGTTGTTGCTGAAGCAAGCAAAAGTTTCCCAGTTGGTTACAACATGTTCAACAATATTTGGCGTTTGGTGCCATGAAAGCCTTGCCTACCATATAAAAGGTAGGAAATAGATCTAAAAAGGCAGGCATCACCACCAATTATGGCAACAACTGAATGCGGCACCAAAACACCACTAATATCTAAAATTTCAATAGACATATTTTAATTTGGCTGTGAGTCAATTGACTTCACTGTAAAACGATTGTTACAACGTTACAGTGTCTATACGTAAGGATAGAATTCAATAAAATTGAATATACCAACTTATATTAATTTAATCGAATATTCAGACTGCTAAGTTTTATTTGATTTTTAAATGCACTAAAGCAGCTTCTATATAACTATTATATATATGCAAAATAGAAGACAACTATATATAATGTTGCTTCAATTATTAAGTCTAAAATCGACTTAATTTTCTTGTGTTAAAAAACAACAAAAGAAATTAGAATACGTTGATCGTTATTTAAATATTTAAATAATAGCAATTAAATTTTATTATAACTTATCATAAAATACGTATTTTAAGTGAATTTATATATACGTATTTTAAAGGAATATACATATACATAATACGAAAATCAGAATATTGAAAAACTCACTGATTCAAAAAGTAACTTTCGATTTTATTATTATCCTTAATATTAACAATATTAAAAATTCACTGAAACGAAAAGTACTTTCTTTGTTCACATTAAATATAAACAAAAATGCATAACCAATTCCCTTACCATTGAATGTAAAATAAGTGGAAACGTTGCAGTCGGACGCAACCGACTGTGGCATACTCGATATTAATATTAAAACCGCTTAAAAAGAGGCCTGATTGCAAAGGGGTACGGATGGGGCAGGGGTGTACGCTGCCTTAAAGATTCTCCGATGCAGATGGGGATGCCACCAACTATCTTCCTTCCAAATTTGGTAACTCCAGCTCAAAGTTTGTAAGAGCTTTGGAAAGGGGGGCTGGGGGCGGTATGGGTGGGTGTGGCATGTAAATTTAACTGCAGATCTTTGAGAAATGTCAATTGATATCTTCATATCAAATTTGGTGACTCTATCCCGAAGTTTGTAAAAGTTGGGGAAAGAAGGCTGGAGCGGTACGGGTGGGTGTGGCGTCCAAATTTTTACTGCAGATCTTTGTGAAATGTCAATTGCTATCTTCATACCAAATTTGGTGACTCCAGCTCGAAGTTTGTAAAGAGTGGGGAGAGGGGGGCTGGGGGCAGTATGGCTAGCGTGGCATCCAATTTTTGGTGCAGATCTTTGTGGAATGTTAATTGCTATCTTCATACCAAATTTGGTGACTCTAGCTAAATGTTTGTATAAGGTGGGGAAAGGGGGGCGAAATTGGTAGGCGTGGCTCCAAAACATTGATGAAAATTTTTAGGGTTCGTTGCCAGCTGTGGGGGCGGCTAGGGCAGTATCGGTGGGCGTGGCATTCAAACTTTTGATGTAGTTTTTGGGGGGTCATCATCACCTAACTTGGCACTAAATTTGGTAGCTAAAGCTCAAAAACTGTGGGATATATAGGATTTTTTGACTTTAAAAGGCGGGGGGGAGCTTGGGGCGGAATGGGTGGGCGTGGCTCCCAAATTCTTGATGCAGTTTTTTGGGGGTTGATAGTAGCTATCTTCTTACCGAATTTGGTAGTACTAGCTGTAATTTTTAGTTCAATGTTTTTAAAAAGCGTATTTTTTAGTTTTTTTTCAATATATGCATTTACTAGTAAGTGGCCCGCTTAATTCGCTGCGCGGATAGTTTATATAAATTTAGCAATAGAAGATAGATACATAATAAATAATTAGAAATATTTAACAAAAAATTAAAACAGAGTATTGAATATTCTCTTTTCCCAACACCATTGAGGTAGAGAATCAGGCGCGTCATTTTTTATTGTGGTTTCCCCAGCAGGCCTTATCCACTTATTGAATTTAATTTGCAATTATTAACAACTTTTAAAAGATTCTTTATAAACGACATTGGTTGTTTTACCGTCAGGTGCTAATACAAATAAACTTTTTGGTGAACTGACTCTTGAGCAGGCTACATAAAATTGGCCATGAGAAAAACAATCGTGTCTTAAGTCTTGTCCCTGTGATTTATTAATTGTTAAGGCAAAGCAAACTTTTAAAGGAAATTGCAATCTTTTAATTTGAATTGGAAATTCAGAATCAGAAGGTATTAATGGAATTCTCGGTATAAAAACCGTTTCCCCTATACCATTGCCAGTAAAGATAATTGCTTCGACAACATTCTTATGAAGGACTTTAACTTGCAATCTTGTACTATTGCACAGTTTCGGCGGTTTCAAGTTGCGAATCAACATTACAGATGAACCAATCTTTCAAGTTAATTTATGTTGAGGCAGGCCAGCCGGATTTAATGAATTAAGAAACTCGACGGGGTAATGAACAGCATCTTAGATTTCAGTCACAGAATCAATAGAGTTATATGTCTTTTCTTAACTTTGAAATTATTTTAATAAAAACTCGTTTATTTCCAATACATTGTCATTTCTCGCAGTCAAAATAGCACGCTCTGAAAACCATTCGAGTGATTTTTGAGAGATATTTGGAATATCCGGAAATAATTTTAGAGTTAGCTCTTCAATACTTTTCACAACATGACACAAAGTTGATGGTAAAGTTATTTTGCCATCATGGGTTAGAAATACTCCATTTCCATTTTAAGAAGCATTTCTGCCAATTCATTCGTTAATGCAATTTTCTGTATTTTGGGCCACAAATTTGAAGCATTTATTTCATCTGCTTTTGTTTCTCTGGGGATCACTGGAAGAGTTTGTCGAAAATCACCAGCTAAGAGAACAGTTATGCCACCCATTAAGTATTCACTATCTCGAATGTCTTACAAAGATCGATCTACAGCTTCAAAAGCACCTTTATGGCCCATAGTACACTCATCCCAAACAATAAGCTTGCAATCTTTGAGCACAGCAGCAATATTAGATTGCTCTGAAATTGTGCAATGTGGTGTTTCTAATGAATCAAATTAATGGAATCTTAAGTGTAGAATGCGCTGTGCGAAACACAATTAGTAAAGTGGCTGCGATACCGGAAGAAGCAACGGCCAATGCAATTTTTTAACTTTGCCGTACCTTTGCCAATAATAAATTTAAAAGATTGGTTTTACCTGTTCCACTAGGTGCATCTAAAAAATAAATTTCTCCCTCTTCCGCTTCAACGCTATGTTGTATCTTTTCGTATACTTGTTTTTGCTCAGCAGTAAGGAGTAGCTCATTATTAACAACAAATTATCGCAACTTTCTTATTTGGTTTCTCTATGATATTGAATATTTGGAACAATTTCCTCGGATCTAATTGGTAGTAGAAATACATAATAAGTTAAGTTTTGACCACCAATAGACAGTACAATATCTTCAATGTAAACTAGACATTTATTTAATAGATTATTCACAATACTTTGATCAATATTTCTGTCTTGTGGAAAATGAATGGCTCTTAAATATCTTATGAGACACTCTGAAACATCTGAAATTTGACAAAACACTAACATTATTGCAAAAAGTTCTCGCAGTTTTGTAGGATTTTGACATATGACAGCTTCGGCTATAGTTAAATCCCAGTGCTTATCATCTTCTAGTAATCCTAGAGCTTAACACGCCAATTGAAATGATGCGTATGCTATACCATTAACATTTTTTAAATTAAGTCTTAAATAAAAACATTCTGTATTATGGGATGAATAGTGTAAACTCTTCCCAAAGCTGAATCTCTTTTAACTCCAGGAAAATTTGGTACATCATGCCCCCGTTTTCCTCTTTGAATTTCTTTATTGTTCCATGTAAAATACGATGGAACTTCAAAATATAGAAGCGTTCTTGCAAACTCATCACGTGTGCATAGCTCAAAGAAGGCTAGCAAAGTGGTTTTGGGTGTAGTACTTAATCTGACAAGTAATTGTTGCGGATTGTTGAGGTTTACCTGAGCATTTACTAAATGAACAGCCAAGAAAGTAATAGCCGGAAAACGTTCATGTATGGGAAATGCAAGGATTCTCCATACCGCTTCTGAGCTACTTATATAACGGCCACTTTCGTACATATTAATTTCATTACGTTGGTCTTCAAGAGTAAATGACGCTTGATCATTGCCCTTGTTAACATATTAACAAATGTATTTAATTTAATAGACTTTACAGAACTACAATACTCAACATTTATGTGAGCTTCAAATGTTCTCATTAGTACACAGTTATAAGGCACAACCCAACGATTATCTATGCAATTACCATTAATGTTAATTGCATTATCACCATCTTCTATCGCTCTTCTACGATATAAAGGGTAACTATCTTTTCCAGTCACAGTTTCTTTAAGTAATTGTCGAGGAAACCTTTTGGTACATTTTCCATTTTTTCATGCATGGCGATTTATTGTTAAATGCACCGCAAGAACCATGAATCATATTGACTTAACAATGTTAAATAACAAAGGATCCTCATCTGCGTTTGGTATTTCGGCACAGATAATTTATCAATTTTTCTGGTCTTATTTATTTTCTAACCAAAGTAGAATATGTATATGTGGTAAACCCCGCTTTTGCCATTTCACAGAGTACATGAAACATTGCACGCTTCCAAACAAAGAACATTTTGTCAATAGTGACAGTAAAGCTTTAACTTTTAAATGAAAATCTCGAGCTATAATATCGTGATGATCATGCGTTTTTGACCCGGCAATAAAACACTTTTTATGTCATACCATTGTGGATTGCATGTGAATGTTATGAAAAGATCTGAATAGCCTTCTTCGCCATAAGGAAATAGCAAAGGGTACTGTAAGGCATCGTATGATCGATGCACCTCATTTATACGATGTAATTAATTATTATGTCTTTCAATAATAATATCGCACTTTTCAAATTGCTGACCAACAATAACTAAAGCTACTTCACTTGATAGACTTGCATTGTAAAACCCTTTGTGAGCACCAGCGGGTGTTCGATCAGCATGTATAACCAATTATAGTATTTAGTACTTGTTGGTATTTTATGAGAGCCATTTTTAGATCTTTAACATAAGGACTATGCTGATGAAACATACATTGAAGATCCTTTACTAAGCTAAAATAAAACAATTTAAATATTTTTGCAACGTTGTTGAGCTTCCTTTTCATCATCACCAACAAAATATATTTGAAGAAACTGCATTTCTGCATTTGGCAAAGGTCGGACACTACCAATTAAGTGATACACTTGTACTTGGACCTTAAAGGTTGACCAACTTTCATTTATAGTTTTTGTACTACCAAAAAAAGTCATTTGAAAGCAGCTGTTATACTTTCTTATACGATCAATGAAATGATCATTCTTGGGATGTCCACCAATTATTAAGCTTTAAAGTGGATCGGGCAAACTTCATTTTGTGAAAGATTACCTTTTCCTGCCTTGCAACAGATACCCAAAGGCTTACTTTTCCATTTTAAAGCATTACAATATTTGCACATCAAATTCATACTGCCGAGTTGAGTAACTTTATCTGACTTGTAAGCTATTTCAAAATCATAGTTTAATCCAAACATGGCTTTAACAGTCCATGCACGCAAACGCCTTTCTTGACGTGCATCAGGATTATTAGCCTGATGTCGTCTCACTGCAACTCTATGAGCTTCAGGATTATTAGCCTGATTTCCTCTCACTACAACTTAAATAACATCAGGATTAATTAACACGATATCTTTTTGATGCTTCTATGAGCTTACCCCTATTGATATCACTTTTTTTTTTCAAATGAACCTTTTTATACCCTTCACAGGGTATATTGACTTTGTCATGAATCTGTAACGCCTTAAAGGAATGATGGGAGACCCCATAAACTGCATATCAAAATGATCAGGACGAGCTCAGGAATTGATTTCCGTCTGTCCGTCCGTCTGTCTGTCTGTTTCAACACGATTTCTGGCCAAACCGCTGAACCGATCTTGATGAAACTTTCACAGATTGTTTAGATCATGTCGGGTTTTTTCACTATGAAATTTCATCCCGATCGGAGCATTCAACGATATAGCCACCATATAAATTTACCATATCAACACGATTTCCGGCCAAACTGCTGAACCGATCTTGATGAAACTTTCACAGATTGCTTAGATCATGTCGGGTTTGTTCACTATGAAATTTCATTTCGATCGGAGCATTCTACGACATAGCCACCATACAAATAACCATATCGTACTATCAATTGTTGTCTCTGTCGTGCACTTTCAAGTACCTACATGTCAATATGTTGTTTTTGTCGAAAACGAACAAGTAAATGACGCTCAAGAGTAAAAATACCAGCGATAAATTACCAACAACTGCACAGAAACATTAATAAGAGGGGGGAGCATTGATTGGCTGTGTGAAGGATATCATAGTCTTGGCATAGCCAAAATTAACTATGCGCCACTATGTTTTTTTTACCTCTTTTTCTGTTTTGCGGGTGAACCGACTACGTCTTTTAACAGGATTTTTAACATTTTCAGTTATACATTCACTTGACGTATCAGAATCTTGAGTTAATACTTCCTCTAAAGGAATATAAACATCAAAATGTCCATTCGTTAATGGACCGGTAAAACGCAATCATGTATATTATTTCCGAATGCTTGTAAAAAATTTCCATTCTGAAAAACTTGAAAATTTACAGCATAAATTTCTGCTGCTGCTTGAAGCTCACATGCAGTACCATAACTATTTGAATTTGACAAATCGCACTCTTATTGTTCAGAAGAGCTATAACACTCTCCATTTAAGTTGTTGCTGAAGCAAGCAAAAGTTTCCCAGTTGGTTACAACATGTTCAACAATATTTTGGCGTTTGGTGCCATGAAAGCCTTGCCTACCATATAAAAGGTAGGAAATAGATCTAAAAAGGCAGGCATCACCACCAATTATGGCAACAACTGAATGCGGCACCAAAACACCACTAATATCTAAAATTTCAATAGACATATTTAATTTGGCTGTGAGTCAATTGATTTCACTGTAAAACGATTGTTACAACGTTACAGTGTCTATACGTAAGGATAGAATTCAATAAAATTGAATATACCAACTTATATTAATTTAATCGAATATTCAGACTGCTAAGTTTTATTTGATTTTTAAATGCACTAAAGCAGCGTCTATGTAACTATTATATAATATGCAAAATAGAAGACAACTATATATAAAGTTGCTTCAATTATTAAGTCGAAACTCGACTTAATTTTCTTGTGTTTAAAAAACAACAAAAGAAATTAGAATACGTTGATCGTTATTTAAATATTTAAATAATAGCAATTAAATTTTATTATAACTTATCATAAAATACGTATTTTAAGTGAATTTATATATATACGTATTTTAAAGGAATATACATATACATAATACGAAAATCAGAATATTGAAAATCTCACTGATTCAAAAAGTAACTTTCGATTTTATTATTATCCTTAATATTAACAATATTAAAAAATTCACTGAAACGAAAAGTTACTTTCTTTGTTCACATTAAATATAAACAAAAATGCATAACCAATTCCCTTACCATTGAATGTAAAATAAGTGGAAACGTTGCAGTCGGACGCAACCGACTGTGGCATACTCGATATTAATATTAAAACCGCTTAAAAAGAGGCCTGATTGCAAAGGGGTACGGATGGGGCAGGGGTGTACGCTGCCTTAAAGATTCTCCGATGCAGATGGGGATGCCACCAACTATCTTCCTTCCAAATTTGGTGACTCCAGCTCAAAGTTTGTAAGAGCTTTGGAAAGGGGGGCTGGGGGCGGTATGGTGGGTGTGGCATGTAAATTTTAACTGCAGATCTTTGTGAAATGTCAATTGCTATCTCATACCAAATTTGGTGACTCCAGCTCGAAGTTTGTAAAGAGTGGGGAAAGGGGGGCTGGGGGCAGTATGGCTAGGCGTGGCATCCAAATTTTTGGTGCAGATCTTGTGGAATGTTAATTGCTATCTTCATACCAAATTTGGTGACTCTAGCTAAATGTTTGTATAAGGTGGGGAAAGGGGGGCGAAATTGGTAGGCGTGGCTCCAAAACATTGATGAAAATTTTTAGGGTTCGTTGCCAGCTATGGGGGCGGCTAGGCCAGTATAGGTGGGCGTGGCATTCAAACTTTGATGTAGTTTTTGGGGGGGTCATCATCACCTAACTTGGCACTAAATTTGGTAGCTAAAGCTCAAAAACTGTGGGATATATAGGATTTTTTGACTTTAAAATGCGGGGGGGGGGCTTGGGGCGGAATGGCTGGGCGTGGCTCCCAAATTCTTGATGCAGTTTTTTGGGGGTTGATAGTAGCTATCTTCTTACCGAATTTGGTAGTACTAGCTGTAAGGATGTGCGAAATCGAATTTATCGATTTGCCAGCCCCCCACTTATCGTGAACCCTAGTCTTGACACTTTAATTTACCATCCCATAGATAAAGAGAATAACAAAGTTTCAAGTCTCTAGCTTGAAGGGTGTGAAAAAAAGTTGCGTTAGAGTATAAACAAAAAGTTGCGGTATCGAGTATTAACATAATGATGGAAAGAGCACTACAGTTAATCCTCTAAGCAGCAGATACCGAGCTCATACATACAGCGCTTGCACTTAAGAGCTAGGTATGGGTGGTGCAAATTAGGCAATGCAATTCCTTAAACAGCAGCCTCTTAGTTATGGTTAGCTTAGCTTAGTGAGTGCGGAGGAGATAGGGATATTATGATTAATGTTTGAAAATAAAATAGAGAGTGAACGTAAATGAGCAACAACAAAAAAGCATGATCGGAGCGAGATTTCAAAGTATCTGATTATCATAAGAGCAACACGCGCGGTTGTGTGAACGCCCTTTGCTTATTCGAAATTGTATATCAATAATATATCAATAATGTTAGTGTGTTACGTTTTGTCTAAGTTATACAAGCAGCAAGTAGGCGAATCCACCCCCATAATATATTCTGGTGTGGGAAATTTTTCCAGACGCACCAAGTTTTGTTATGTAGTTGTTTATACCCTTCACAGGGTACATTGACTTTGTCATGAATCTGTAACGCCTTAAATGAATGACCCCATAAACTATATATCAAAATAATCAGGACGAGCTCAGGAATTGATTTCCGTCTATCCGTCCGTCTGTCTGTCTGTTTCAACACGATTTCCGGCCAAACTGCTGAACCGATCTTGATGAAACTTTCACAGGTTGCTTAGATCATGTCGGGTTTTTTCACTATGAAATTTCATTTCGATCGGAGCATTCTACGACATAGCCACCATACAAATTAGCCATATCGTACTATCAATTGTTGTCTCTGTCGTGCACTTTCAAGTACCTACATGTCAATATGTTGTTTTGTCGAAAACGAACAAGTAAATGACGCTCAAGAGTAAAAATTTTAGCGTTAAATTACCAACAACTGCACAGAAACATAAGAGGGGGGAGTATTGATTTGGCTGTGTGAAGGATATCATAGTCTTGGCATAGCCAAAATTAACTATGCGCCACTATTTTTTTTTTTTTTTTTTTTTTTTTGATGTGCTTCCTCACACGTTTTTATGAGCTTATGAAATTAATTGTATATAAACGTCTGTGTGTGTGTGTGTGTGTGTGTGCCTTTGTGATGTGATGGATATGGCACAGTTGATTATGTTTATTTTTTAAATCAATGACACCAACAAAAGTAGCAGTGCAGGCCCAACACCAACACTGACAACAACAACAAACGCTACTTGGGTCGTATATCAATTGTCAAAGGCACACAAATTTGGAAAAAAAAAATGTGCACTGTGCGAAGTGATACATGTACATAAAATTATGAAAATTATTTCCAAGCGCATTGTTCACTTAATTGTGTATGCACTTATTCATTAAGAAGCGGAAATCCGTTTCTTTTTTGCAAGTCTCGAACCTTTTCTTATGATTTTGCTTGTGCGACGCGAAGGCGTCACTGCGCATTCGTTTTGTTTTTGTATTCTCGCTCGCGATCAAACTCTCAGCTTGTGCGACAATCAGGCGACAGTAGTGGAATGGGTACTTGTTGTAATTGTAATTTGTTTTTTAAAATGGCTAAAAAGTGCTCTAAATTGTATGGGAGGTATTTGAAGGAGTTGTCCAAATGAAAATTCCCTTCTTAGTGCTCACTTACTACCTGCATGGAAAATTGTGTGAAAATTTCAGCCTTCTGGCTCTTTTCGTTAAGGATGTGGCTCTTCTATTCTCATCAGGACAAACTCTTTAATATATATAGAGATTTGAACATGTGTTCGCAGTCTGTGTTCATCGATTTATTAGACGTTGAACGTCAAAAATTCGCTTGCTGTTGATAAATATACCTCTTTTGGCAACTGTTATTTATTTATTTATTTATTTATTTATTTATTATTATTTATTACCTCTTTTGGCAACTGTTATCGATCAAATATCGCAAAATTTGACATTCTGAATATGCAACGTAAAAGTTAGATATTTTCCTATCGTATTGCCATCAACAGTTTTTAAATCAAACCAACTTGCAAAAATGAATTATATATCAAAAAATGGCAAACTTCGCCCTACGTCCCACTGCATTTTAAAGCAGGGAATGCTTGTGTCTTACAAAGTTATTAAACAAGACTGTCCAAATAATAGCTAAAAACAGTTTAATAATACCTTCATCAATATTTGTCAGCAACACCCACTCCAACCTTAACGTCTTATAAAACGGAAAAGAATATTTATTTTGCACAGCATATATGCAAGTGCCTCGAAATTTAATGGAAACAAAGTTGTCGACGTCCCCATAGACTTGCAGCAAAAAATGTTTGTTGGACACGCCCACACTTACCGGCCTCATTACGACTTTTGTTAACGAACTATATACAAAATATTTAAATACTGTTGTTAGAGTATTTCTCAAATGGCTGCGCCCGACTGCAACGATTACACTTTTTTATGAGTTACCAAGCCTTTTTGGCGACGATAGCTCGACTGCGGTCTACTCGATACTAATTAAAAAATGGGTAAAAATAAGCCTGATTTCAAAGGGGTACGGATGCAGCACGGGCTTACGCTGCCGAATGCAGACAGTGATGCCATTAGATATATTGCTACCAAATTAAGTCTCCGTAGCTCAAAAATTTTGAAAGATACATACATTCCCGTTCTTAAAATGGAATTGGAGCGTGGGGCTTAGTTTGGGGACGTGGCAACAAAATGTTGTTTACCGATCGTTGTCATGTTCTGCTGAGCAGCACGTCTCCGTCTAACGCTAGTGTTTTAAGATCAATTTTAGCACTTAATAATTAAAGACAAGCCCACAATAGTGGCTCAAACTGTGTACAGTCACCCTCTGAAGTCGCTGTTTGTGATAGCAAGTGAAAGTGAAGAAGTTATGTTATTTAACAAACTCTGTGCATATTAATGAAAAGTGGGACTCCGCTGCCTGACAGCCACGTCATTGCAAGTGTTGCAAAACAGATTTTGGTTGTCTAATAGCTTACCGTTAGTCTGGTTCGGGTACCAGATAGAAGCTTTGAGTAAGTCCTTCAACTGTCCCCAAGGTTGAAGTATTGGCTTGGATCGCGAAAACTGATGCATACGTCTAGGCGGTCAATTATTATTATTTGGCGTCTACAACCCTATCGGGTCACTGCCACGCGCTCCTGCTTTGGGCGCGTCTTCTCCAGTTGACAATCCCAAGTTTCGACAGGCATTCAGTCACTTGGTCATGCCAACGTATCCGCGGTCGTCCTCTCTTTCGCTGTCCGCCCACCACCGCATCAAACACCTTCCGAGCCGGAGATTCTTCCTCCGTACGAGCGATGTGACCCAGCCAGCGAAGTCGCTGAATATTCACACGACTGACTACGTCGACATCGTTGTATAGCTCATACAGCTCATCGTTCCACCTGATGCGGTAGATACCGCTAACGCAGACAGGACCATAGATTTGCGAAGAATTTCCTCTCAAAAACCCCAAGAGCAGCTACATCTGATTGTGATACTGTCCAGGCTTCCGCACCATAAAGAAGAATTGGAAGGATGAGCGTCTTGTAGAGTGTTTTCTTCGTCTGTCGAGAGAGGGCTCTACTGTTTATTTGTCTACTGAGCCCAAAGTAGCACCTGTTGGCAAGTGTTCTTCGCATAATCTCCAGACTGACATTATTGCTATTGGTGACCGCAGATCCAAGGTAAACAAATTCCTTGACGGACTCAAAGCTATGGTTACCAGCGGTAAGCTGTGAATCTAGACGCCGAGATTCTCTGCTAGAGCATACCGTAAACTTCGTTTTCCCTGCATTTACAGTCAAACCAACTTTGGCCGATTCTCTTTCAATAGATCCGAACGCCGCTGTTACATCACGCTTAGTGCGGCCAATGATGTCAATATCATCAGCATATCCAAGGAGTTGGGAACATCTGTTTGTTAGTATTGTCCCGGTCCTATGCACAGCAGCCTTTCGTATAATACTCTCCATAAAAAGATTAAAGAACATAAAGGAAAGCGAGTCACCCTGTCTGAGACCACGCTTGGTGATAAAGGTTTCGGATTGGTCATTTCCTACCTTGACAGAGCTGCTAGTAGTATTGCTCAATGTCATCTTGCAAAGTCGCGTTAGCTTTGCAGGGATACCAAGCTCAGACATAGCAGTGTATAAGCAATCCCGCCTGGGCTATCGAAAGCTGCCTTGTAGTCGACAAAGAGGTGGTACGTGTCGATTTGGTCTTCATGTGTCTTCTCCAGGATTTGGCACAGTGTGAAGATTTGGTCAATCGTGGACTTACCAGGGCGGAAGCCGCACTGATAAGGTCCAATAATTGCCTCGGCATGGGGTTTTAGCCTTTCGAATAATACGCCTGTAAAGACCTTATATGCGACAGGAAGTAGACTGATGCCACGATAGTTGGTGCGCAATGTGGCATAACCCTTCTTTAGGATGGGACAGATCAGGCTTAGGTTCCAATCGCCGGGCATGCACTCCGTGAGCCATATCTTGCAGATAAGTTGATGCATGCTCCCAATCAACTCATTGCCACCAGTCTTAAACAATTCGGCTGCCAGGCCATCTGCACCTGGTGCCTTATTGTTTTTAAGCCGCTGAATAGCGGTTTCAACCCCGATATAGCTGGGGCTTGATATATCAATTCTGTCGTCGTGGATTGGCATTTTTACGTCATCTTCGTCATATCGTTTTCAGGATTATCTGCCAACATACTCGAGAAGTGACTCTTCCATAACTTCAGCACGAACCCTGCGTCTGTCACTAGGTTTCCGTCATCATCTCTGCATGAAACTCCTCCACTCTTGAAGCCATGGGTCAGACGCTTACCCCTTTGGTAGAAGTTTCGTGCGTCATTTCTGCATCGGCTGTTCTCCATTTTCTCGCATTCTTGCCTTTCTAGTTCTTGTTTTTTGAGTCTGAAAAGGCGTTTCTCCTCTCTTCTCCTTGTCATGTACGCCTCTACCACAGCTCGTGTAGCTCCAGACTGCAGTGTTCTTCTATAGGCGGCGTCTTTTGCAGTTTTTGCTTCACGACACTCCTGGTCATACCATGGATTCCTTATGAGAGGGCGGAATCCAAGCACCTCTTCCGCTGAGGTTCGTAAGGAGCGAGATATGCGCGTCCACATATCGCTGATGTTTTCCGCATTTGGAGCTGGTTGGCTTAGTAGGCCAGAGAGCCGAGAGGTGAATGCGTCTATACTCTGTTGTGAGTGCAGCTTTCTGATGTCCAGCTTTCTTTGCATACCACGAAAAGACGACACACATAGCCGTGTGCGAACCCTGGCTGCGACAAGGTAGTGGTCAGAGTCGATGTAAGGACCCCGACAAGATCGTATGTCGAGTATGCTAGATGCTTGCCTTGCATCAATCACAACATGATCGATCTGATTCCGCGTCAGTCGATCAGAAGACAGCCAAAATGCTTTGTGGATATCCAGATGACGAAATCCAGTACTACGTACTACCATGTTGTGCGCCACAGCAAAGCCAATTAATCTGAGACCATTGCTCGAGGTGGACTCATGTAGGCTAAATCGCCCGACGGTTGTACCAAAGATCCCTTCACTCCCTATCTTGGCATTAAAATCTCCGAGAAGAATTTTAATGTCATGGGATGAGCAACGGCCGTATGCCCGGTCGAGATCCGCATAGAAGGCATCCTTCGTGGCATCGTCTTTTTCTTCAGTAGGGGCGTTCTATCGAGGTATCTGCAGCGACTCCGGCAGCTGGCGCCAATATGAATTGGCAGGGGCCGGGTAGCAACTCAAATCAAATTGGCGTTCTACCCATCAGCAAAAACAAGGATCGTAAGGCAAACAACGACAACGACATTGAGGACTCAAACTGGAGCTTGAATAAGCAACCCAAGATAAAAAAGCGTAAAGCAGCACGCAGGCCTTCACGCGCAAACGTGGTATGTGAAGCAGTTGAACTGAGCTGCCGGTCTTTTAAATACAGCCTCGACTGGGAAAGGGAATCGGGTGTGTGCACTATGCTACGCTCTGTGGATGGCTCGCCGGATGGGGTCGGGGTTTTCCTATCCCTTATATTCCTATGACACACTTACGACACAAAAATAAAGTTTAAGTGCACGGATACAGATACTACTCTAAAAGTCTACAAATCAAAAACAAAGAAAAAGCAAGGAATAAGCTCTGTCAAAAATGGTGTTTGGTATGCGGATTAGTTATGCAGAAAAGCCGTCGTATTTATATGAACCTGATGTTGTGGGTCATATTGTTTATAGTCGATATTCTTTCATTATGATGTACTAATGACAATACATAGATTTATTAAGAATTCATTTTTAAACAACAATTGTTATCAAAAGCAAAAAAAAAACATAGTGCCGCATAGTTAATTTTGGCTATGCCAAGACTATGATACCCTTCACACGTGGATTAATTTGTATTTTTATTTTTTTATTGCGTCAAAATCTCGAAAGACTATAAGGCATTTAATTATTAATATTCGGAGTATCGAATTAACTTTGTTAATTTTACCGATAGATATTCAGCTATTCTGTTAAACTCTTATATAGTCTAGTGGTAAGTATGCCAGACTCTCACCCGGTAGGTGCGGGTTCGAATCCCCGTGTAGTAATTTTGGTATTTTAGTTTTTTAGTCCAATTTTGTTTTTTTAATAGATTTTTTGTATCCGATCGGGATGAAATTTCATAGTGAACAAACCCGACATGATCTAAGCAATCTGTGAAAGTTTCATCAAGATCGGTTAAGCAGTTTGGCCGGAAATCGTGTTGATATGGTAAATTTATATGGTGGCTATATCGTTGAATGCTCCGATCGGGATGAAATTTCATAGTGAACAAACCCGACATGATCTAAGCAATCTGTGAAAGTTTCATCAAGATCGGTTCAGCGGTTGGCCAGAAATCGTGTTGAAACAGACAGACGGACAGACGGACGGACAGACGGAAATCAATTCCTGAGCTCGTCCTGATCATTTTGATATACAGTTTATGGGGTCTCCCATCATTCCTTTAAGGCGTTACAGATTCATGACAAAGTCAATATACCTTGTGAAGGGTATAAAAAGGTTCATTTGAAAAAAAAAGTGATATCATAGGGGTAAGCTCATAGAAGCATCAAAAAGATATCGTGTTAATTAATCCTGATGTTATTTAAGTTGTAGTGATAGGAAATCAGGCTAATAATCCTGAAGCTCATAGAGTTGCAGTGAGACGACATCAGGCTAATAATCCTGATGCACGTCAAGAAAGGCGTTTGCGTGCATGGACTGTTAAAGCCATGTTTGGATTAAACTATGATTTTGAAATAGCTTACAAGTCAGACAAAGTTACTCAACTCGGCAGTATGAATTTGATGTGCAAATATTGTAATGCTTTAAAATGGAAAAGTAAGCCTTTGGGTATCTGTTGCAAGGCAGGAAAAGGTAATCTTTTACAAAATGAAAGTTTGCCCGATCCACTTTAAAGCTAATAATTGGTGGACATCCCAAGAATGATCATTTCATTGATCGTATAAGAAAGTATAACAGCTGCTTTCAAATGACTTTTTTTGGTAGTACAAAAACTATAAATGAAAGTTGGTCAACCTTTAAGGTCCAAGTACAAGTGTATCACTTAATTGGTAGTGTCCGACCTTTGCCAAATGCAGAAATGCAGTTTCTTCAAATATATTTTGTTGGTGATGATGAAAAGGAAGCTCAACAACGTTGCAAAAATATTTAAATTGTTTTATTTTAGCTTAGTAAAGGATCTTCAATGTATGTTTCATCAGCATAGTCCTTATGTTAAAGATCTAAAAATGGCTCTCAATAAAATACCAACAAGTACTAAATACTATAAATTGGTTATACATGCTGATCGAACACCCGCTGGTGCTCACAAAGGGTTTTACAATGCAAGTCTATCAAGTGAAGTAGCTTTAGTTATTGTTGGTCAGCAATTTGAAAAGTGCGATATTATTATTGAAAGACATAATAATTAATTACATCGTATAAATGAGGTGCATCGATCATACGATGCCTTACAGTACCCTTTGCTATTTCCTTATGGCGAAGAAGGCTATTCAGATCTTTTCATAACATTCACATGCAATCCACAATGGTATGACATAAAAAGTGTTTTATTGCCGGGTCAAAAAACGCATGATCATCACGATATTATAGCTCGAGATTTTCATTTAAAAGTTAAAGCTTTACTGTCACTATTGACAAAATGTTCTTTGTTTGGAAGCGTGCAATGTTTCATGTACTCTGTGAAATGGCAAAAGCGGGTTTACCACATATACATATTCTACTTTGGTTAGAAAATAAAATAAGACCAGAAAAAATTGATAAAATTATCTGTGCCGAAATACCAAACGCAAATGAGGATCCTTTGTTATTTAACATTGTTAAGTCAAATATGTTTCATGGTTCTTGCGGTGCATTTAACAATAAATCGCCATGCATGAAAAAATGGAAAATGTACCAAAAGGTTTCCTCGACAATTACTTAAAGAAACTGTGACTGGAAAAGATAGTTACCCTTTATATCGTAGAAGAGCGATAGAAGATGGTGATAATGCAATTAACATTAATGGTAATTGCATAGATAATCGTTGGGTTGTGCCTTATAACTGTGTACTATTGAGAACATTTGAAGCTCACATAAATGTTGAGTATTGTAGTTCTGTAAAGTCTATTAATTAAATACATTTGTTAATATGTTAACAAGGGCAATGATCAAGCGTCATTTACTCTTGAAGACCAACGTAATGAAATTAATATGTACGAAAGTGGCCGTTATATAAGTAGCTCAGAAGCGGTATGGAGAATCCTTGCATTTCCCATACATGAACGTTTTCCGGCTATTACTTTCTTGGCTGTTCATTTAGTAAATGCTCAGGTAAACCTCAACAATCCGCAACAATTACTTGACAGATTAAGTACTACACCCAAAACCACTTTGCTAGCCTTCTTTGAGCTATGCACACGTGATGAGTTTGCAAGAACGCTTCTATATTTTGAAGTTCCATCGTATTTTACATGGAACAATAAAGAAATTCAAAGAGGAAAACGGGGGCATGATGTACCAAATTTTCCTGGAGTTAAAAGAGATTCAGCTTTGGGAAGAGTTTACACTATTCATCCCAATAATACAGAATGTTTTTATTTAAGACTTAATTTAAAAAATGTTAATGGTATAGCATACGCATCATTTCAATTGGCGTGTTAAGCTCTAGGATTACTAGAAGATGATAAGCACTGGGATTTAACTATAGCCGAAGCTGTCATATGTCAAAATCCTACAAAACTGCGAGAACTTTTTGCAATAATGTTAGTGTTTTGTCAAATTTCAGATGTTTCAGAGTTTCTCATAAGATATTTTAAGAGCCATTCATTTTCCACAAGACAGAAATATTGATCAAAGTATTGTGAATAATCTATTAAATAAATGTCTAGTTTACATTGAAGATATTGTACTGTCTATTGGTGGTCAAAACTTAACTTATTATGTATTTCTACTACCAATTAGATCCGAGGGAAATTGTTCCAAATATTCAATATCATAGAGAAACCAAATAAGAAAGTTGCGATAATTTTGTTGTTAATAATGAGCTACTCCTTACTGCTGAGCAAAAACAAGTATACGAAAAGATACAACATAGCGTTGAAGCGGAAGAGGGAGAAATTTATTTTTTAGATGCACCTAGTGGAACAGGTAAAACCAATCTTTTAAATTTATTATTGGCAAAGGTACGGCAAAGTTAAAAAATTGCATTGGCCGTTGCTTCTTCCGGTATCGCAGCCACTTACTTAATTGTGTTTCGCACAGCGCATTCTACACTTAAGATTCCATTAATTTGATTCATTTAGAAACACCACATTGCACAATTTCAGAGCAATCTAATATTGCTGCTGTGCTCAAAGATTGCAAGCTTATTGTTTGGGATGAGTGTACTATGGGCCATAAAGGTGCTTTTGAAGCTGTAGATCGATCTTTGAAAGACATTCGAGATAGTGAATACTTAATGGGTGGCATAACTGTTCTCTTAGCTGGTGATTTTCGACAAACTCTTCCAGTGATCCCAGAGAAACAAAAGCAGATGAAATAAATGCTTCAATTTTGTGGCCCAAATACAGAAAATTGCATTAACGAATGAATTGGCAGAAATGCTTCTTAAAAATGGAAATGGAGTATTTCTAACCCATGATGGCAAAATAACTTTACCATCAACTTTGTGTCATGTTGTGAAAAGTATTGAAGAGCTAACTCTAAAATTATTTCCGGATATTCCAAATATCTCTCAAAAATCACTCGAATGGTTTTCAGAGCGTGCTATTTTGACTGCGAGAAATGACAATGTATTGGAAATAAACGAGTTTTTATTAAAATAATTTCAGAGTTAAGAAAAGACATATAACTCTATTGATTCTGTGACTGAAATCTAAGATGCTGTTCATTACCCCGTCGAGTTTCTTAATTCATTAAATCCGGCTGGCCTGCCTCAACATAAATTAACTTTAAAGATTGGTTCACCTGTAATGTTGATTCGCAACTTGAAACCGCCGAAAACTGTGCAATAGTACAAGATTGCAAGTTAAAGTCCTTCATAAGAATGTTGTGGAAGCAATTATCTTTACTGGCAATGGTATAGGGGAAACGGTTTTATACCGAGAATTCCATTAATACCTTCTGGTTCTGAATTTCCAATTCAAATTAAAAGATTGCAATTTCCTTTAAAAGTTTGCTTTGCCTTAACAATTAATAAATCACAGGGACAAGACTTAAGACACGATTGTTTTTCTCATGGCCAATTTTATGTAGCCTGCTCAAGAGTCAGTTCACCAAAAGTTTATTTGTATTAGCACCTGACGGAAAAACAACCAATGTCGTTATAAAGAATCTTTTAAAAGTTGTTAATAATTGCAAGTTAAATTCAATAAGTGGATAAGGCCTGCTGGGGAAACCACAATAAAAAATGACGCGCCTGATTCTCTACCTCAATGGTGTTGGGAAAAGAGAATATTCAATACTCTGTTTTAATTTTTTGTTAAATATTTCTAATTTATTTATTATGTATCTATCTTCTATTGCTAAAATTTATATAAACTATCCGCGCAGCGAATTAAGCGGGCCACTTACTAGTAAATGCATATATTGAAAAAAAACTAAAAAATACGCTTTTTAAAAACATTGAACTAAAAATTACAGCTAGTACTACCAAATTCGGTAAGAAGATAGCTACTATCAACCCCCAAAAAACTGCATCAAGAATTTGGGAGCCACGCCCAGCCATTCCGCCCCAAGCCCCCCCCCCCCCGCATTTTAAAGTCAAAAATCCTATATATCCCACAGTTTTTGAGCTTTAGCTACCAAATTTAGTGCCAAGTTAGGTGATGATGACCCCCCAAAAACTACATCAAAAGTTTGAATGCCACGCCCACCTATACTGGCCTAGCCGCCCCCATAGCTGGCAACGAACCCTAAAAATTTTCATCAATGTTTTGGAGCCACGCCTACCAATTTCGCCCCCCTTTCCCCACCTTATACAAACATTTAGCTAGAGTCACCAAATTTGGTATGAAGATAGCAATTAACATTCCACAAAGATCTGCACCAAAAATTTGGATGCCACGCCTAGCCATACTGCCCCCAGCCCCCCTCTCCCCACTCTTTACAAACTTCGAGCTGGAGTCACCAAATTTGGTATGAAGATAGCAATTGACATTTCACAAAGATCTGCAGTAAAAATTTGGACGCCACACCCACCCGTACCGCTCCCAGCCTTCTTTCCCCAACTTTTACAAACTTCGGGATAGAGTCACCAAATTTGGTATGAAGATATCAATTGACATTTCTCAAAGATCTGCAGTTAAAATTTACATGCCACACCCACCCATACCGCCCCCAGCCCCCCTTTCCAAAGCTCTTACAAACTTTGAGCTGGAGTTACCAAATTTGGAAGGAAGATAGTTGGTGGCATCCCCATCTGCATCGGAGAATCTTTAAGGCAGCGTACACCCCTGCCCCATCCGTACCCCTTTGCAATCAGGCCTCTTTTTAAGCGGTTTTAATATTAATATCGAGTATGCCACAGTCGGTTGCGTCCGACTGCAACGTTTCCACTTATTTTACATTCAATGGTAAGGGAATTGGTTATGCATTTTTGTTTATATTTAATGTGAACAAAGAAAGTAACTTTTCGTTTCAGTGAATTTTTTAATATTGTTAATATTAAGGATAATAATAAAATCGAAAGTTACTTTTTGAATCAGTGAGATTTTCAATATTCTGATTTTCGTATTATGTATATGTATATTCCTTTAAAATACGTATATATATAAATTCACTTAAAATACGTATTTTATGATAAGTTATAATAAAATTAATTGCTATTATTTAAATATTTAAATAACGATCAACGTATTCTAATTTCTTTTGTTGTTTTTAAACACAAGAAAATTAAGTCGATTTTAGACTTAATAATTGAAGCAACATTATATATAGTTGTCTTCTATTTTGCATATTATATAATAGTTATATAGAAGCTGCTTTAGTGCATTTAAAAATCAAATAAAACTTAGCAGTCTGAATATTCGATTAAATTAATATAAGTTGGTATATTCAATTTTATTGAATTCTATCCTTACGTATAGACACTGTAACGTTGTAACAATCGTTTTACAGTGAAGTCAATTGACTCACAGCCAAATTAAAATATGTCTATTGAAATTTTAGATATTAGTGGTGTTTTGGTGCCGCATTCAGTTGTTGCCATAATTGGTGGTGATGCCTGCCTTTTTAGATCTATTTCCTACCTTTTATTTGGTAGGCAAGGCTTTCATGGCACCAAACGCCAAAATATTGTTGAACATGTTGTAACCAACTGGGAAACTTTTGCTTGCTTCAGCAACAACTTAAATGGAGAGTGTTATAGCTCTTCTGAACAATAAGAGTGCGATTTGTCAAATTCAAATAGTTATGGTACTGCATGTGAGCTTCAAGCAGCAGCAGAAATTTATGCTGTAAATTTCCAAGTTTTTCAGAATGGAAATTTTTTACAAGCATTCGGAAATAATATACATGATTGCGTTTTACCGGTCCATTAACGAATGGACATTTTGATGTTATATTCCTTAGAGGAAGTATTAACTCAAGATTCTGATACGTCAAGTGAATGTATAACTGAAAATGTTAAAAATCCTGTTAAAAGACGTAGTCGGTTCACCCGCAAAACAGAAAAAGAGGTAAAAAAAACATAGTGGCGCATAGTTAATTTTGGCTATGCCAAGACTATGATATCCTTCACACAGCCGAATCAATGCTCCCCCCTCTTATTAATGTTTCTGTGCAGTTGTTGGTAATTTTCGCTGGTATTTTTACTCTTGAGCGTCATTTACTTGTTCGTTTTCGACAAAAACAACATATTGACATGTAGGTACTTGAAAGTGCACGGCAGAGACAACAATTGATAGTACGATATGGTTAATTTATATGGTGGCTATGTCGTAGAATGCTCCGATCGAAATGAAATTTCATAGTAAACAAACCCGACATGATCTAAGCAATCTTCCTGAGCTCGTCCTGATCATTTTATTATATAGTTTATGGGGTCTCCCATTATTCCTTTAAGGCGTTACAGATTCATGACAAAGTCAATATACCCTGTGAAGGGTATATATATAATACGATAATTACGTTTCATTACGTTAATTCAATATTTCACTTAGTTTCCATAATTGTAGATATTTTTAGAAACGGTTCTTAAAAAGAAAAGTTTTGATCGAATCGAATTTATAAGAGAAAAACCTATTATTATTTTAAGGTAGCCATACGAAAAATACAAATTATCTGATATTATAGAACTTACATAACTTTACTTGTACTCACAATACAAATCCATCGCAGAGTCCGTTGGTACCAAAGAACTGATGCGCTGTTAGATTAAATGATTTATTTATGCATGTGTCGGAGCGCTAGTACATGTATTTTGTAGGTTAGTGTATATGCATGTGTCAGAGCGCTAATGTTTTGTAGACCAGTGTATGTATTAGAGCGTCATATAAAGTAGGCGACGCATAGGCGGCATATGCGGCGCTGCCTTGGTCTGCAAATGCGCAATTAAGAGCGAGTTAGCATAGTAGCAGCAATGGAGCGACTGTTACTGAGTGAGGTCTGATCGTATTCCGCGAACTGAGAAAAGCCGTTAGGCACTTGAGTAAAATCACAAGTAAAGCGCGACGATGGTGCGTTGTGGTTTTGCAGAGGGCAGTTCAGAAAGCGGCATTGACACGAACAGAACTTGCTGTGCTACTAAAGAATAAAATAAGTTTATAATTATGAATACTGATAATATCTCAAATCCGACATCAGAAGTGGGATCGGCTGAGCCTATACATCAAGTTTCGGGCCATACCCTCGCAGTCCTTGAAGCACAGAACCGAAATTTAATGGATATAATCACGTCCATGAATATTCCAAGGCCGGTAGCAGATGCAAGGCTTGTCCGCGTTGCTTTGCCAAAATTTAATCCCGATTGGGTTGGAACAGACGCCTCTGCATGGTGTAATACGGTGGACTTGATTTTGCTGAAAACATCCTAGAAGGCGGCGCACTTGTGATAGCGTTAAGCAAGGCGCTAGACGGCAGCGCATCACAATGGTTATCCCAGATATGTTTCGCAGGCATAACCTGGACACAGTTTAAAGAGCTGTTATTCAACGCTTCGTGGGAGTGGAGACAACTTCAGCGATTCTACTGAACGTTTTAAATAGTCGCCCTAAATCTGGTGAGGGATTCGCAGAATATGGCAGTCGAATTGTAACGTCCCTTATGTCCAAGTGGAAAGCTAAAGACGTGGAGGAAATCGCAGTGTCGGTAGCGTTGGCACACCTGGCGCAAATCGACAACAGTTTGTTACGCTGGGTATAGACCACCAACGTTGCAAGCCACAATGAGTTACAACAACAACTGCAGGCCCACGCTTTTAAGAAGCGTAACACTGGAGAGGATGCATATTCAACTGGCCCAGAGCGCAAGAAGTCAAAGTTCCAAGTGAACTGTCACTATTGCGGTAAGATTGGCCATAAATTTGCCGAATGCCGTAGTCGTCTGGAAAGAGAAAAGAACGCAAAAGGAAACAAACAGCACGGAAGCAGTAATTCTGGAGTGAAAGATCGTTCCAATATACGATGTTTCAAGTGCAACGAAATTGGCCATTACGCTACATCATGTCCTAAAACCAGCGGGAACCAGAAGATCTTCGAGAAGCGTGTTGACCTTTGCACTGTAGCCCGCCAAAGGGAATAATAACTGTATCCGGTGAGTCCATTCCATTTTGCTTCGACTCCGGAGCTGAATGTTCATTGGTTAAGGAAAGTGTTGCAGCTAAGTTTAAGGGAAAACGACTAAACAATATTGTAAAACTAAATGGCATAGGTGACGACTCCGTCTGCAGTACGATGCAAATTCTTTCTAATATAAACATTGAACAGTATTGCCTTGAGACTTTATTGCACGTTGTAATGGACAAATACCTGAATTATGATGTTTTAATTGGCCGCGAAATATTAAGCCAGGGCTATAGTGTAACAATAGACGCAAAAAAATTCAGTATTTCCAAAACAAAAAGAGTTGATGTCGTAACTTTTGTTAATTACGAAAATCTTGTAGATTCCGATGGTGACCTGAATGACTCCGATAAGATGGCATTAAAAAACATTTTATATCGCTATTCTGATCGATTTATAGACGGAATACCACAGACTCGCGTAACAACAGGGCATTTGGAGATAAAGTTGATAGATTCACAAAAGACAGTGCAGCGCTGGCCATATAGACTTAGCGATGACGAGAAAGAGCATGTACGTCATAAAATTGATGAGCTTTGAAATATAATATTATTCGTACTAGCTGTTCGCCTTTCGCTAGTCCAATGATGCTCGTTAAGAAGAAGAATGGTAGTGATCGTCTTTGTGTGGATTACCGTGCTTTGAATGAGAACACAGTCGCAGACAAGTACCCATTGCCTCTAATTTCAGATCAAATTGCTCGGTTACGTGGGGCAAGCTATTTTTCATGTCTTGATATGGCTAGCGGTTTCTATCAAATACCGGTGCATCCCGATTCGATTGAGCGCACCGCTTTTGTCACGCCCGAAGGACAATACGAATTTCTGGCTATGCCTTTTCGCTTAAAAACGATCCATCTGTGTTTCAGCGCGCTATAATTAAAGCATTGGGTAATCTGGCATACACATACGTCATCGTGTACATCGATGATGTTTTGATTGCGGCAGAAACTAAGGATGAGGCTTTAGACCGATTGCAGGTTGTGCTAGAAACTTTGAGTAAGGCTGGATTTTCATTTAATGTAACAAAGTGTTCTTTCCTCAAAACTAAAGTGGAATATCTTGGTTATGAAGTAAGCAATGGAAAAGTTCGCCCTAATTCACGCAAAATTCAAGCGTTGACAGAATTACCACCTCCAAAAACGGTAACGCAATTGAGACAATTTATAGGGCTAGCTTCTTACTTTCGGCAGTTTGTGCCAAAATTTCAGAGACTTTAAAACCATTGTATTCGCTCACCTCAAAGAACAACTCAGATTTCGTTGGCTGGTAGAGCATGAAAGAATTCGCTCGAAAATAATTTCTATTTTAACCCAGGAGCCGGTGCTTACCATATTCAACCCTCAACATTCGATAGAATTACACACAGATGCCAGCTCAATGGCTATGGGGCAATATTACTACATAAAATAGATAAAACGCCTCATGTTGTTGAATATTATAGTAAATGTACGTCACCTGCGGAATCGAAATACTGCTCGTACGAACTTGAAACTTTGGCACTCGTCAATGCCATTAAATATTTTCGTCATTTGTTGCAGGGGCGTAAGTTTGTTGTATTAACTGATTGCAATTCGCTGAAAGCCAGTCGTACTAAATCGGACTATTACCGAGGGTGCATCGATGGTGGGCTTTTCTACAGTCATTTGTTTTTGATATCCAATATACAAAAGCAGATCGAATGGCACACGTCGATTTTTTATCAAGGAATCCGCTGATTAAAGAATGTAGAAGTGTGGAAAAAATAGTGGAAAAAACGGGTTGAATTGACTGAGGTAACTGATAACTGGATACTTTCTGAGCAACAACGTGATCCTGAGGTAGCAGAGTTGTCAGCTAAGCTGAAAAATTAACGAATTGCCGGAAAATTTAGATAAAACGTATGAATTGAGAAAAGGAGTTTTATATAAAAAAATACAAAGAAACGGTAAAAACCAAATGTTTACCCGTAATCCCTAGGGCATATAGATGGGCAGTGATTAATCACGTCCACGAATCCATTATGCATTTAGGTTGGGAAAAAAACGTTGGATAAAGTTTATGGATTTTATTGGTTCGAAAATATGTCGAAGTACGTTCGTAGATTTGTTGAAAATTGCATCACCTGTCAATTGGCCAAGCCACCAGTTGGAAAAATACAGGCCGAATTACATCCGATTCCTAAGGTAGATATTCCATGGCACACAGTGCATATAGACATAACGGGTAAAATGAGTGGGAAGAACGATTTAAAGGAGTACACTGAAAAATTAATCAGATTTTCCACCTTGAATCAACACTTTTCGGTCTTATTTCTCGTGTAAGACCGAAAAATCTTGAATCAAGTATGAAACGTTCTTAACTGTTAAGATCGCGCATTCTTAAATTTAGATCGTTTGAGAATGAAAAGTACTTAGTTCGAGATTGTTAATTCTTGAATTAAGAAGCAAAATTCTTAGATTTGAGATCTGACAAACTGAAAATGAGAATGAACCTACTCAAAATAAGATTAAAGTGAACTTAAAATAAGATGTTCGATCTTGAATTTTAAGATTATTAATTCTTGATTTGAGAATTGACAAACTCAAAATAAGATTGAAGAGAACTTAGAAATAAGATGTTGGATCTTGAATTTTAAGTTCATTAATTCTTGATTTGAGAATTGACAAACTCAAAATAAGATTGAAGTGAACTTAGAAATAGGATGTTCTAAGATTGTTAATTCTTGTTTTAAGAATCAAAATTCTTAAAATTTAAGATCGTACAATCTGAAAATAAGAATAAGCCCACTTGATTTAAGAGCTGACAATCTCAAAATAAGATGTTAAATCTTCGTTTAAGTTGAAAGCATCTTGCATTGTAAATAAAAAATTTTAAAATAGGATCAACCAAATCTTGATATAAGTTTAATAAGATCATTTTATTTTCTATTCTTTTCATAAACTTTTATAAATAATATGTATTTATCTTAACCTAAGACTTATTTAATAGAGTGTGCCGAAAGTACAAAATTTTAAAACTTCGGCCCAGTGATGGAAAGATGGTAAACCACTGTAGCGTTTGAAGTTTCCAAAGTTCGGTACTTTCAGTTCACTCTTTCATAAATGTTATTACGTATGTACATTTTACCATCGTTCATCGGTATATATGCAATGGAGAACTTATGAAGTTACAAATATTTTTGAAGTAAATCTTATCAATCAGTGTACCAACTTCATATGACCGAAGATGGCTATTAAATTTCTTATTTCTATTTGCTGACATAAAAAGTAAAGATATTCCTTATAAATTATTATATTCTTATTTTAAAGAGTTCCGGTTTTTTAATTTCAGATATTAAATAGTTATTGATTTATATCTTGTTCCTTTATATGTACTTCGTTATATGTTTTACAAAATAAAATGTCAATATTGTTTGTTTCATTAATTATATTAGTTCATCATTCGTCAATTCATTATTAGTACAAGAGGCACAAGTTATTATTGATTCTACACCTTGTTCATGGTCAAGAAGAAACTTTGCAAACTTTAATGAAGCTTTAATTGATAATGTATATGATGGATTTTTCTGCTGGATATACTATGAAAATAAACCTTAGCATCTTTATGCATTGATTCAAACCGCATACTCCAGAGATACTTTAATGGTCCACATTTCTGTATTGCAGTTGAATAGTGCACTAGAAAATGGTGTTTTGGTTTCAATGCACCATACAAATTTACATAGATTTCATTATGTTTTTCGACAAGTTTTTCTAAATTTATCAAGTCGCTCTTTTCATATGCTGGTCTATGAATTAAATCAATAATATCTAATAAAATCAAAAGTAACTGCCAGTCTTTATTATCGCTAGGCACTAAATCTCCAATTAGTAAAGGCAAGAAATGAACAAAACTACTAATTCCACTAGCACTCATTTTCAAATTAAATTTTTTAATCGTTTTAAATTTAATGGAATGGAAATATTTCGAATTTCTGTCTCTCCATATTGAAACAAATTTTTTCGAGAATTATATCATTAATTGAACAACTTGACTTTTAATTAACGCTAAAAGAATATGGCAAACGTCATAGCTACATATGCCTTCATATACATCATGCATAATATCAAAGCAAAAGTTTTCAGAAACGTCAAAAAATTCAAATCATTAAATATACATCTATTTTTTAGACCTGTTTCTTTGAAATTGTTAATGGAAATATCAAGAGCATTTTGTTCCCTTGTTCTTAAAGAATCTTTATTTCTGAAAGATCATATTTCATTGATCCTTCGTTCTTTTGCAAGCACGGCAATATCTCTTAGAATTAAATGATTGGACATAACCAAGAACACTATTACGGCTAAGTTGTCACCAACAATTAAACCTAAAACAAAATATACTTTTCTTTCTATATTGCCAGTTTTAATGACAATTCCATTTTCAAGAATTTCAATTTCTTTCATTAAATGGTAAAACGAACGTTCGTTCCCACAAGTTTTTAAATCTGCGGTTGAAATGAATGAAGCTGGAAAAATGTATTTTAACTTGATAAAAGATAATCCGGCATAGATGGAAAACTAACATATGTCCCACAAATAGAATATGTGTGACTTCCAAGAGCATTGTTGATTTGAAAATCGTCAAAATACATAATAAAGGGGATAACTAATGAAGAATTCAACTTCTTAACTTTTTGTCTAAATATTTCTCCATTTACGAAATTTGTATAATTGCTATTATGTAAATAAGTTTTATATTATCTAATGTTAAATCGAGCAACTGTGGAATTTCAAAAATACGTTTAAAACTGAAACATAAAGGAAATATGTAAACATAAAAAGTTTTCGGCCCCAAACTAGGATTTCCATTAACAATTATTTCTGAAATTTTTTGTCAATTATATAAGATTTCGGTTCTCTATATAAATCTAAATCAGTTAACAATTTTAAAAGTTTGTATTCTGAATTGAAGTTTGAAAACGGATCTTTACAGAAGTCCATTATACTTTTTAATTCAACATTTGTGTTATTTTCTTCAAAATGCGCCTCTATAGAAGCTGATATTGTTTGACTAAATCGGAAACTATATTTTGCAAATTAATGACCTGCTTTCTTGGCATAGAATCAATCTCATGTAAACTTAATATTAAATTAAAAGCTTTTTTTTTTAAATCCGTTATTGATAAAATTGTTTTACATTTTTTCATTATTATGTTTGTTGATGTTAAACAGCGACTGCTCAGCACGGAAACATTTTTTTTAACATTAATATGTCTGTGATTAATTCTTCTTCATTTTGCTTCTCAACTTTATGTATTTTTTCAATGTGTATTCTAAAATTTGTGAAGTCAGTGAATATTTGGTTACAATTATTTTGAACACATTGTAGCCTTAAAGACTTTCTTGACAACAAATGATTTATTTTTAGATGTGAAACAAGCATTTTAGCGCTTGGCACTTTTTTTTTACAACGAAAACAAATATACATTTTAATGCTGTAAAAAATTGATTAAGGCTGTAACGTTAGAAGATTTGATATCATAAATCGTGTCAATTTTAAAAAAGTACTTTTGGATAAATAGCCAAGGCTGCTGACATGCTTTGGGATATTGTAATCCTAAAACATTAAAAATTTTAAAACACACATCAACGCTCTTAATAAATGAATCGAATTTAAGTAAATTTTGTCAAAATATACATAGTAATCATGTATATCCTCATGTGAACTACCTACAGCTATTATGTAGGGTTGCACTGTCAGACCGGAAAATAAAATTTGAAATAATATTTTCAACCTGACGTTGATAATCGTTTAGACAATTTAACCTTAAAACAAAGCTTTCCTGCGCGTCAGCTAAAGTAGCCTTTCTGTAGCTTTTTCCAGAAGAATCCTTATATCGCGCAAAAGAAGGCAGCACAGACGTAAGCAGAATACACATCAGATAGTCTGAGCATCTGTTAAGAGAAACAATTCAAAACATTTTTAAAAATATTGAAACAAAAAAAAATATCTATATACTAATATTATGGTACACGGAATAGAAAATAAAAGAGGAACCTAATAATTATAGTTACCTTTGTTTGTAGCTGATTTTGAAGCTGAAAATAATTGTTTACATGATTCATTGCTTATGTGTGAATCATAGTAGACAACAACTTTTTTTTAAATTCTTCCCACTGGAAAAGCAAAGAATGGCTTTTATTGGGATGCAGTATCTTAAAATCAATTTCAATCTGAAAAACATAATTAAAAATAAAAAAGTAAAAAGATTATAAAGAAAATCTACCAAAATTAATTTAAAAAACGTAAAAATTTGTAATGCTGTGTGTAATAAATAATGAAAAGTATAACTTACTAAGTCGGATGCTTGAGAATGAGATTATTTGACCATTGCTCAAAAAATTCAAAGCTGCTTAAATTTTTAAATCCTTCTGGCGAATAATGAAAGTTCGTTTCCACTTTTCGCACACTCATCCCAATTTGAACAATCTCTATTAAGTGAAAGTTTTAGGGATTTCGCGACATCGTCATCAATTTCTAAATCTGTATTTGCAACAGAAGCATCATTATCAACATATGATGTGCACGATAAAACTTTTGAGCTAGTCGAATCCGTTTTCAATCTCTTTGAACGCAAGTTCTTATACTTGCTGAACAATTTTCCGCTCGGGTTTGTTTTTCCATGTCTGGAATAAAATAATAATCCTATAAAAATGTATATTTAAATTAACTAAAGAAATTATTACATTTATAAAATGTTTAATTTACCTGTGACCCCAATTCGCTAGGAAAGACGAAACACAATTCATCAACCAATCTTGGGAAATCTTGTGTTTTCAGAGTTATTTATTATTTAAAGCTTGTTCAACAATAATACAAATTAATGTATCACGATGCTCTCCTTTAAGATGCTTGTGTGCTTCTTCAAATTTAACATATCTCTTCCCTGCACAGACTCGAGTAATAGAGAATGTAAGCTCTAAATAATAAAAAAAAAATAAAGAAAACACAAACTCATATTTAAATATAAAGATACAATGGCAAATTTCTACCGTTATGCATATGTTAATTTACGTACGCATGATTAATATACATATTAATTACCTGACCGAGTATATGCTTTCCATGAAAATCCAAATCTTTACTAAGCAGTAGTTACTTTGGATGGCACCGAAATCGTATCTTCGTCAATGTTAAACTATTAATAAACAACAATTGTCTAAAAGTGTAACGAAAGACAATCATAGTACCAACCTTAGTTTTTTCCAAATAAATAGTTTTTCTCGAAACTCCATTCGCAAACCCAGGTGTGGAATCGCCTCTTTGAAATCTTCGCTTTTCATGTATTGAAGACTTGTAAATGTAACTTTAGCAGCTTTGAATAAATATAAAAGAAGTGAGTCATCCGCTGTTACGTTATTGACAAGCAAATAGCGTTTTATAACATATATTGTACATATAACATATATTGTACATATATGGCATTAGTATTTTGGTAAAAAAAAAAGAGAATCAGAAACTTTTCCGTTTTTTTTTTTTGCTATGTAAAACAGATTACATTTTTTTCTGTGCATAAACCAAAAAATATATGAATTTACATTTGTGTAAGTAATAGTAAAGAAAAGAACCGCTCGAAATTTTGTTTTGTCAAAATACTTATGCCTTCCAGTTAACATACACGCATACATTTTTAGCGCGAAGCCCGCTCTCATGCATGCAGGCATATGTACTATAAACACACATGTTTGTATGTACATGCAAAAAAAAATGAGCGCGTCTTTGAATCGATATGTACATATGTATATATTCTTAATATACATACATTTTTATTTGAATTTAAATATTATGTAGGTAAAAACTGCACGCTTCACTTTTCTATATATGTCACATATGTATGTATGTAAGAATTTACATTGTTTTTATATCACACATGACACGATCAGTTTTAATTTATTTATTATGCTATATGTATGTATATCTATTTACATACATGCAAAGTAAAGTAAGCGTGCACTTTAATACACATTTAGGTGCACATATTTTTGTGAAAATTAAAATATATATGCATGTACATACTGCAATATTCACTTTTCTACACACATACATACATATGTGCATATGTACTTCACTTTGCTATTATATGTCTATGCATAAGTATTTATGTTGTTTTATATACATACATATGTACAGTGGATAACATTAATATTCGGTTTTTTTTTTTTCAATTTCAAACACGAATAAAATGATTAAAACCAAGAATAATGAAAAATGCAAAAATGGTAAATTAAAGCTTGTTAAATCAGCTTTTCATAGAGCTATATATATCTAGATTTTATTTTGAACTAATAAAGAAAATATGCATAAAACAAAAAAAAGGCCAAAATTTGCGCAACATTAATATTCGGTTTTTTTTTTTACAAGTAACAAATATCTATTTAGCTAAGAAAAAACTTATCTTATATTTGGTATGATACCCATTATATTGTATGGTATCGCCTAGGCATTTTGGCACAGTTTTTAGAATTTTTGGGTAAATTCATGCCCAGTATAAGCCATTCTTCCTGAAGCCGTTCTAATAATACGGATAAGGACGCTATTGGCGTTTTGTGCACACGGCGGACCAACTCACTCCACAAATTTTCAACAGGATGTAGATGTGGTGATTGGGGTGCCTTTTCCAAGATTTTGGGCAGTTATATAACAACCCAGACTCCGTTTTGTAGGCGTTATGCTTTGGTTTGTTGCCCTGATATAACTTGAATGAGTTGCCAATACACGATATCTCGACCGAATTCTTCAAATTTTGGCTCAAAATTTTCAAATAATGGTCTTAGTTTATTTTGCCATCAATGAAAATAAGATTCCCCGCTCCTTTTGTGGAAATGGGGCCTAAAACCATACACTACACCCGCCGTGTTTTTCGGTTGGTCTTAAGTGATTCTTCTGTAGCTCAGTATCCGGCTTCCGCAGCACCATGGACTTGCCACCACTGCCTAATAAGTTGAATTTGCTTTTGTCAGCGAAAACACAATCATCCAACCAGGTCATGGTGCTGCGGAAGCCGGATACTGAGCTACAGAAGAATCACTTAAGACCAACCGAAAAAACACGGCGGGTGTAGTGTATTGGTTAGGCCCATTTCCACAAAAGGAGCGGGGAATCTTATTTTCATTGATGGCAAAATAAACTAAGACCATTATTTGAAAATTTTGAGCCAAAATTTGAAGAATTCGGTCGAGATATCGGGTATTGGCAACTCATTCAAGTTATATCAGGGCAACAAACCAAAGCATAACGCCTACAAAACGGAGTCTGGGTTGTTATATAACTGCCCAAAATCTTGGAAAGGCACCCCAATCACCACATCTACATCCTGTTGAAAATTTGTGGAGTGAGTTGGTCCGCCGTGTGCACAAAACGCCAATAGCGTCCTTATCCGTATTATTAGAACGGCTTCAGGAAGAATGGGCTTATACTGGGCATGAATTACCCAAAAAAATTCTAAAAACTGTGCCAAAATGCCTAGGCGATACCATACAATATAATGGGTATCATACCACATATAAGATTAAGTTTTTTCTTAGCTAAAATAGATATTTGTTACTTGTAAAAAAAAAAAACCGAATATTAATGTTGCGCAAATTTGGCCTTTTTTTGTTTTATGCATATTTTCTTTATTAGTTCAAAATAAAATCTAGATATATATAGCTCTATGAAAAGCTGATTTAACAAGCTTTAATTTACCATTTTTGCATTTTCATTATTCTTGGTTTTAATCATTTTATTCGTGTTTGAAATTGAAAAAAAAAAAAAAACCGAATATTAATGTTATCCACTGTATAATGTTTTCGCAAATCATGTCCATATATTACTTTTGCATAGTTTTGCTTAAAATTTACCACAACAATTAAAAAATACCATACATATCAATATACATTAAATATAACTATCAAGATATTTTAAAATGGAACATATAATAACTATGGAAATTTTGTTTTATGTATGCATATTAATGTAGATAAGACAATGTCCATTTTGACAGTAAATTTGTATATGCTTAGTAAAAAATTTTGAGACATTATCAGAATTGATTGTTATGACTTAAGATTAATCATGAAATTAATTGTGCCATCACTAGCTGTTGGCAAAAAGTGAAGTTCAAGAACAAACAAAAGCCATAGACAAACGACACAAGCCGATGTCGCCTGATCGCGTCGTTGAAATTTCATTTCGTGACGACTCGCACATATTTTCGATTGCGTCGGCTAACGCCTGGTTTGCGGCGCTGCTGCGCTGCGTTTGCTTTTTGTTTCAATACAAAGCGAAGCAAAAGAAACGGGACTTTGGCGGACTATGTGTGCGTGCATGTAGACATATATTGCTCATTTACCTGAAGCGATTTTGCGATTTTTGTGAACGCATATTTCTGCAACTTTATGACAACCTCTAAATAAATGATCGATATGTATTTTTGTAGAATATACTATGTAACTTATTAGCTAAAGCTTAATTACATAAACATATGTATATGCAAGCCCATATGTATGTGCGAATGTAAATATATTTTACAATATATGTATGCCCAAACGAGCATAAATATGTACATACATAGATATGTATGTATGTATGTATAAAAACATTACACACGTGCGAAAAAAAAAATTAGAATCAAGATTTTTATTCTTGTAATAAGAACGTTTACTACTTATTAAATCGCCAAGTTCGTTTCAGTTTTATTATAAGACTTTTTAACGTTGGATCAAGAATTATATTCTTATATTAAGAACGTTTAGTACTTAAATAAAATAAGAAATTTTCTAGACCGTTTTAGGCCTGTTTGGAGATTTTTTAAGAAAATGAATTCTTAATTCAAGTATGTTTGGGACTGAATCAAGATTTTAATCTTAAATTCTTCGTTAAGTTCGTTTTAAACTTAATTTAAGATTTCTTAAGTACGAAACGTACTTAAATATTCAAGTACGAATCGGGATAATTCTAGATTAAAAATCTTAAATTTAGATCGTCATTTTTTTTTCTGTGTACGTAATTGTTTTGGTAGACGCGTTCACAAAATTTGTTTATTTTCATCACACCTTAAACATTGACACAGGAAGCTCTATAAAAGCCGTTAAAGCCGTCGTGTGTTTGTTTGGTGTGCCTACACGAATTATAGCGGATCAGGGTCGTAACTTTGCAAGCACAGGATTTCGTGAATTTTGTTCTTCACAAAAAATTGAGTTACACTAATTGCTACAGGCGCGAGCAGGGCAAACGGCCAAGTAGAACGTGTAATGAGCACGCTTAAGAGTATGTTGACCGCCGTCGAGACTAGTCAGAGGTCGTGGCAAGATGCCTTAAACGAAGTACAGTTGGCAATGAATTGCACGACCAATCGGGTCACCAAAGTCAGCCCATTGGAAATGCTAATCGGTCGGGACGCTCGACCTTTCGGTTTATTGCCAATCGGCGAAGAAGAGGAAAAGTTGATTGATAGGGAATCATTAAGAAAACTAGCTAAGGGAAACATGGAAGCTAATGCTCATTACGACAAACGTAGGTTTGATAAGAACAAGGCAAAAATAATAAAATATAATGTAGGAGACCATGTGTTGCTGAAAAACGAAGAGCGTCACCAAACGAAGCTTGACCCAAAATTTAAAGGTCCGTTTGAAATAATCTAACTACTAGATGGAGATCGTTACATTTTAAAGTCATTAACTAGCAAAAGAACTTATAAGTATGCGCACGAATATTTGAGGGCATTGCCGAATAGACAAATAAGTAATAAAGTAGATGAAAATTGGACGATTTTAGAGAAGATGCGTCTGTTGCCCAAGTGGGAAATAAAGATAATGATGGTACAGTAAGTGCCTTGGATTCCCAAGTGGGGAAAAAAGATATGGATGGCACGGTAGGTGCATTGAAATCCCAAGAGGGGACATAAAGACCGCACCATAACAGATGGACATGTTATGGCGGGGGTCTGTGGTGACCGCACCATAACAGATGGACATGTTATGGCGGGGGTCTGTGGTGACCGCACCATAACAGAAGGACATGTTATGGCGGGGGTCGGCCAATGGGTGTAAAAGGAAATACACCAGTGAATGAAGCTTATTAGCTTAGTATGAGTTGTTAAGTATGGTTAAGAAGAAAATGTAATGAAAAGAATTTATAATATGTTGTTAAGAAACTACTTGCTTATTTTGTCTGAATGTCTCAAATTTTATATGAAGAAAAACTAATGAAATGTTTGTAAACAATAAAAATCAATAATAACTGACGTTTGAGAATATTGTGATTTAAAGTCAACACACGAGGACGTGTGAGTTGTCAGGAAGGCCGTGTCGGAGCGCTAGTACATGTATTTTGTAGGTTAGTGTATATGCATGTGTCAGAGCTCTAATGTTTTGTAGACCAGTGTATGTATTAGAGCGTCATATAAAGTAGGCGACGCATAGGCGGCATATGCGGCGCTGCCTTGGTCTGCAAATGCGCAATTAAGAGCGAGTTAGCATAGTAGCAGCAATGGAGCGACTGTTACTGAGTGAGGTCTGATCGTATTCCGCGAACTGAGAAAAGCCGTTAGGCACTTTGAGTAAAATCACAAGTAAAGCGCGACGATGGTGCGTTGTGGTTTTGCAGAGGGCAGTTCAGAAAGCGGCATTGACACGAACAGAACTTGCTGTGCTACTAAAGAATAAAATAAGTTTATAATTATGAATACTGATAATATCTCAAATCCGACACATGTATATAAATCGTGTGGTCTACCAATTCAAAAGGGTTCCTTACAATTAAGATTCGATTAAAAAATATTCACATGTATAACTTAATACTAAAATATAATTTCAAGATATTTGATTTTGATAATTAACCAAATTTTTATCAAAGGTGAATGCGCATTGAGGCGATACAAGTCTCCAATACAAAAACGAAAAGAAATCACATTAGCGAAGGTAATGCAAT